>CM038723.1:383778-542247 GCA_021613375.1 Megaleporinus macrocephalus
TCTGTCTGGCAGTGTTTTACCGTATATGATGCAGACTCATCGAGGGGGGAACCAAAACTAAAACATTTAACACTATTAATCTGATACGCACTTAATAGAACACCACGCGTCTGAATACAGTGAGTATCAGCAAACAGCAGAGCTAGCACGCGCAGCTAGCACAATAGTAATAACCCAGAGAACCGTGAAGACCAGATCCGACCGGTACGAACAGAACAGCAGCTACAATTCAAGATCTACATTTAGTGATTGTAGAATGTCATTTAAAATAGAGTCTGCGTTTAATGACTGCAGTTTTAACTGTATTTATTTAATTAGCTTTTTTTAGTTTTAAATTAAGTGTCTCAATGTAATGATTGCAGTATTGAGGATATTTGTTTGATTTACTTTGTTTATTTACTGTTAATTTTGTTAAAAACATTATGCTGTTTCACATGAGCTCGTTAAAAATGGTAATAAACCAGTTCAGACCATGTTTCATGACTTGCTTGCGGTAATAACTACTTGTAGCCCTGCCGTGGCATAAAGCCCACCCTCTATCTATAACGACTATCGGTCAATCGCACTGAAAGGTGATCGGTGATCAGAATCGGCCTCAAAAATGCTGATTTAGTTCAGTATCGTTATTTTTCACAGGTTTGGATTTATCTAATGCATGTTGTATTTCATACTTTACACAGCATAATTAATCTAGCTAATATGTTGGGTCCACAAATACTGAATAAATATTCTAAGTTGTTCTCTGATGTTCTATATAGAATATATGTGACTTGTACCTGTATCGTGTAGAGTATTTAAACATTCATTACTGGATAATTACTGTACATACCATGAACCTCAAACACTGTTGTTCCTCCTTCAAATACAAATCCTACCTTTACAAAACAGGGATGGTAAAACAAGCTGATTCCCAAACCCTACCATGTTGCCCAGTCACCACATCTGGACATTTTTTAACCCAATGGTCACATAAGATCAGAGAACAGTTTTAAATACTGGATAAATGCATTCTGTGGTAATTTGCAACTATGAGAATGTAAGTGCAAGTGTAATGTTCTTTGTTGTCAGCTTTGACATTTGTTTGCGCCACAGCCAACAACAAAGTTTCATCAGTTTGGTTGAGCCAAATACTTTTAATTAAAATAAAATAATAATGCTAAGTTTAAAAAAAAACATTACCATTTTTTCTGTCTAGCAGACAAAATTAACTGAAAGTAGGGTATTGGTTTAGCTCTCCGTTAAGAGGGAGGGCACGGGCTGATAGACAGATAGATGGACAGATAGATAGACGTACAGACAAACAGACAGATAGATATATCATCTGTTTCATCAGTTGGGTTGAGCCAAATACTTTTAATTAAAATAAAGCTTAAATAAAATAAAAAGTTTAAATAAAAACATTACCATTTTTTTCTGTCTAGGAGACAAAATTAACAGTATGGTATTAGTTTATCTCTCCATTATGTGGGAGGGCACGGGCTGATAGATAGATAGATAGATAGACAGATAGACAGAAAAAACAGACAGATAGATAAACAGATAGATAGATAGAAAACAGATAGATAGATTAATGTACTGATAGATAGATAGATAGATAGATAGACAGATAGACAGACAAACAGACAGATAGATAAACAGATAGATAGACAAACAGATAGATAGATTAATGTACTGATAGATAGATAGATGAATGTGCTGATAGATAGATAGATAGATAGATAGATAGATAGATAGATGAATGTACAGATAGATAGATAGATAGATGAATGTACAGATAGATAGATAAATAGACAGATAGATAGATTATAAATAGATATAAATAGATAGATTTTAAATAAAGTGAATTCAGTAAATTTAAACGAAAATAAGAAAGAAAATATTTACACTAACAGTTTAAAATATAACACAACACAAACCCTCAGTTACTACACACAACATGAATGTGTTTATGTCTGTGTGTGTTTGTGTGTGTGTGTGTGTGTATGTGTGTGAGAGTGTGTTTGTGAGTGTGTGTGTCTTTGTCTGTGTTTCTGTGTGTTTGTGAGTGTGCATGTATGTGTGTGTGTGTGTTTCTGTGTGAGTGTGTAAGTGTATGTATGTGTGTGTGTGTGTGTGTGTGTTTGTGAGTGTGTGTGTGTGTGTGTGTGTGTGTGTGTGTGTTTGTGAGTGTGTATGTGTGTGTGTTTGTGAGTGTGTGTGTGTGTGTGTGTGTGTGTGTGTGTGTTTGTGAGTGTGTGTGTGTGTGTGTGTGTGTGTGTGTGTGTGTGTGTGTGTGTGTTTGTGAGTGTGTGTGTGTGTGTGTGTGTGTTTGTGAGTGTGTGTGTGTGTGTGTGTGTGTGTGTGTGTGTGTGTTTGTGAGTGTGTGTGTGTGTGTGTGTGTGTTTGTGAGTGTGTGTGTGTGTGTGTGTGTGTGTGTGTGTGTGTTTGTGAGTGTGTATGTGTGTGTGTTTGTGAGTGTGTGTGTGTGTGTGTGTGTGTGTGTGTGTGTGTTTGTGTGTGTGTGTGTGTGTGTGTTTGTGAGTGTGTATGTGTGTGTGTGTGTGTGTGAGTGTGTGTGTGTGTGTGTGTGTGTGTGTGTGTGTGTTTGTGAGTGTGTGTGTGTGTGTGTGTGTGTGTGTGTTTGTGAGTGTGTGTGTGTGTGTGTGTGTGTGTGTGTGTGTGTTTGTGAGTGTGTATGTGTGTGTGTTTGTGAGTGTGTGTGTATTGTGTGATCTTATGTCATCTGCTGCACCTCGATTGCATTACTGTTCTTTTCTTTTAGTTCATTCTGTTTATAATCAGATCTGTCGGAGTCAACAGCTGCTCTCTAAACACTCCATATCCTCTGTACTAACCTAAACCAGAACTAACTCAGTCTCTGTACTAACCTAAACCAGAACTAACTCTGTCTCTGTACTAACCTAAACCAGAACTAACTCTGTCTCTGTACTAACCCAAACCAGAACTAACTCTGTCTCTGTACTAACCCAAACCAGAACTAACTCTGTCTCTGTACTAACCTAAACCAGAACTAACTCTGTCTCTGTACTAACCCAAACCAGAACTAACTCAGTCTCTGTACTAACCTAAACCAGAACTAACTCAGTCTCTGTACTAACCTAAACCAGAACTAACTCAGTCTCTGTATTAACCTAAACCAGAACTAACTCTGTCTCTGTACTAACCTAAACCAGAACTAACTCAGTCTCTGTACTAACCTAAACCAGAACTAACTCTGTCTCTGTACTAACCTAAACCAGAACTAACTCTGTCTCTGTACTAACCCAAACCAGAACTAACTCTGTCTCTGTACTAGCCCAAACCAGAACTCTGTCTCTGTATTAACCTAAACCAGAACTAACTCTGTCTCTGTACTAACCTAAACCAGAACTAACTCTGTCTCTGTACTAACCCAAACCAGAACTAACTCAGTCTCTGTACTAACCTAAACCAGAACTAACTCTGTCTCTGTACTAACCCAAACCAGAACTAACTCTGTCTCTGTACTAACCTAAACCAGAACTAACTCTGTCTCTGTACTAACCTAAACCAGAACTAACTCTGTCTCTGTACTAACCCAAACCAGAACTAACTCAGTCTCTGTACTAACCTAAACCAGAACTAACTCTGTCTCTGTACTAACCTAAACCAGAACTAACTCTGTCTCTGTACTAACCCAAACCAGAACTAACTCAGTCTCTGTACTAACCTAAACCAGAACTAACTCTGTCTCTGTACTAAACCAAACCAGAACTAACTCTGTCTCTTTTCTCTCTCTGAGGTAATAACCACCCACCTGTCCCGCCGAATACTGTAAAGGACTGACCACCAGGGCCCCCCGTCACCTGGCACCAACCAGCTCTCCTCCCAAGGATGGTGCCATTTGCTCCATCCTTGACTGCATTGCTGTATCATCCACCTGATGTAGCACCTGTGCAGCTTCTAAAGCTTCTACCTTCAGACTCAGCTTTAGTTCATAAACTGGAAATACTGTTGAAATTGTATTAGCATTGTTGTAAAAAGCGCTAAACAAATAAACTTGACTTGCTTATGTGTGTTTCTGTGTTTCTGTGTGTGTGTGTTTCTGTGTGAGTGTGTGTGTTTCTGTGTGTGTGTGTTTCTGTGTGAGTGTGTGTGTTTCTGTGTGTGTGTGTTTCTGTGTGAGTGTGTGTGTTTCTGTGTGAGTGTGTGTGTTTCTATGTGTGTGTGTGTGTTTCTGTGTGAGTGTGTATATGTGTGTGTGTGTGTGTGAGATATTGAGAGTGAATGTAAACACTTATGTAAATAAACACACGTACAGGAATGTTCTGTTTATTTGTTTATTTATTTTTAGATGTTTTATGAATCCTGCATACGTGGATTCTGATTGGCCGACAGGAGAGCAGCTGGCGTTACTGTACGTCCCTCCTACGTGGACGAAGGGCTGTCCAAAGTGCATCACGTCGAAGTTCTGAACATCTGAACGTCTATGTTGAGTTCAGTAGACGGAGCACGTTGTGGAAGCCGTCTGTGCCGTGCACCCCTGTGAGAATCCGAGCGTCTTCTGGAAACTAAATTTAGTGCTACAGTTCCCGCTGCTGTAGTAACGATGACAGACTTGTGAGAGGGTGTCTGGTGTTATAAGCTGTCATGATGCAGGATTCATAGTTACTGGAGAGGAGAAGGTTCAAGGTTGGACGCACATGTATTGGAAAGGATTGGGCAGTGCTCTACGTACAGCAGTGAAGATCCTCATCAGACGCTTGCGGATTCTGAGACCTCTCTTCTTCTTGGTGGCCGGGTCTCTTTTAACGTCCTGCGTCTGATTTGACGTCCTGCAGCTGCTGTTCGTAGTTGCACATGCTTCCCTGGTCTCCAGATTTCTCTCAACAGCTTCAGGGACAGGAGTAGTGACTGCAGCAGTTTGTTTTTCTGCAGCACTTGCAGCTGGTGAGAAGAACTCCCGTCTACAAGAGGAGCTTGCCATAAGCGGCTCACTCTTGTACAGCTCCACCAACTTGGTACAAACCTCCATACAACAACATGTGTTGTATCTTGGTATGACGTGAGGAGGTGGGCTGGAATGTGACTCCTGAAGCCTAGAAAGAAATCCGAAGACCCTGAAATGCAAATTTTTATACAGTCTGCAAGCAGCAGAGCGGAAGGTCTCTCGTGACGGCCTCCTGCTTCCATCGTCTAACTGCTGAGAAGACACCTTCTTTAAATCTTCTATAATGGTCTCCGCCATGTCTGCTGCAGCTGATTCGATTAGTGGTGAAGACTTGAGAGATGTGTCCGATTGTTCAGCACACATCTCCAAGTCCTCCACTACGATGTCGCCCATGGTGGTGTTGAGTTGGGTCGACACATCTCTGGTGGTCTTGAGGAGGGTGTTACTTATTGCCCCTTTGACTTCTTGGTGAAACCCAGCACTGAGGAGACTCTCATGACGTTCCTCCAAATCGATGACCCTCACATCCTTTTTGGAAGAACATCTGCAGGAACTTATGATTCTTTCTAGTTCCTGCATCACTTCTTGGACACCCTCTTCACCTTCTCCATGTGCTTGGCAAACCTGGATGATGTCATGAATTATACAATGGGTGCACATGATGGTGAGATCATCCATCTGGCAGGTATGTGAAGAACTGGGAGGTTGGCCGTCTTCGGTTGTTTCCATCCTCACCAGTTCCTTACACACTGCGAGGGACATCTTCACCTTCTCATTAATTCTTTTCGTCATGCGCTTCACTGTAAAATTCTTAAATGATGACATGCGTCTGTAGCCCACGATGGTCTGAACAATGCTGTGCGATGTGGAGTCCAGGAGGCTACGCATCACGCCAGTCGGGAAGCCTGACTGAGCTATAGCCTTGAACATGGAGTCCAGGTCAGACTCGCTGGCAAGGCTGCTGGGAAATGAGGAGGAGCTCCTGGTTATTTCCCAAGCTTCAGTACTGCTAAGCAGTAACCGAGCCACAGTCCCTGCAGCGTACGTCATGAGCTTATTGGAAAACGGCTTAACGCTCTTCTTCGTCTCGCCGTTTTTCTCCACGTCTGTCTTCACACCGATCTTCTTCAGCTTGTCCATCGTGGAGGTGAACAGACCCTTGGTGCTGCTGTCAGTGCTGTCACTGTCCAGACAGTCCTGAACAGCCAGGATGATCTTGTCTGTCAGATCATCGTAATTCTCCAGAAGTGTAAAATTTGGTTCTCTGTATGTGTCTTCACGCTGCATTTTCTCTCAACTCAAATGAAACCCAATCAATTCTCTTTTAGACTGTCGGTTCTTTTTAACTGCCAGTTCTTTTCAACAGTCGGTTCTTTTGACTGTCGGTTCTTTTACTGCACAGTTTAAAAAGAACTGAATAAAAGAGATTGTGGAGATCCTTAGAGGAACGCTGAGAGGGAGAGCAGTGAAGTCACAACCTTCCCGCAGGAGACCTTCTGCGTAATGAGCTGCTGGAGCTGCTGCACCCCTATTTATAAACTTTCGGGCTGGCCCATTATGACAGCATCACAGAGTGAGATACAGTACAGAGTCGATGTCGCTCGTCCACTCATTCTAACTAAGTCTACTCAGTCCACACAGCTACACAGTACAATCAGCGTTTAGAGGCTTTACAGACCCAATATCACAGCACCTGATAGTTTAATATTATTATTATTATTATTATTATTAATTAATTTATTTATTTTTACATGTATTTTTATTATTATTTATACCGCATTTTATAATTAATGTTGCGTTATTCTGAGAAATATTTAAACACATACAACATAATACAGACTTAGAATCACTAAAAGTACTAGTATTGTATTTGTAATGTAATTTAATAGTATTAAATCTTCCACAGGGGGTGTGTCCTAACGCCAGTTCACCTTCTCTCACTTTACTCTCACCTGATTTACCTGCTGATCAGATCAACTTCATCTTTAAGACATTCAGCTACCAAACTAACAGTGTTAACCTTACTGAGGATCCTGCAGCACCAATAACACCAAGAACTATCTAGAACATTACACATCTGTTAATGTTACCTCAGCTTTTAGCTTTAGCTAGTGATAAACACGTAGAACTATCTAGAACGTTACATGTCTGTTAATGTTACCTCAGCTTTTAGCTTTAGCTAATAATAAACAGCCAGAATTATCTGGAACATTACATCTCTGTTAATGTTACCTCAGCTTTTAGCATTAGCTAGTGATAAACACATAGAACTATCTAGAACATTACATATCTGTTAATGTTACCTCAGCTTTTAGCGTTAGCTAGTGATAAACATGTAGAACAATCTAGAACGTAACATTTTTGTAAATATATTACCTCAGCTTTTAGCATTAGCTAGTGATAAACACGATGAACTATCTAGAACATTACATATCTGTTAATGTTACTTCAGCTGTTAGCGTTAGCTAGTGTTTAACACATAGAACTATCTAGAACGTTACATATATGTTAATGTTACCTCAGCTTTTAGCTTTAGCTAATAATAAACAGCCAGAATTATCTGGAACATTACATCTCTGTTAATGTTACCTCAGCTTTTAGCATTATCTAGTGATAAACACATAGAACTATCTAGAACATTACATATCTGTTAATGTTACCTCAGCTTTTAGCGTTAGCTAGTGATAAACATGTAGAACTATCTAGAACGTAACATTTTTGTAAATATATTACCTCAGCTTTTAGCATTAGCTAGTGATAAACACGATGAACTATCTAGAACATTACATATCTGTTAATGTTACTTCAGCTGTTAGCGTTAGCTAGTGTTTAACACATAGAACTATCTAGAACGTTACATATATGTTAATGTTACCTCAGCTTTTAGCTTTAGCTAATAATAAACAGCCAGAATTATCTGGAACATTACATCTCTGTTAATGTTACCTCAGCTTTTAGCATTATCTAGTGATAAACACATAGAACTATCTAGAACATTACATATCTGTTAATGTTACCTCAGCTTTTAGCGTTAGCTAGTGATAAACATGTAGAACTATCTAGAACGTAACATTTTTGTAAATATATTACCTCAGCTTTTAGCATTAGCTAGTGATAAACACGATGAACTATCTAGAACATTACATATCTGTTAATGTTACTTCAGCTGTTAGCGTTAGCTAGTGTTTAACACCAAGAACTATCTATATATTACATCTCTGTTAATATATTACCTCAGCTTTTAGCATTAGCTAGTGATAAACACATAGAACTATCTAGAACGTTACATCACTAAATATATTACCTCAGCTTTTAGCATTAGCTAGTGATAAACACATAGAACTATCTAGAACATTACATCTCTGTGAATACATTACCTCAGCTTTTAGCGTTAGCTAAAGATAAACCCCAAGAACTATCTAGAACATTTTGTCTCTGTAAATGTTACCTCAGCTTTTGGCGTAAGCTAGTGATGAAAATGTAGAACTATCTAGAACTTTACATCTCTGTAAATATGTTACCTCAGCTTTTAGTGTTAGCTATTCATAAACACACAGAACTATCTAGAACACTACATCTCTGGTAATTATATTACCTCAGCTGTTAATGGTAGTTTGTACGTACTTGGTGTCTATTTGTACGTAAGTGACCAGTAATTCCTCGTATATGATTTGATATAACATTATGTGATTACATGTCTGAACATTATAAGTTCGTGTTCTAGTCCTAGTTAGATTTTGCAGAACGGGAAGCGGTGCTGAGGGTTCTGGTCTTGAGAACTGAAGACGAGTAACTACAGTTCTCCTATAAAGACTCAGGAGACGGGAGTGTAGGGAGGTAACTTTGATGAATGGATATGATTAAAGCATTGGCATAGGAACTGGGGGGGATTGGGGGGGACGTGTCCCACCCAAAAATTAAACCACAGAAAAACAGAAACAGTTAAAAAACACTTTATTTTAAAAGCGCGTTTTGGCAGCCTTCGCAATTCACACGCTGTGTTTGTTGTTAGCAACAGACTCTGGTTGTTAGGTGGTCTTTAACTTTGTTAAGGGTTGTGTTGAGATGCCTGTTCAGAAATATCCTGCTGTCTCGCACCAGCGGTAAACGCGAGGTCAGTGATGAGAGCAATGAACAACAAAATATACTGCAATAAAACAGCTTTAGTATAATGTGCTGTTATGGTAACATACTAGGAGGGTTTGGGTCAGCTAATGTTTATATTAACTTTAATCAGAAAACAGTTATATTACTCTCTGGCCACGCCCCAAACTGCAGACCAGGGGCGTAGCTAGCCCTAGTTTAGATTTAAATTGAGTCGCAACAGCCCTTAAGATTATAGTAGCCAAACGTTTTTTTTCTTTTATTGTTAATTTGTCTCTGATAAGTTGGAAATGTTACATTTATAGAGAGTATACGGTTAAACTAATTATTTTAACAACAAAAAGTCAAGTTTATTTATATAGCGCTTTTTACAACGATGTTGTCTCAAAGCAGCTTTACAGAGTTTTGAAAACAGTTATAATATATATCCCCCAGTGAGCAAGCCAGAGGCAACAGTGGCAAGAACACCCCCCTCAGACTGGAGGAAGAAACCTTGGGAGGAACCAGACTCACAAGGGGAGACCCGTCCTCCTCTGATCAAACAGTATTTACAGTTTAAACTAAATACCAAAGAAAGGAGCCTCTGTTTGAAATCTGGATAGAAAAGCTTTAGAAGCTGCACAGATAGAGGCAGTGTATGACTGAGGCAGTCTCTGACTGAGGCAGTCTCTGACTGAGGCAGTCTCTGATGAGTCTGTATGTAAAGTGGGCGTGAGCTGAAACAGTCCCATCCTATCTCAGTGCTGGTGCATCTGGATGGCACAGTGATGTAACTGAGGGTGTAGCAGTAGATGGACAGGTGAGCTGACTGGTGATGGTGGGGTGATGGCCTGATGATCAGTCCTTCAACAGCGTTCAACAGACGGGAGGACAGTCATTTCCTCAGGAAGAGTAAAGAGAAAGAGTTAGTTGGGCTCGGGAGTGAGACTGTAGAGAATATGAATATTCAGAATTTTAGAGTGTGGCTGGCGACTCCGGCAGATCTAACTATAACAGCCTAAACTAAAAGGAGAGAACCAGAAGGTAACATGGACATGAGACCACCCTGAGACACTGGGATCCCCCCACTCCACCATCAACAAACCTGTGTGATCGCGTGAAGTGGTGGAACAACAGCACCAACATCTCAGTTTACCATAAACCTCTGTGTCCAAGAACCCCCAGATCTCCTGCCTTTATCTAAAAGAGAAGATTAATTACCAAAAGATACTAAACCAGTATGTTTTCAGTCTAGACTTAAATATTGAGACTGTGTCCCGAACATTAACTGGAAGTTTGGGGGCTTTGTAGGAAAAAGCTCTTCCCCTCATTGTAGTCTTTTCAATTTTTGGAACTATTAGAAAACCAGCATCCTGTGATCTGAGTGAACGTGGCGGTTCATAATAGGAGATTAGATCTTGCAGGTACTCCGGTGCGAGAGTGTGCAGGTACTCCGGTGCGAGAGTGTGCAGGTACTCCGGTGTGAGAGTGTGCAGGTACTCTGGTGTGAGACCGTGCAGGGTTTTATACGTCAGTAATAGAATTTTATAGTCGATACTGAATTTAACAGGAAGCCAGTGTAGCTGATTAAACTGGACTGATGATGGAAGGTTCTGGTTTTAGTTAGTACTCTAGCTGCAGCGTTCTGAACTAACTGGAGTTTATTCAGGTTCCTGCTGGAGCATCCTGACAATAATGCATTACAGTAATCTAGCCTTGAGGTTATAAAGGCATGTATCAACTTTTCAGCATCAGACACAGATAACGCATTTCTTAACTTTGAAATGTTTCGTAGGTGAAGAAACGCTGTTCTTGTAATGTTACCTACGTGTTGATTAAATGTCAGATCTGAGTCGATTGTTACACCAAGATTTTTGGCTACTGAACCAGGAACTACAGAGAAATCAGCAAGATTTAACATTAAATCTGAACATTTAGTCCGAGCAGCCTTTGGGTCGAGGAGAACTTCCGTTTTGTCAGGGTTTAAAAGAAGGAAGTTCTGCAGCATCCAAAGTCTAATATCTCTTACACAATCTTCTATCTTATCTAATCTGGATTTATCATCTGGTCTGATATGTACAGCTGTGTATCATCAGCATAACAGTGGAAACTGATTCCATGTCTATTTATAACTGAGCCTAATGGTAACATATATAGTGTAAATAACAGAGGACCTAAAACAGAACCTTGTGGAACTCCATATTTCACTCTTGTATAATTAGATGATACATTATTTATCTTTACAAACTGAAAGCGATCACTAAGATAAGATATGAACCAGGATAACGCTGTTCCTGTGATTCCAACTACATTTTCTAGCCTGTCCAAGAGAATAGTGTGATCTATAGTGTCAAAAGCTGCACTTAGATCTAGTAACACCAGTAGAGATACGTGGTCCTGATCAGAGACAAGAAGAAGATCATCTGTTATCTTAACTAAAGCTGTCTCTGTGCTGTGATGTGGCCTAAAACCAGATTGGAATTTTTCATATATGTTGTTCTTATGTAGATGAGAACAGAGTTGTCGAGCTACAGCCTTTTCTAAAATCATAGAGATAAAAGGTAAATTGGAAATGGGTCTATAACTGGACAGTTCTCTGGGGTCAAGATTTGGTTTCTTTATCAAGGGTTTTATCACAGCTAGTTTAAAAGACTTAGGTACATGACCCAGACTAAGAGAAGAGTTGATGATAGTTAAGGTTTAATAATAGCTGGTAATACTTGTTTCAATAGGCTTGTTGGAATCATATCGAGTGTGCATTTGAAGAAGAGATTAGTTTTTCTAGTTCTGTCTGCTGTAGTAGAGAATGTTTCTAGTGTTTCTTCTAAAACCACATTTTGTGCTGTTTGAGCCAAACCGGATGAAGGATAGGTTACTCGTATTGGTAGAACCTTTTGTCTAATATTCTCGATTTTGCTATTGAAAAAGTCCATGAAATCATTACTGTGTAGACATAACATTCTAGATAGTTCTTGGGGTTTATCTTTAGCTAACGCTAAAAGCTGAGGTAATGTATTCACAGAGATGTAATGTTCTAGATAGTTCTACGTATTTATCACTAGCTAACGCTAAAAGCTGAGTTAATATATTAACAGAGATGTAATGTATAGATAGTTCTTGGTGTTTAACACTAGCTAACGCTAACAGCTGAAGTAACATTAACAGATATGTAATGTTCTAGGTAGTTCATCGTGTTTATCACTGGCTAATGCTAAAAGCTGAGGTAATATATTTACAGAGATGTAATGTTCTAGATAGTTCATTGTGTTTATCACGAGCTAATGCTAAAAGCTGAGGTAATATATTTACAAAAATGTAACGTTCTAGATAGTTCTACGTGTTTATCACTAGCTAAAGCTAAAAGATGAGGTAACATTAACAGACATGTAACGTTCTAGATAGTTCTAAGTGTTTATCACTAGCTAATGCTAAAAGCTGAGGTAACATTAACAGATATGTAATGTTCTAGATAATTCCGGCTATTTATCATTAGCTAAAGCTAAAAGCTGAGGTAACATTAACAGATGTGTAATGTTCTAGATAGTTCTAGATAGTGTTATTGGTGCTGCAGGATCCTCAGTAAGGTTAACACTGTTAGTATGGTAGCTGAATGTCTGAAAGATGAAGTTGATCTGATCAGCAGGTAAATCAGGTGAGAGTAAAGTGAGAGAAGGTGTACTGGCGTTAGGACACGCCCCCTGTGGAAGATTTAATACTATTAAATTACATTACAAATACAATACTAGTACTTTAATGTGCTGCGTTATTACTCAGTGGTTCAAAATCTGTATTATGTGTTTAAATATCTCTTAGAATGAATCAATATTAATTATAAAATGTGGTATAAATAATAATAATGAAAAGTAAATGAATAAATAAGTAAATTAATTATTATTATTAATAATAATAATAATAATAATATTAAACTATCAGGTGCTGTGATATTGGGTCTGTAAAGCCTCTAAACGCTGATTGTACTGTGTAGCTGTGAGGACTGAGTAGACTTGGTTAGAATGAGTGGACGAGCGACATCGACTCTGTACTGTATCTCACTCTGTGATGATGTCATAATGGGCCAGCCCGAAAGTTTATAAATAGGGGTGCAGCAGCTCCAGCAGCTCATTACGCAGAAGGTCTCCTGCGGGAAGGTTGTGACTTCACTGCTCTCCCTCTCAGCGTTCCTCTAAGGATCTCCACAATCTCTTTTATTCAGTTCTTTTTAAACTGTGCAGTAAAAGAACCGACAGTCAAAAGAACCGACTGTTGAAAAGAACTGGCAGTTAAAAAGAACCGACAGTCTAAAAGAGAATTGATTGGGTTTCATTTGAGTTGAGAGAAAATGCAGCGTGAAGACACATACAGAGAACCAAATTTTACATCTGGGGAGAATTTCGATGATCTGACAGACAAGATCATCCTGGCTGTTCAGGACTGTCTGGACAGTGACAGCACTGACAGCAGCACCAAGGGTCTGTTCACCTCCACGATGGACAAGCTGAAGAAGATCGGTGTGAAGACAGACGTGGAGAAAAACGGCGAGACGAAGGAGAACGTTAAGCCGTTTTCCAATAAGCTCATGACGTACGCTGCAGGGACTGTGGCTCGGTTACTGCTTAGCAGTACTGAAGCTTGGGAAATAACCAGGAGCTCCTCCTCATTTCCCAGCAGCCTTGCCAGCGAGTCTGACCTGGACTCCATGTTCAAGGCTATAGCTCAGTCAGGCTTCCCGACTGGCGTGATGCGTAGCCTCCTGGACTCCACATCGCACAGCATTGTTCAGACCATCGTGGGCTACAGACGCATGTCATCATTTAAGAATTTTACAGTGAAGCGCATGACGAAAAGAATTAATGAGAAGGTGAAGATGTCCCTCGCAGTGTGTAAGGAACTGGTGAGGATGGAAACAACCGAAGACGGCCAACCTCCCAGTTCTTCACATACCTGCCAGATGGATGATCTCACCATCATGTGCACCCATTGTATAATTCATGACATCATCCAGGTTTGCCAAGCGCATGGAGAAGGTGAAGAGGGTGTCCAAGAAGTGATGCAGGAACTAGAAAGAATCATAAGTTCCTGCAGATGTTCTTCCAAAAAGGATGTGAGGGTCATCGATTTGGAGGAACGTCATGAGAGTCTCCTCAGTGCTGGGTTTCACCAAGAAGTCAAAGGGGCAATAAGTAACACCCTCCTCAAGACCACCAGAGATGTGTCGACCCAACTCAACACCACCATGGGCGACATCGTAGTGGAGGACTTGGAGATGTGTGCTGAACAATCGGACACATCTCTCAAGTCTTCACCACTAATCGAGTCAGCTGCAGCAGACATGGCGGAGACCATTATAGAAGATTTAAAGAAGGTGTCTTCTCAGCAGTTGGACGACGGAAGCAGGAGGCCGTCACGAGAGACCTTCCGCTCTGCTGCTTGCAGACTCTACAGAAATTTGCATTTCAGGGTCTTCGGATTTCTTTCTAGGCTTCAGGAGTCACATTCCAGCCCACCTCCTCACGTCATACCAAGATACAACACATGTTGTTGTATGGAGGTTTGTACCAAGTTGGTGGAGCTGTACAAGAGTGAGCCGCTTATGGCAAGCTCCTCTTGTAGACGGGAGTTCTTCTCACCAGCTGCAAGTGCTGCAGAGAAACAAACTGCTGCAGTCACTACTCCTGTCCCTGAAGCTGTTGAAAGAAATCTGGAGACCAGGGAAGCATGTGCAACTACGAACAGCAGCTGCAGGACATCAAATCAGACGCAGGACGTTAAAAGAGACCCGGCCACCAAGAAGAAGAGAGGTCTCAGAATCCGCAAGCGTCTGATGAGGATCTTCACTGCTGTACGTAGAGCACTGCCCAATCCTTTCCAATGCATGTGCGTCCAACCTTGAACCTTCTCCTCTCCAGTAACTATGAATCCTGCATCATGACAGCTTATAACACCAGACACCCTCTCACAAGTCTGTCATCGTTACTACAGCAGCGGGAACTGTAGCACTAAATTTAGTTTCTCACAGGGGTGCACGGCACAGACGGCTTCCACAACGTGCTCCGTCTACTGAACTCAACAGATGTTCAGAACTTCGACGTGATGCACTTTGGACAGCCCTTCGTCCACGTAGGAGGGACGTACAGTAACGCCAGCTGCTCTCCTGTCGGCCAATCAGAATCCATCTATACATCATTGCGTATGCAGGATTCATAAAACATCTAAAAATAAATAAACAAATAAACAGAACATTCCTGTACGTGTGTTTATTTACGTGTTTACATTCAATCTCAATATCTCACACACACATACTCATACACACACACATACACACATATACAAACTCACACATAAACATACACTCACACAGAAACACACACACTCACAGAAACACACACACTCACATAGAAACACTCACACAAAAACACACACACTCACACAGAAACACACACACACACACATATACACACTCACACAGAAACATACACTCACACAGAAACACACACACTCACACAGAAACACACACACACACACATATACACACTCACACAGAAACACTCACACAAAAACACACACACTCACACAGAAACACTCACACAAAAACACACACACTCACACAGAAACACACACACACACACATATACACACTCACACAGAAACACACACACTCACACAGAAACACACTCACACAGAAACACACACACTCACACAGAAACACACACACACACACATATACACACTCACACAGAAACATACACTCACACAAAAACACACACACTCACAGAAACACTCACACAAAAACACACACACTCACACAGAAACACACACACACACACATATACACACTCACACAGAAACACACACACTCACACAGAAACACACTCACACAGAAACACACACACACACACAGAAACACACACACTCACACAGAAACACACATAAGCAAGTCAAGTTTATTTGTTTAGCGCTTTTTACAACAATGCTAATACAATTTCAACAGTATTTCCAGTTTATGAACTAAAGCTGAGTCTGAAGGTAGAAGCTTTAGAAGCTGTACAGGTGCTACATCAGGTGGATGATACAGCGATGCAGTCAAGGATGGAGCAAATGGCACCATCCTTGGGAGGAGAGCTGGTTGGTGCCAGGTGACGGGGGGCCCTGGTGGTCAGTCCTTTACAGTATTCGGCAGGACAGGTGGGTGGTTATTACCTCAGAGAGAGAAAAGAGACAGAGTTAGTTCTGGTTTGGGTTAGTACAGAGACAGAGTTAGTTCTGGTTTAGGTTAGTACAGAGACAGAGTTAGTTCTGGTTTAGGTTAGTACAGAGACAGAGTTAGTTCTGGTTTGGGTTAGTACAGAGACTGAGTTAGTTCTGGTTTAGGTTAGTACAGAGACAGAGTTAGTTCTGGTTTGGGTTAGTACAGAGACTGAGTTAGTTCTGGTTTAGGTTAGTACAGAGACTGAGTTAGTTCTGGTTTGGGTTAATACAGAGACTGAGTTAGTTCTGGTTTAGGTTAGTACAGAGACTGAGTTAGTTCTGGTTTGGGTTAGTACAGAGACAGAGTTAGTTCTGGTTTAGGTTAGTACAGAGACTGAGTTAGTTCTGGTTTAGGTTAGTACAGAGACTGAGTTAGTTCTGGTTTAGGTTAGTACAGAGGATATGGAGTGTTTAGAGAGCAGCTGTTGACTCCGACAGATCTGATTATAAACAGAATGAACTAAAAGGAAAGAACAGTAATGCAATCGAGGTGCAGCAGATGACATAGATGGAGAGGTTACAAGGTAACCTCACACAATACACACACTCACACTCTTACACACTCACACAGAAACACACACACACATACATACACACTCACACACACACACAGAAACACGGACAAAGACACACACACTTACAAACACACACACAAACACACTCACACACACACACACACACACACACACAAATACATACTCACACACACACACACACTCACAAACACACACAGAAACACACACACACATACATACACACTCACACACACACAGAAACACGGACAAAGACACACACACTTACAAACACACACACACTCACAAACACACTCACATACATACTCACACACACACACACACACTCACAAACACACACACACAAACACACACACACATACACACTCACAAAAACAGTCACACACACACACACACAGAAACACAGACAATACACACGCACTTACAAACACACACACACACTCACATACATACACACACACACACAGAAACACAGACAAAGACACACACACTCACAAACACACTCTCACACACACACACATACTCTCACACAGACATAAACACATTCATGTTGTGTGTAGTAACTGAGGGTTTGTGTTGTGTTATCTTTTAAACTGTTAGTGTAAATATTTTCTTTTGTTTAAATTTACTGAATTCACTTTATTTAAAATCTATCTATTTATATCTATTTATATTCTATCTATCTGTACATTCATCTATCTATCTATCTATCTATCTATCTATCTGTCAGTACATTCATATATCTATTTATGTTTGTCTATCTATCTATCTATCAATCTATCTATCTATCTATCTATCTATCTATCTATCTATCTATCTATCTATCTGTTTGTCTATCTATCTGTCCATCTATCTATCTATCTATCAGCCCGTGCCCTCCCGCATAATGGAGAGCTAAACTAATACCCTACTTTCTGTTAATTTTGTCTTCTAGACAAAAAAAATGGTAATGTTTTTATTTAAACTTTTTATTTTATTTAAGTTTTATTTTAATTAAAAGTATTTGGCTCAACCCAACTGATGAAACAGATGATCTATCTATCTATCTGTTTGTCTGTCTATCTATCTGTCTGTTTGTCTGTCTATCTATCTGTACATTCATCTATCTATCTGTCTGTCTATCTATCTATTTGTCTGTCTGTATGTCTTTCTCTCTGTATGTCTGTCTAATTATCTATCTATCTATCTATCTACCTGTCTGTTTATCTATCTATCTATCTGTACATTCATCTATCTATCTGTCCATCTATCTGTCTATCAGCCCGTGCCCTCCCACTTAATGGAGAGCTAAACAAATACCCTACTTTCTGTTAATTTTGTCTCCTAGACAGAAAAAAATGGTAATGTTTTTTTTTAAACTTAGCATTATTATTTTATTTTAATTAAAAGTATTTGGCTCAACCCGACTGATGAAACTTTGTTGTTGGCTGTGGCGTAAACAAATGTCAAAGCAGACAACAAAAAAACTAAAATAATTCATAAAATAAATAATTGTGATGAGGTTAAAAAATGTGATCAGGTAATTATGTAACAATAATCATGACAGGCCCACTGCTGGACACTGTCACCTGTGTTTAAAACACATTGTGAACTGAACCAAAGGAAACAAGGCAACTGGGACAGAATATTATAGAAATATTGTATAAATTCCTAAAAATCACATGACGGCATTGTTAAAAAGTAGAATTAGCTAGAATAACATCCCCATTTTT
Organism: Megaleporinus macrocephalus; assembly: GCA_021613375.1. Taxonomy (NCBI): domain Eukaryota; kingdom Metazoa; phylum Chordata; class Actinopteri; order Characiformes; family Anostomidae; genus Megaleporinus; species Megaleporinus macrocephalus. The sequence goes on from CM038723.1 coordinate 402,261, forward strand.
TTAATGTGTGCTCCCAAAGTTTGTAATTGCAAAGCAAAAAGAGTAATTAACGTTTACTGCTTTACAATAAAAACACTGCACTTACATTCTCATAGTTGCAAAGTACCACAGAATGCATTTATCCAGTATTTAAAACTGTTCTCTGATCTTATGTGACCATTGGGTTAAAAAATGTCCAGATGTGGTGACTGGGCAACATGGTAGGGTTTGGGAATCAGCTTGTTTTACCATCCCTGTTTTGTAAAGGTAGGATTTGTATTTGAAGGAGGAACAACAGTGTTTGAGGTTCATGGTATGTACAGTTCTTCACAATGTACTATAATTATCCAGTAATGAATGTTTAAATACTCTACACGATACAGGTACAAGTCACATATATTCTATATAGAACATCAGAGAACAACTTAGAATATTTATTCAGTATTTGTGGCCCCAACATATTAGCTAGATTAATTATGCTGTGTAAAGTATGACATACAACATGCATTAGATAAATCCAAACCTGTGAAAAATAACGATACTGAACTAAATCAGCATTTTTGAGGCCGATTCTGATCACCGATCACCTTTCAGTGCGATCGACCGATAGTCGTTATAGATAGAGGGTGGGCTATATGCCACGGCAGGGCTACAAGTACATACTACAATCACTAAATGTAGATCTTGAATTGTAGCTGCTGTTCTGTTCGTACCGGTCAGATCTGGTCTTCACGGTTCTCTGGGTTATTACTATTGTGCTAGCTGCGCGTGCTAGCTCTGCTGTTTGCTGATACTCACTGTATTCAGACGCGTGGTGTTCTATTAAGTGCGTATCAGATTAGTAGTGTTAAATGTTTTAGTTTTGGTTCCCCCCTCGATGAGTCTGCATCATATACGGTAAAACACTGCCAGACGGACGACGTGCTTTCCGCGTGAGGCCGCTGCTTTAGTCAGTCTGTGGAAAATTAAAGGGTATGTATTTCCTAGTGGTTCATATAGGAATTGCAGGGAGCTGGCCGGAGGGGGTTTCGCTGAGGTGTCCTCTTCCTGGATGAAACGCTAGCTGTAAATAGAAATGAGGCATCGCCATCGATCAGCTCTCGGGATCTTTCCATCTCTAGTTATAACCTTTAAAATACAAACCTATCAACCTGTGTGACATATACTGAATTAAATTATTCCAAACCTGTAAAAGACAAGCTTAACTGACTGACTTAAATGTAACCCACCTTGAATGGAAGTAACAGGGCTGGCTTTCAGGTGTTCAAACAATCTGTCTCACCATCTAGAGATCCTAGTGAAAATGTGCATATCATTAGCACAGCAACGTAACTCTGTGTCTCCAAGGTTTCATTGTGTTTTTACTGTTAATTCATATCAGATTCAGTTTAATGATCACTACATTCTCCCAATACGCAGCTTTATATGATCATCAGTAGCTTTTTAATGCTGGAAACATTTTCAGACAAGAGCATTTACCAGCTCCGTTATTGAATTCTCCCATTCCACCTTAAATGGTGCCTGAGTGACTCAGTAATCTGAGGGGCGAGACAGTAACTGCTGCGCTATTTAAGGTGGAACTGCTAATTTGAAACAGGAAGTTAGTGATTTTTTTAGCATGTGGTTCCGTGTTAAATATCAGCTGAACATTAAAAACTCTTCATTATAGGAATAAGTTTATTTTACAAAAAAAGACGTAGCAGTGCGTTTGAGAAGTAAAGCGATTTGAAGTTAACAGCATTTGTTCTGCTCTGTAGCTAGCTAACGTTAGCTTACTAGCATTGCTAGCTGAACTGACTGACTATAAAGCTGAGGTAAAGATGTAGAATCATAAATCGCCAGCATATCCAACATAAACGTGTTTTTGGAGGCAGGCCTGTCCTGGTGTGAAAGATTGTTTTTAATTAACAGAGGTGTGTAAATATGTATATATATATATATATTAGAGAAAGGAGGATCGATCGGCTATGTATCGGTATTGGCTGATTTTTAATCAAAATATGCGATCAGCCGATATTTCTCCAGTTTAGCCGGCTCCCTGCAATTCCTATCTAAACCACTAGGTGGAAATACATACCCTTTCATTTTCCACAGACTGACTAAAGCAGCGGCGTCAGGAGAAAAGCATGTGCTTATAGAAAGCATGTCGTACGGCTGAATACAGTGAGTATCAGCAAACAGCAGAGCTAGCATATAGCCCCGCCCCCAATCGGCTATCGGCCTATCGTGCTGAAAGGTGATTGGCGATCGGAATCGGCCTTAAAAACGCTGATCAGCCCATTTCTAATATATGTATACATATATATATATATATATATATATATATATATATATATATATATATATATATGCACACATACATATAAAAACTTCTGAGCGAGTGCATATATCTATTCAATTTTACATATTTGATCACATTTCAGGTGCAAAACTTCTAAATATTTAGGTCTACAAACTTTTTCTTACAGCTGTATACAGCGTGAGTAGCTGCACCAATTACCGCTGCATATACCAAGACTGTGTGTTTGTTCTCACACTCTTCCTAAACACTGTGAGAAGTCAGGATTATATTCACTAGTTGTGCTTTACAGTCATAGTAATGCGAGTGTGCATCTTCACCAATGGACACGATGTAATACTATTTTACATGAATTATGCATATAAAACCCTTACCTTTTAATAACCCCAACAAACAGACCACATGGATCCACATCCAATGCTCTGTATAGGGAGTATATAGAGAGTCACAGAGACTACGTCTCTAGTTTACAGTGGGCCAGCAGACGTCCTGCAGTAGCTCTCACATTCTTTACCAGCAAGGAGAAAACCCTAACCAAGACATTTAACACTATTAATCTGATACGGCACTCCACACAGCTGAATACAGTGAGTACCAGCAAACAGCAGAGCTAGCACGCACAGCTAGTACAAAACTAATAAACCAGAACAGATAATAACCCAGTGGAGACCAGATCTGACCGGTACGAACAGAACAGCAGCAGCAATTCAAGATCTACCTTTAATAATTGCAGATTTTCGTTTAAAATGACAGAGTCTGAGTTTAATGACTGCAGTTTTTACTGCTTTTATTTAATTAGCTTTTTTAGTTTTAAATTAAGGGTCTAAATTGAATGATTGCAGTATTGGGGATATTTGATTTACTTTTTTTATTTACTGTTCATTTTTGCTCATTAAAAATGGTAATAAACCAGTTTCAACCATGTGTCATGACTTGCTTGCGCTAAAATAACTACATGTAGCCCTGCCGTGTCATATACTCCGCCCTCGATCGGTATCAGCTATCGGCCGATCATGCTGAAAGGTGAACGGCAATTGGAATCGGCCTCAAAAACGTTGATCGGTCCATCTCTACCTATAAAATACAAACAGATCACCCTGTGTTACCTAACATAGAATGTATTAGATTAATCCAAACACATACAGGACAAACTTAATGAACTGACTTAAATGTAACCCACCTTGAATGGAAACAATAGGTCTGGCTTTCAGGTGTTCAAACAATCTGTCAGAGATTCTAGTAATAATATGCATATTATTAGGCCAGTATAGTAACTTTGTGTTTCCAATGTTTGTGTTTTTAATAGTAATTCATTTCAGACTCAGTTTAATTTTCACTACATTCTCCCAATGCGCAGATTTATACTATGAAACATCCTAATTATCATTTTAATTCAGAAAACTTTTTAAGACAAGGGCCTGAAAATTAGCTTCTTTTTTTAATTCTTCCATTCCACCTTAAACTCTCCCATTCCACCTTAAATTCTCCCATTTCACCTTAAACTCTCCCATTACACCTTAAACTCTCCCATTCCACCTTAAATTCTCCCATTCCACTTTAAACTCTCCCAATTCCACCTTAAATTCCCCCATTCCACCTTAAACTCTCCCATTCCACCTTAAATTCCCCCATTCCACCTTAAATTCCTCCATTGCACCGTAAACTATCCCATTCCACCTTAAACTCTCCAATTCCACCTTAAATTCCCCCATTCCACCTTAAACTCTCCCATTCCACCTTAAATTCCCCCATTCCACCTTAAACTATCCCATTCCACCTTAAACTTTCCCATTCCACCTTAAATTCCCCCATTCCACCTTAAATTCTCCCATTCCACCTTAAACTCTCCCATTCCACCTTAAATTCCCCCATTCCACCTTAAACTCTCCCATTACACCTTAAACTCTCCCATTCCACCTTAAATTCCCCCATTCCACCTTAAATTCTCCCATTCCACCTTAAACTCTCCCATTCCACCTTAAATTCCCCCATTCCACCTTAAATTCCCCCATTCCACCTGAGGGTCTGTATAGACCGCAAGCTCCGTCGCTTGAATCGAAAGCTGAGATAATCCGCTGACATTCGTTTGTTTTGACTAAATAAACTGAATTACGTCTCGTTTCACTAATCAATGTGCGTACGCGCTCCCGAGAGGGGTGCTCTTCCTGGCGGGGGTGCAGAATTCGACACAACACCGGCATAATTCAAACTCAGCGCGAGGAGCGACCAACGGACATCACCACCAGCTGACAGGCAGCAGAGCTACGACACAGCAGAGGTGGGTTACAGTTCAGAAAGTTTATTAAACTTAAATATGTGTTTGTACAGGTTTGTTTTGTGTATGTTGGATATGCTGGAGATTTATTTGTGTTTATGATTCTACATCTTATATTAGTCAGTCAGTTCAGCTAGCAATGCTAGTTAGCTAACGTTAGCTAGCTTCAGAGCCGAACAACTGCTGTTAACTTAAACTCGCTTTACTTCTCAAACGCACTGCTACGACTTTTTGTAAAGTAAATTAATTTCTATAACTAATTAAAAGTCCTGTTTAATGTTTAGCAGAAATTTAACATCAGACCAAGTACTAAGAAATCACGAACTTGAATTTGGCAGTTCCACCTGAAATAGCGCTACAGTTACAGTCCAGCTCCTCTGAGTCCCTCAGGTGTAATGGGAGAGTTTAAGGTGGAATTGGAGAATTTAAGGTGGAATGAGAGGATATAAGGTGGAATGGGAGAGTTTAAGGCGGAATGGGAGAGTTTAAGGCGGAATGGGAGAGTTTAAGGTGGAATTGGAGGATTTAAGGTGGAATGAGAGGATATAAGGTGGAATGGGAGAGTTTAAGGCGGAATGGGAGAGTTTAAGGCGGAATGGGAGGATTTAAGGTGGAATGAGAGAGTTTAAGGTGGAATGGGAGAGTTTAAGGTGGAATTGGAGAATTTAAGGTGGAATGAGAGGATATAAGGTGGAATGGGAGAGTTTAAGGCGGAATGGGAGAGTTTAAGGCGGAATGGGAGGATTTAAGGTGGAATGAGAGAGTTTAAGGTGGAATGGGAGGATTTAAGGTGGAATGGGAGAGTTTAAGGTGGAATGGGAGAGTTTAAGGTGGAATGGGAGAGTCTAAGGTGGAATTGTAGGATTTAAGGTGGAATGGGAGAGTTTAAGGTGGAATGGGAGAGTTTAAGGTGGAATGGGCGAGTTCAAGGTGGAATGGGAGGATTTAAGGTGGAATATGAGAGTTTAAGATGGAATGGGAGAGTTTAAGGTGGAATGGGAGAGTTTAAGGTGGAATTGGAGGATTTAAGGTGGAACGGGAGAGTTTAAGGTGGAATGGGAGAGTTTAAGGTGGAATGGGAGAGTTTAAGGTGGAATTGGAGAATTTAAGGCGGAATGGGAGGATATAAGGTGGAATGAGAGGATATAAGGTGGAATGGGAGAGTTTAAGGCGGAATGGGAGAGTTTAAGGCGGAATGGGAGGATTTAAGGTGGAATGAGAGAGTTTAAGGTGGAATGGGAGAGTTTAAGGTGGAATTGGAGGATTTAAGGTGGAACGGGAGAGTTTAAGGTGGAACGGGAGAGTTTAAGGTGGAATTGGAGAATTTAAGGTGGAATGAGAGGATATAAGGTGGAATGGGAGAGTTTAAGGCGGAATGGGAGAGTTTAAGGCGGAATGGGAGGATTTAAGGTGGAATGAGAGAGTTTAAGGTGGAATGGGAGGATTTAAGGTGGAATGGGAGAGTTTAAGGTGGAATGGGAGAGTCTAAGGTGGAATTGTAGGATTTAAGGTGGAATGGGAGAGTTTAAGGTGGAATGGGAGAGTTTAAGGTGGAATGGGCGAGTTTAAGGTGGAATGGGCGAGTTCAAGGTGGAATGGGAGGATACAAGACGGAATGGGAGGATACAAGGCGGAATGGGAGGATATAAGGCGGAATGGGAGGATTTAAGGCGGAATGGGAGAGTTTAAGGCGGAATGGGAGGATTTAAGGTGGAATTGGAGAGTTTAAGGTGAAATGGAAGAATTAAAAAAAGAAGCTAATTTTCAGGCCCTTGTATGAAAATATTTTCTGAATTAAAATGATAATTAGGATGTTTCATAGTATAAATCTGCGCATTGGGAGAATGTAGTGAAAATTAAACTGAGTCTGAAATGAATTACTATAAAAAACACAAACATTGCAAACACAAAGTTACTATACTGGCCTAATAATATGCATATTATTACTAGAATCTCTGACAGATTGTTTGAACACCTGAAAGCCAGACCTATTGCTTCCATTCAAGGTGGGTTACATTTAAGTCAGTTCATTAAGTTTGTCCTGTATGTGTTTGGATTAATCTAATACATTCTATGTTAGGTAACACAGGGTGATCTGTTTGTATTTTATAGGTTATAACTACAGCCTAGTTCTGTAGACTAAAAGATCTAACAGCAACAGCATGTAAGTCTACTTTAGTACTGTGTTTACTTTAACTAGTTTTGCTTCGCTAATGCAGCCTTTAGTTATAAAGCAATTTAGTTTATCGTATAATGTTAAAATGTGTTTGGTGTTCAATCCCTCTCCAGTTGACCTGTGACCTGTGAACAGACTCTTTCATTGGACCCCCTGATCAGCCCAGTTGTATTATTCAGACGAGGTAAGTTACATTTAGTTCAGTAAATAATGATTTTACAGGTTTGGATTACTGTACTGTGTACTGAAGGGAAAACTATATTTAAATTGTTATACTTGAAAGATGAGTGTACAATGAGTAGAACTGTACCATGAACCTCAAACACTTTTGTTTCTGAATAAAAAGACAAAAATGCTTTTATTTACTGTCGGGTCAAGGATCCAACAAAATAGCCAGAAACAAAAGTCACAGTGGCCGAACAATTTTTATATACTGTATATTAAAAACCAGCATCTGTAAAAAACAGTGTAAGCAATTTAAGTCAATTTAAAGAACTATATACAGGTTCCGCGTAATAGAGAACCACTTCATTATGCAAAGAACCATTTAAGGATGCAAATGGTTCTGTGATTTCTCATGGTTCTATGTAAAACTAAATGATTTTTACTAAAGAACCCTTAAAGAACAATGGTTTTAAGGGTGGCTTTTTTGTTTTATTAAAAACATTACCGTTCTTTTGTGTCTAAAAGGCTAAATGAACAGACAGAGTATTGTTTTAGCTCTGTGTTAAGAGGGAGGACACAGGATTTTTTAAGGCATCAGTTTCTGTCAGCTTAAGCATTAACATGGTTCCTTTTCTCCTTGCAGGTAAAGCATGTGAGAGCTACTGCAGGACGTCTGCTGGCCCACTGTAAACTAGAGACGTAGTCTCTGTGACTCTCTATATACTCCCTATACAGAGCATTGGATGTGGATCCATGTGGTCTGTTTGTTGGGATTATTAAAAGGTAAGGGTTTTATATGCATAATTCATATAAAATAGTAACATAAGTAAAATCAATCATATTAATAATCTTTATTGATAGAGCAGCTTTCATGCTGGTGGTGATAGAAGTGGGTGATACAGCTGAACAGTAACAGGAGAAACTATGGATATTAATTTAAATCATATAAAAACAGAACACATTAAATTAAACAGATAAATACCAGACATGTAGAGTTTTAATGGAGCGGTGAGTTAAAGAGATGATTTTAGAGTATTATTATTAAAATTTTAATTATGTTTGTAAATAACAGTAACTATCAGACTGGCTCCAGTCACTGGATCACCTGTCAGGTGATGTAACTGTTCTGTCTGATTTTTATTATTTTTTAAAAATTTTGTGATCTTAAGACTTTTTATACTTGTTACTGGTCAAACGTTTTATAACAGTGATATACATTTGTGTGGTGCATGTGTGGGGCTGTGGCCCCCAGTAAACAGACTGTATGTGCGGGTCCGTGGCCCTAAGCGAATAGCCCGCATGTATGGGTCCGTGGCTCCAGCAAACAGATTGCATGTGGAGGTCTACAGCCAGTGCCTGTGGCCCTGAACTGATGTGTGAATGCAAAGGACTCGAGGCCCTAAGCAGATGCATGAATGAATGCAGTGGACAGTGAGACAGTGGCCCTGAGTCTCACTGAGAGAAAGCAATGGGCCCCGGGTTATGAAGTGGATGCAGTGAGTCTGAGGTTCCAGCTATCGCACACGCCAGTCACTCTCAGCACTGACAGAGCACACATTTCACGAGCACCCCGCAAACACAGCAGAACCTCACACCCCGTCTACACCTTCATCTGCTTCACCATGAGTGCTCTTGTGCCCTGTTTTTCTTTTCATGTTCTTTTGGGGGTGGGCTCGGCTCCTGCTGTTCTGATCCGGCAGGAGGTAACATATTTACAGAGATGTAATGTTCTAGATAGTTCTACGTGTTTATCACTAACTACCATTAACAGCGGAGGTAACATATTTACAGAGATGTAATGTTCTAGATAGTTATTGATGATTATGAATAGCTAACGCTAATAGCTGAGGTAATATATTTACAGAGATGTAATGTTCTAGATAGTTATTGCCATTTATCAATAGCTAAGACTAACAGTTGAGGTAATATATTTCTAGAGGTGTAATGTTCTAGATAGTTATGGCTGTTTATCATTAGTTAATGCTAAAAGCTAAGGTAATATATTTACAAAGATCTAACATTCTAGATAGTTCTACATTTTCATCACTAGCTAACACTAATAGCTGAGGTAATATATTTACAGACATGTAATGTTCTAGATAGTTCTTGGTGTTTATCACTAGCTAACACTAACAGCTGAGGTAATATTTTTACAGAGGTGTAGCGATCTAGATAGTTCTACGTGTTTAACACTATTAACGGCGGTGGTAATATATTTACAGAGATGTAATGTTCTAGATAGTTCTATGTGTTTATCACTAGCTAAAGCTAAAAGCTGAGGTAACATTAACAGAGATGTAATGTTCCAGATAATTCTGGCTGTTTATTATTAGCTAAAGCTAAAAGCTGAGGTAACATTAACAGATATCTAACGTTCTAGATAGTTCTACGTGTTTATCACTAGCTAAAGCTAAAAGCTGAGGTAACATTAACAGAGATGTAATGTTCCAGATAGTTCTTGGTGTTATTGGTGCTGCAGGATCCTCAGTAAGGTTAACACTGTTAGTTTGGTAGCTGAATGTCTGAAAGATGAAGTTGATGTGATCTGCAGGTAAATCAGGTGAGAGTAAAGTGAGAGAAGGTGTACTGGCGTTAGGACACGCCCCCTGTGGAAGGTTTAATACTATTAAATTACATTACAAATACAATACTAGTACTTTTAGTGACTCTAAATCTGTATTATGTTGTATGTGTTTAAATATTTCTCAGAATAACGCAACATTAATTATAAAATGTGGTATAAATAATAATAAAAATAAATTAAAAAATTAATTAATTAATAATAATAATAATAATAATAATAATAATAAACTATCAGGTGCTGTGATATTGGGTCTGTAAAGCCACTAAAAGCTGATTGTACTGTGTAGCTGTGTGGACTGAGTAGACTTAGTTAGAATGAGTGGACGAGCGACATCGACTCTGTACTGTATCTCACTCTGTGATGATGTCATAATGGGCCAGCCCGAAAGTTTATAAATAGGGGTGCAGCAGCTCCAGCAGCTCATTACGCAGAAGGTCTCCTGCGGGAAGGTTGTGACTTCACTGCTCTCCCTCTCAGCGTTCCTCTAAGGATCTCCACAATCTCTTTTATTCAGTTCTTTTTAAACTGTGCAGTAAAAGAACCGACAGTCAAAAGAACCGACTGTTGAAAAGAACTGGCAGTTAAAAAGAACCGACAGTCTAAAAGAGAATTGATTGGGTTTCATTTGAGTTGAGAGAAAATGCAGCGTGAAGACACATACAGAGAACCAAATTTTACACTTCTGGAGAATTACGATGATCTGACAGACAAGATCATCCTGGCTGTTCAGGACTGTCTGGACAGTGACAGCACTGACAGCAGCACCAAGGGTCTGTTCACCTCCACGATGGACAAGCTGAAGAAGATCGGTGTGAAGACAGACGTGGAGAAAAACGGCGAGACGAAGAAAAACGTTAAGCCGGTTTCCCAATAAGCTCATGACGTACGCTGCAGGGACTGTGGCTCGGTTACTGCTTAGCAGTACTGAAGCTTGGGAAATAACCAGGAGCTCCTCCTCATTTCCCAGCAGCCTTGCCAGCGAGTCTGACCTGGACTCCATGTTCAAGGCTATAGCTCAGTCAGGCTTCCCGACTGGCGTGATGCGTAGCCTCCTGGACTCCACATCGCACAGCATCGTTAAGACCTTTGTGTGCTACAAACGCCTGTCAGCATTTAAGAATTTTACAATGGAGCGCATGACAGAAAGAATTAATGAGAAGGTGAAGATGTCCCTCGCAGTGTGTAAGGAACTGGTGAGGATGGAAGCAACCAAAGACGGCCAACCTCCCAGTTCTTCACATACCTGCCAGATGGATGATCTCACCATCATGTGCACCCATTGTATAATTCATGACATCATCCAGGTTTGTCAAGCGCATGGAGAAGGTGAAGAGGGTGTCCAAGAAGTGATGCAGGAACTAGAAAGAATCATAAGTTCCTGCAGATGTTCTTCCAAAAAGGATGTGAGGGTCATCGATTTGGAGGAACGTCATGAGAGTCTCCTCAGTGCTGGGTTTCACCAAGAAGTCAAAGAGGCAATTAGTAACACCCTCCTCAAGACCACCAGAGATGTGTCGACCCAACTCAACACCACCATGGACGACATCGTAGTGGAGGACTTGGAGATGTGTGCTGAACAATTGGACACATCTCTCAAGACTTTACGTCTTATTGAATCAGCTGCAGCAGACATGGCGGAGACCATTATAGAAGATTTAAAGAAGGTGTTCTCTCAGCAGTTAGACGATGGAAGCAGGAGGCCGTCACGAGAGACCTTCCGCTCTGCTGCTTGCAGACTGTACAAAAATTTGCATTTCAGGGTCTTCGGATTTCTTTCCAGGCTTCAGGAGTCACATTCCAGCCCACCTCCTCACATCTCACCAGCTGCAAGTGCTGCAGAGAAACAAACTGCTGCAGTCACTACTCCTGTCCCTGAAGCTGTTGAGAGAAATCTGGAGACCAGGGAAGCATGGGCAACTACGAACAGCAGCTGCAGGACGTCAAATCAGACGCAGGACGTTAACAGAGACCCGGCCACCAAGAAGAAGAGAGGTCTCAGAATCCGCAAGCGTCTGATGAGGATCTTCTCTGCTGTACGTAGAGCACTGCCCAATCCTTTCCAATACATGTGCGTCCAACCTTGAACCTTCTCCTCTCCAGTAACTATGAATCCTGCATCATGACAGCTTATAACACCAGACACCCTCTCACAAGTCTGTCATCGTTACTACAGCAGCGGGAACTGTAGCACTAAATTTAGTTTCTCACAGGGGTGCACGGCACAGACGGCTTTCACAACGTGCTCCGTCTACTGAACTCAACATAGAAATCAGATGTTCAGAACTTCGACGTGATGCACTTTGGACAGCCCTTCGTCCACGTAGGAGGGACGTACTGTAACGCCAGCTGCTCTCCTGTCGGCCAATCAGAATCCACGTACGCAGGATTCATAAAACATCTAAAAATAAATAAACAAATAAACAGAACATTCCTGTACGTGTGTTTATTTACTTAATCGATTACATTCACTCTCAATATCTCACACACACTCACACAGAAACACACTCTCACACAGAAACACACACACACTCACACAGAAACACACACTCACACAGAAACACATACATACACACAGACATACACACACATTACAACCACACACATACACACACACATACATATACACACATACATGCACACACAGAGAAACACACACATACACTTAGACAAAGACATACACACACACTCACACACTCCCACACACTCTCATACACACCCTCTTATACACACACAGACATAAACACATTCATGTTGTGTGTAGTAACTGTGAGGGTTTGTGTTGTTATCTTTTAAACTGTTAGTGTAAATATTTTCTTACTTTTGTTTAAATTTACTGAATTCAATTTTTATTTAAAATATATCTGTTTGTCTATCTATCTATCTATCTATCTGTCTGTTTGTCTGCCTATCTGTCTGTCTGCCTATCTGTCTATCAGCCCGTGCCCTCCCTCTTAACGGAGAGCTAAACCATTCTGTTCATTTTGTCTCCTAGACAGAAAAAAATGGTAATGTTTTTATTTAAACTTAGCATTATTATTTTATTTTAATTAAAAGTATTTGGCTCAACCCGACTGATGAAACTTTGTTGTTGGCTGTGGCGTAAACAAATGTCAAAGCAGACAACAAAAAAACTAAAATAATTCATAAAATAAATAATTGTGATGAGGTTAAAAAATGTGATCAGGTGATTATGTAACAATAATCATGACAGGTCCACTGCTGGACACTGTCACCTGTGTTTAAAACACATTGTGAACTGAACCAAAGGAAACAAGGCAACTGGGACAGAAAATTATAGAAATGTTGTATAAATTCCTAAAAATCACATGACGGCATTGTTAAAAAGTAGAATTAGCTAGAATAACATCCACATTTTTTTAATGTGTGCTCCCAATGATTGTAATTTCAAAGCAAAAAGAGTAATTAACGTTTACTGCTTTACAATAAAAACACTGCACTTACATTCTCATAGTTGCAAAATACCACAGAATGCATTTATCCAGTATTTAAAACTGTTCTCTGATCTTATGTGACCATTGGGTTAAAAAATGTCCAGATGTGGTGATTGGGCAACATGGTAGGGTTTGGGAATCAGCTTGTTTTACCATCCCTGTTTTGTAAAGGTAGGATTTGTATTTGAAGGAGGAACAACAGTGTTTGAGGTTCATGGTATGTACAGTAAATTATCCAGTAATGAATGTTTAAATACTCTACACGATACAGGTACAAGTCACATATATTCTATATAGAACATCAGAGAACAACTTAGAATGCATTTATTCAGTATTTGTGGCCCCAACATATTAGCTAGATTAATTATGCTGTGTAAAGTATGAAATACAACATGCATTAGATAAATCCAAACCTGTGAAAAATAACGATACTGAACTAAATCAGCATTTTTGAGGCCGATTCTGATCACCGATCACCTTTCAGTGCGATTGACCGATAGTCGTTATAGATAGAGGGTGGGCTATATGCCACGGCAGGGCTACAAGTAGTTATTACCGCAAGCAAGTCATGAAACATGGTCTGAACTGGTTTATTATCATTTTTAACGAGCTCATGTGAAACAGCCTAATATTTTTAACAAAATTAACAGTAAATAAACAAAGTAAATCAAACAAATGTCCTCAATACTGCAATCATTAAATTTAGACCCTTAATTTAAAACTAAAAAACCTACTTAAATAAATTCAGTCCGAACTGCAGTCATTAAACGCAGACTCTATTTTAAATGACATTCTACAATCACTAAATGTAGATCTTGAATTGTAGCTGCTGTTCTGTTCGTACCGGTCAGATCTGGTCTTCACGGTTCTCTGGGTTATTACTATTGTGCTAGCTGCGCGTGCTAGCTCTGCTGTTTGCTGATACTCACTGTATTCAGACGCGTGGTGTTCTATTAAGTGCGTATCAGATTAGTAGTGTTAAATGTTTTAGTTTTGGTTCCCCCCCTCGATGAGTCTGCATCATATACGGTAAAACACTGCCAGACGGACGACGTGCTTTCCGCGTGAGGCCGCTGCTTTAGTCAGTCTGTGGAAAATTAAAGGGTATGTATTTCCTAGTGGTTCAGATAGGAATTGCAGGGAGCTGGCCGGAGGGGGTTTCACAGAGGTGTCCTCTTCCTGGATGAAACGCTAGCTGTAAATAGAAATGAGGCATCGCCATCGATCAGCTCTCTGGATCTTTCCATCTCTAGTTATAACCTTTAAAATACAAACCTATCAACCTGTGTGACATATACTGAATTAAATTATTCCCAACCTGTAAAAGACAAGCTTAACTGACTGACTTAAATGTAACCCACCTTGAATGGAAGTAACAGGGCTGGCTTTCAGGTGTTCAAACAATCTGTCTCACCATCTAGAGATCCTAGTGAAAATGTGCATATCATTAGCACAGCAACGTAACTCTGTGTCTCCAAGGTTTCATTGTGTTTTTTACTGTTAATTCATATCAGATTCAGTTTAATGATCACTACATTCTCCCAATACGCAGCTTTATATGATCATCAGTAGCTTTTTAATGCTGGAAACATTTTCAGACAAGAGCATTTACCAGCTCCGTTATTGAATTCTCCCATTCCACCTTAAATGGTGCCTGAGTGACTCAGTAATCTGAGGGGCGAGACTGTAACTGCTGCGCTATTTAAGGTGGAACTGCTAATTTGAAACAGGAAGTTAGTGATTTTTTTAGCATGTGGTTTCGTGTTAAATATCAGCTGAATATTAAAAACTCTTGATTCATTATAGGAATAAGTTTATTTTACAAAAAAAGACGTAGCAGTGCGTTTGAGAAGTAAAGCGATTTGAAGTTATCAGCGTTTGTTCTGCTCTGTAGCTACCTAACGTTAGCTTACTAGCATTGCTAGCTGAACTAATTGACTATAAAGCTGAGGTAAAGATGTAGAATCATAAATCACAAATAAATCGCCAGCATATCCAACAAAAATGTGTTTTTGTACAGGTTTGTTTTGTTTTAAGTTTAGTAAACTTTCTTAAGTGCAACCTACTTCTGCTGAGTCGGAGCACCGCTGCTGCTGTCTCGGGTCCTGTGTTCCTCCATGGCTCTGGACCGGATCCTGAATTAGTGCCGGTGTGCTGTGTTCCTCCACGGCTCTGGACCGGATCCTGAATTAGTGCCGGTGTGCTGTGTTCCTCCACGGCTCTGGACCGGATCCTGAATTAGTGCCGGTATGCTGTGTTCCTCCACGGCTCTGGACCGGATCCTGAATTAGTGCCGGTATGCTGTGTTCCTCCACGGCTCTGGACCGGATCCTGAATTAATGCTGGTGTGCTGTGTTCCTCCGCGGCTTTTGGACCGGCCCAATGAAAAAATACATTTTTGGATCGGCCAATATTTCTCCAGTTTAGCCGGCTCCCTGCAATTCCTGTCTAAACCACTAGGTGGAAATACATACCCTTTCATTTTCCTGACTACGCTGTCGCTGACTAAAGCAGCGGCGTCACGAGAAAAGCATGCGCTTATAGAAAGCATGTCGTCCGTCTGAATACAGTGAGTATCAGCAAACAACAGAGCTAGCATATAGCCCCGCCCTCGATCGGTATCGGCTATCGGCCAATCGTGCTGAAAGGTGAACGGCGATCAGAATAGGCCTCATAAAACGATGATCGGTCCACGTCTAATATATATATATATGAAAGATGAGTGTACAATGTGTAAACTTCTGAGCGAGTGCATATATCTATTCAATTTTACTTATTAGATCAAATTTCAGGTGCAGAACTTCTAAAGATTTAGGTTTACAAACTTTCTCTTACAGATGAATACAGCGCGAGTAGCTGCACCAACTACCCCTGCATATACCAAGAATATGTGTTTGACGAGTCTGACCTGGACTCCATGTTCAAGGCTATAGCTCAGTCAGGCTTCCCGACTGGCGTGATGCGTAGCCTCCTGGACTCCACATCGCACAGCTTCGTTCAGACCATCGTGGGCTACAGACGCATGTCATCATTTAAGAATTTTACAATGAAGCACATGACGAGAAGAATTAATGAGAAGGTGAAGATGTCTCTCGCAGTGTGTAAGGAACTGGTGAGGATGGAAGCTCCCAGTTCTTCACATACCTGCCAGATGGATGATCTCACCATCATGTGCACCCATTGTATAATTGATGACATCATCCAGGTTTGCCAAGCACATGGAGAAGGTGAAGAGGGTGTCCAAGAAGTGATGCAGGAACTAGAAAGAATCATAAGTTCCTGCAGATGTTCTTCCAAAAAGGATGTGAGGGTCATCGATTTGGAGGAACGTCATGAGAGTCTCCTCAGTGACGGGTTTCACCAAGAAGTCAAAGGGGCAATTAGTAACACCCTCCTCAAGACCACCAGAGATGTGTCGACCCAACTCAACACCACCATGGACGACATCGTAGTGGAGGACTTGGAGATGTGTGCTGAACAATTGGACACATCTCTCAAGTCTTCACCACTTATCGAGTCAGCTGCAGCAGACATGGCGGAGACCATTATAGAAGATTTAAAGAAGGTGTCTTCTCAGCAGTTGGACGACGGAAGCAGGAGGCCGTCACGAGAGACCTTCCGCTCTGCTGCTTGCAGACTGTACAGAAATTTGCATTTCAGGGTCTTCGGATTTCTTTCTAGGCTTCAGGAGTCACATTCCAGCCCACCTCCTCACGTCATACCAAGATACAACACATGTTGTTGTATGGAGGTTTGTACCAAGTTGGTGGAGCTGTACAAGAGTGAGCCGCTTATGGCAAGCTCCTCTTGTAGACGGGAGTTCTTCTCACCAGCTGCAAGTGCTGCAGAAAAACAAACTGCTGCAGTCACTACTCCTGTCCCTGAAGCTGTTGAGAGAAATCTGGAGACCAGGGAAGCATGGGCAACTACGAACAGCAGCTGCAGGACATCAAATCAGACGCAGGACGTTAAAAGAGACCCGGCCACCAAGAAGAAGAGAGGTCTCAGAATCCGCAAGCGTCTGATGAGGATCTTCTCTGCTGTACGTAGAGCACTGCCCAATCCTTTCCAATGCATGTGCGTCCAACCTTGAACCTTCTCCTCTCCAGTAACTATGAATCCTGCATCATGACAGCTTATAACACCAGACACCCTCTCACAAGTCTGTCATCGTTACTACAGCAGCGGGAACTGTAGCACTAAATTTAGATTCTCACAGGGGTGCACGGCACAGACGGCTTCCACAACGTGCTCCGTCTACTGAACTCAACAGATGTTCAGAACTTCGACGTGATGCACTTTGGACAGCCCTTCGTCCACGTAGGAGGGATGTACAGAAACGCCAGCTGCTCTCCTGTCGGCCAATCAGAATCCATCTATACATCATTGCGTACGCAGGATTCATAAAACATCTAAAAATAAATAAACAAATAAACAGAACATTCCTGTACGTGTGTTTATTGACGTAAGTGTTTACATTCACTCTCAATATCTCACACACACACTTACACAGAAACACACACTGTAATACACACACATACATATATACACACACACAAACACACCCTCACACAGAAACACACACCCCCTCACAGTAAAACACATACACTCTCATACACACACACATATACACACATACAAACACTGACACACACACACATACACACACACACTATCTATCTGTCCATCTATCTATCGATCTGTCTCTGTCTGTTTGTCCATCTATCTATCTATCTATCTGTCTCTCTGTCCATCTATCTTTCTATCAGCCCGTGCCCTCCCTCTTAACGGAGAGCTAAACCAATACCCTACTTTCTATTTATTTTGTCTCCTAGACAGAAAAAAATGGTAATGTTTTTATTTAAACTTTTTATTTTATTTAAGCTTTATTTTAATTAAAGTACTTTTGAATTTATTTACTTGGCTCAACCCAACTGATAACTTTGTGGTTGGCTGTGGCGTAAACAAATGTCAAAGCTGACAACAAAGAAAACTAAAATAATTTATAAAATAAATAATTGTGATGAGGTTAAAAAATGTGATCAGGTGATTATGTAACAATAATCATGACAGGCCCACTGCTGGACACTGTCACCTGTGTTTAAAACACATTGTGAACTGAGCCAAAGGAAACAAGGCAACGGGGACAGAATATTATAGAAATATTGTATAAATTCGGCCTAATGAAAAAATTAATTTTTGGATCGGCTGATATTTCTCCAGTTTAGCCAATACCGAGAGCCGATCGATGGCGTTAAACAAATAAGCCAAATTTCTGTATTTCTAGCTATCGTTTAATCCAGGAACAGGAGCCCTCTGGCCAGCTCCCTGCAATTCCTATCTAAACCACTAGGTGGAAATACATACCCTTTCATTTTCCACAGACTGACTAAAGCAGCGGCGTCAGGAGAAAAGCATGCGCTTATAGAAAGCATGTCGTCCGTCTGAATACAGCGAGTATCAGCAAACTAAGCTAGCATATAGCCCCCGCCCTCGATCGGTATCGGCTATCGGCCAATCGTGCTGAAACATAATCGGAATCGGCCTCAAAAACGCTGATCGGCCCATCTCTAATATATATATATATATATTTCTATAAGCGCATGCTTTTCTCCTGACGCCGCTGCTTTAGTCAGTCTGTGGAAAATATACATACATATAAAAACTTCTGAGCGAGTGCATATATCTATTTAATTTTACTTATTAGATCACATTTCAGGTGCAGAACTTCTAAAGATTTAGGTTTACAAACTTTCTCTTACAGATGAATACAGCGTGAGTAGCTGCACCAATTACCCCTGCATATACCAAGAATATGTGTTTGTTCTCACACTCTTCCTAAACACTGTGAGAAGTCAGGATTATATTAATTAGTTGTGCTTTACAGTCACACTAATGAGTGTGCATCTTCACCAATGGACAACGAAGTATTATTATTATTATTATTATTATTATTATTATTGTGCATATAAAACCCTTACCTTTTAATAATCCCAACAAACAGACCACATGGATCCACATCCAATGCTCTGTATAGGGAGTATATAGAGAGTCACAGAGACTACGTCTCTAGTTTACAGTGGGCCAGCAGACGTCCTGCAGTAGCTCTCACATGCTTTACCTGCAAGGAGAAAAGGAACCATGTTAATGCTTAAGCTGACAGAAACTGATGCCTTAAAAAAATCCCGTGTCCTCCCTCTTAACACAGAGCTAAAACAATACTCTGTCTGTTCATTTAGCCTTTTAGACACAAAAGAACGGTAATGTTTTTAATAAAACAAAAAAGCCACCCTTAAAACCATTGTTCTTTAAGGGTTCTTTAGTAAAATCATTTAGTTTTACATAGAACCATGAGAAATCACAGAACCATTTGCATCCTTAAATGGTTCTTTGCATAATGAAGTGGTTCTCTATTACGCGGAACCTGTATATAGTTCTTTAAATTGACTTAAATTGCTTACACTGTTTTTTTACAGATGCTGGTTTTTAATATACAGTATATACAAATTGTTCGGCCACCGTAACTTTTGTTTCTGGCTATTTTGTTGGATCCTTGACCCAACAGTAAATAAAAGCATTTTTGTCTTTTTATTCAGAAACAAAAGTGTTTGAGGTTCATGGTACAGTTCTACTCATTGTACACTCATCTTTCAAGTATAACAATTTAAATATAGTTTTCCCTTCAGTACACAGTACAGTAATCCAAACCTGTAAAATCATTATTTACTGAACTAAATGTAACTTACCTTGTCTGAATAATACAACTGGGCTGATCAGGGGGTCCAATGAAAGAGTCTGTTCACAGGTCACAGGTCAACTGGAGAGGGACTAAACACCAAACACATTTTAACATTATACGATAAACTAAATTGCTTTATAACTAAAGGCTGCATTAACGAAGCAAAACTAGTTAAACTAAACACAGTACTAAAGTAGACTTACATGCTGTTGCTGTTAGATCTTTTTGTCTACAGAACTAGGCTGTAGTTATAACCTATAAAATACAAACAGATCACCCTGTGTTACCTAACATAGAATGTATTAGATTAATCCAAACACATACAGGACAAATTTAATGAACTGACTTAAATGTAACCCACCTTGAATGGAAGCAATAGGTCTGGCTTTCAGGTGTTCAAACAATCTGTCAGAGATTCTAGAAATAATATGCATATTATTAGGCCAGTATAGTAACTTTGTGTTTGCAATGTTTGTGTTTTTTATAGTAATTCATTTCAGACTCAGTTTAATTTTCACTACATTCTCCCAATGCGCAGATTTATACTATGAAACATCCTAATTATCATTTTAATTCAGAAAATATTTTCAGACAATGGCCTGAAAATTAGCTTCTTTTTTTAATTCTTCCATTCCACCTTAAACTCTTCCATTCCACCTTAAATTCTCCCATTCCACCTTAAACTCTCATATTCCACCTTAAACTCTCCAATTCCACCTTAAATTCTCCCATTACACCTTAAACTCTCATATTCCACCTTAAACCCTCCAATTCCACCTTAAATTCTCCCATTCCACCTTAAACTCTCATATTCCACCTTAAACTCTCCAATTCCACCTTAAATTCTCCCATTACACCTTAAACTCTCATATTCCACCTTAAACTCTCCAATTCCACCTTAAACTCTCCCATTACACCTGAGGGACTCAGAGGAGCTGGACTGTAACTGTAGCAGGTGGAACTGCCAAATTCAAGTTCGTGATTTCTTAGTACTTGGTCTGATGTTAAATTTCTGCTAAACATTAAACAGGACTTTTAATTAGTTATAGAAATTAATTTACTTAACAAAAAGTCGTAGCAGTGCGTTTGAGAAGTAAAGCGAGTTTAAGTTAACAGCATTTGTTCGGCTCTGAAGCTAGCTAACGTTAGCTAACTAGCATTGCTAGCTGAACTGACTGACTAATATAAGATGTAGAATCATAAACACAAATAAATCTCCAGCATATCCAACATACACAAAACAAACCTGTACAAACACATATTTAAGTTTAATAAACTTTCTGAACTGTAACCTACCTCTGCTGTGTCGTAGCTCTGCTGCCTGTCAGCTGGTGGGGATGTCCGTTGGTCGCTCCTCGCGCTGAGTTTGAATTATGCCGGTGTTGTGTCGAATTCTGACCCCCGCCAGGAAAAGCACCCCCTCTATGGAGCGCACACATCGTCTTCTTGGCTTTAACTCCACTTAGAAAATAGAAATACCCAAATATACTGTTCTAAGCTACGCTGACTCGTTAGAAACAATGAAAATAATCATGTCACGTGCTTTTCACAGAATTCGGCACGACTATTGTGCCGAATTCTGCACCCCCGCCAGGAAGAGCACCCCTCTCGGGAGCGCGTACGCACATTGATTAGTGAAACGAGACGTATTCAAGTTTATTTTCAGGCCCTTGTCTGAAAATGTTTTCTGAATTTAAATGACAATTAGGATGAACATAGTGAACATTAAACTGAAATGAATTACTATTAAAAACACAAACATTGGAAACACAAAGTTACTATACTGGCCTAATAATATGCATATTATTACTAGAATCTCTGACAGATTGTTTGAACACCTGAAAGCCAGACCTATTGTTTCCATTCAAGGTAGGTTACATTTAAGTCAGTTCATTAAGTTTGTCCTTTACGTCTTTGGATTAATCTAATACATTCTATGTTAGGTAACACAGGGTGATCTGTTTGTATTTTATAGGTAGAGATGGACCGATCAACGTTTTTGAGGCCGATTCCAATTGCCGATCACCTTTCAGCACGATCGGCCGATAGCTGATACCGATCGAGGGCGGAGTATATGACACGGCAGGGCTACATGTAGTTATTTTAGCGCAAGCAAGTCATGACACATGGTTGAAACTGGTTTATTACCATTTTTAATGAGCAAAAATGAACAGTAAATAAAAAAAGTAAATCAAATATCCCCAATACTGCAATCATTCAATTTAAACTAATTAAACCCTTAATTTAAAACTAAAAAAGCTAATTAAATAAAAGCAGTAAAAACTGCAGTCATTAAACTCAGACTCTTGAATTGATCTTGAATTGCTGCTGCTGTTCTGTTCGTACCGGTCAGATCTGGTCTCCACTGGGTTATTATCAGTTCTGGTTTATTAGTTTTGTACTAGCTGTGCGTGCTAGCTCTGCTGTTTGCTGGTACTCACTGTATTCAGCTGTGTGGAGTGCCGTATCAGATTAATAGTGTTAAATGTCTTGGTTAGGGTTTTCTCCTTGCAGGTAAAGCATGTGAGAGCTACTGCAGGACGTCTGCTGGCCCACTGTAAACTAGAGACGTAGTCTCTGTGACTCTCTATATACTCCCTATACAGAGCATTGGATGTGGATCCATGTGGTCTGTTTGTTGGGGTTATTAAAAGGTAAGGGTTTTATATGCATAATTCATATAAAATAGTATTACATCGTGTCCATTGGTGAAGATGCACACTCGCATTACTATGACTGTAAAGCACAACTAATTAATATAATCCTGACTTCTCACAGTGTTTAGGAAGAGTGTGAGAACAAACACATAGTCTTGGTATATGCAGCGGTAATTGGTGCAGCTACTCACAATGTATTCAGCTGTAAGAGAAAGTTTGTAAACCTAAATATTTAGAAGTTTTGCACCTGAAATGTGATCAAATATGTAAAATTGAATAGATATATGCACTCGCTCAGAAGTTTTTATATGTATGTGTGCATATATATATATATATATATATATATATATATGTATACATATATTAGAAATTGGCTGATCAGCGTTTTTAAGGCCGATTCCTATCGCCAATCACCTTTCAGCACGATAGGCCAATAGCCGATTGAGGGCGGGGCTATATGCTAGCTCTGTTGTTTGCTGATACTCACTGTATTCAGCCGTACGACATGCTTTCTATAAGCACATGCTTTTCTCCTGACGCCGCTGCTTTAGTCAGTCTGTGGAAAATGAACGCGCATGTATTTCCACCTAGTGGTTTAGATAGGAATTGCAGGGAGCCGGCTAAACTGGAGAAATATTGGCTGATCGCATATTTTGATTAAAAATCAGCCAATACCGATACATAGCCGATCGATCCTCCTTTCTCTAATGTATATATATATATTTACACACCTCTGTTACTTCTTTCACACCAGTGGCGGAAGTAGAGGACAGGCCTGCCTCCAAAAACACGTTTATGTTGGATATGCTGGCGATTTATGATTCTACATCTTTACCTCAGCTTTATAGTCAGTCAGTTCAGCTAGCAATGCTAGTAAGCTAACGTTAACTAGCTACAGAGCAGAACAAACGCTGATAACTTCAAATCGCTTTACTTCTTAAACGCACTGCTACGTCTTTCTTTGTAAAATAAACTTATTCCTATAATGAATCAAGAGTTTTTAATGTTCAGCTGATATTTAACATGAAACCACATGCTAAAAAAAATCACTAACTTCCTGTTTCAAATTAGCAGTTCCACCTTAATTAGCGCAGCAGTTACTGTCTCGCCCCTCAGATTACTGAGTCACTCAGGCACCATTTAAGGTGGAACGGGAGAATTCAATAACGGAGCTGGTAAATGCTCTTGTCTGAAAATGTTTCCAGCATTAAAAAGCTACTGATGATCATATAAAGCTGCGTATTGGGAGAATGTAGTGATCATTAAACTGAATCTGAAATGAATTAACAGTTAAAACAAAATAAAAAAAATTCTCCAATTTAGCCGATCCAGAGAGCCGATCGTTAAACAAATTAGCCTAATCACTACTTGCAGCTAGAATTTCAAACAGGAAGAGGAGACCTCCGTGAAACCCCCTCCGGCCAGCTCCCTGCAATTCCTATCTGAACCACTAGGAAATACATACCCTTTAATTTTCCACAGACTGACTAAAGCAGCGGCCTCACGCGGAAAGCACGTCGTCCGTCTGGCAGTGTTTTACCGTATATGATGCAGACTCATCGAGGGGGGAACCAAAACTAAAACATTTAACACTACTAATCTGATACTCACTTAATAGAACACCACGCGTCTGAATACAGTGAGTATCAGCAAACAGCAGAGCTAGCACGCGCAGCTAGCACAATAGTAATAACCCAGAGAACCGTGAAGACCAGATCTGACCGGTACGAACAGAACAGCAGCTACAATTCAAGATCTACATTTAGTGATTGTAGATTGTCGTTTAAAATAACAGAGTCTGCGTTTAATGACTGCAGTTTTAACTGTATTTATTTAAGTAGGTTTTTTAGTTTTAAATTAAGGGTCTAAATTTAATGATTGAGGATATTTGTTTGATTTACTTTGTTTATTTACTGTTAATTTTGTTAAAAACATTATGCTGTTTTACATGAGCTCGTTAAAAATGGTAATAAACCAGTTCAGACCATGTTTCATGACTTGCTTGCGGTAATAACTACTTGTAGCCCTGCCGTGGCATATAGCCCACCCTCTATCTATAACGACTATCGGTCGATCGCACTGAAAGGTGATCGGTGATCAGAATCGGCCTCAAAAATGCTGATTTAGTTCAGTATCGTTATTTTTCACAGGTTTGGATTTATCTAATGCATGTTGTATTTCATACTTTACACAGCATAATTAATCTAGCTAATATGTTGGGGCCACAAATACTGAATAAATATTCTAAGTTGTTCTCTGATGTTCTATATAGAATATATGTGACTTGTACCTGTATCGTGTAGAGTATTTAAACATTCATTACTGGATAATTATAGTACATTGTGAAGAACTGTACATACCATGAACCTCAAACACTGTTGTTCCTCCTTCAAATACAAATCCTACCTTTACAAAACAGGGATGGTAAAACAAGCTGATTCCCAAACCCTACCATGTTGCCCAGTCACCACATCTGGACATTTTTTAACCCAATGGTCACATAAGATCAGAGAACAGTTTTAAATACTGGATAAATGCATTCTGTGGTACTTTGCAACTATGAGAATGTAAGTGCAAGTGTAATGTTTTTTGTTGTCAGCTTTGACATTTGTTTACGCCACAGCCAACAACAAAGTTTCATCAGTCGGGCTGAGCCAAATACTTTTAATTAAAATAAAATAATAATGCTAAGTTTAAAAAAAACATTACCATTTTTTCTGTCTAGCAGACAAAATTAACTGAAACTAGGGTATTTGTTTAGCTCTCCGTTAAGAGGGAGGGCACGGGCTGATAGACAGATAGATGGACAGATAGATAGACGTACAGACAAACAGACAGATAGATATATCATCTGTTTCATCAGTTGGGTTGAGCCAAATACTTTTAATTAAAATAAAGCTTAAATAAAATAAAAAGTTTAAATAAAAACATTACCATTTTTTTCTGTCTAGGAGACAAAATTAACAGTATGGTATTAGTTTATATCTCCATTATGTGGGAGGGCACGGGCTGATAGATAGATAGATAGATAGATAGACAGATAGACAGAAAAAACAGACAGATAGATAAACAGATAGATAGATAGAAAACAGATAGATAGATTAATGTACTGATAGATAGATAGATAGATAGACAGATAGACAGACAAACAGACAGATAGATAAACAGATAGATAGATAGATTAATGTACTGATAGATAGATAGATAGATAGATAGATGAATGTACAGATAGATAGATAGATAGATAGATAGATGAATGTACAGATAGATAGATAAATAGACAGATAGATAGATTATAAATAGATATAAATAGATAGATTTTAAATAAAGTGAATTCAGTAAATTTAAACAAAAGAAAATATTTACACTAACAGTTTAAAATATAACACAACACAAACCCTCAGTTACTACACACAACATGAATGTGTTTATGTCTGTGTGTGTGTGTGTGTGTGTGTGTATGTGTGTGAGAGTGTGTTTGTGAGTGTGTGTGTCTTTGTCTGTGTTTCTGTGTGTTTGTGAGTGTGTATGTATGTGTGTGTGTGTGTTTCTGTGTGAGTGTGTAAGTGTATGTATGTGTGTGTGTGTGTGTGTGTGTGTTTGTGAGTGTGTGTGTGTGTGTGTGTGTGTGTGTGTGTGTGTGTGTGTGTGTGTGTTTGTGAGTGTGTATGTGTGTGTGTTTGTGAGTGTGTGTGTATTGTGTGATCTTATGTCATCTGCTGCACCTCGATTGCATTACTGTTCTTTTCTTTTAGTTCATTCTGTTTATAATCAGATCTGTCGGAGTCAACAGCTGCTCTCTAAACACTCCATATCCTCTGTACTAACCTAAACCAGAACTAACTCTGTCTCTGTACTAACCTAAACCAGAACTAACTCTGTCTCTGTACTAACCTAAACCAGAACTAACTCTGTCTCTGTACTAACCTAAACCAGAACTAACTCAGTCTCTGTACTAACCTAAACCAGAACTAACTCTGTCTCTGTACTAACCTAAACCAGAACTAACTCTGTCTCTGTACTAACCTAAACCAGAACTAACTCAGTCTCTGTACTAACCTAAACCAGAACTAACTCTCTCTCTTTTTTTCTCTCTGAGGTAATAACCACCCACCTGTCCCGCCGAATACTGTAAAGGACTGACCACCAGGGCCCCCCGTCACCTGGCACCAACCAGCTCTCCTCCCAAGGATGGTGCCATTTGCTCCATCCTTGACTGCATTGCTGTATCATCCACCTGATGTAGCACCTGTACAGCTTCTAAAGCTTCTACCTTCAGACTCAGCTTTAGTTCATAAACTGGAAATACTGTTGAAATTGTATTAGCATTGTTGTAAAAAGCGCTAAACAAATAAACTTGACTTGCTTATGTGTGTTTCTGTGTTTCTGTGTGTGTGTGTTTCTGTGTGAGTGTGTGTGTTTCTGTGTGAGTGTGTGTGTTTCTATGTGTGTGTGTGTGTTTCTGTGTGAGTGTGTATATGTGTGTGTGTGTGTGAGATATTGAGAGTGAATGTAAACACTTATGTAAATAAACACACGTACAGGAATGTTCTGTTTATTTGTTTATTTATTTTTAGATGTTTTATGAATCCTGCGTACGTGGATTCTGATTGGCCGACAGGAGAGCAGCTGGCGTTACTGTACGTCCCTCCTACGTGGACGAAGGGCTGTCCAAAGTGCATCACGTCGAAGTTCTGAACATCTGTTGAGTTCAGTAGACGGAGCACGTTGTGGAAGCCGTCTGTGCCGTGCACCCCTGTGAGAATCCGAGCGTCTTCTGGAAACTAAATTTAGTGCTACAGTTCCCGCTGCTGTAGTAACGATGACAGACTTGTGAGAGGGTGTCTGGTGTTATAAGCTGTCATGATGCAGGATTCATAGTTACTGGAGAGGAGAAGGTTCAAGGTTGGACGCACATACATTGTAAGGGATTGGGCAGTGCTCTACGTACAGCAGTGAAGATCCTCATCAGACGCTTGCGGATTCTGAGACCTCTCTTCTTCTTGGTGGCCGGGTCTCTTTTAACGTCCTGCGTCTGATTTGACGTCCTGCAGCTGCTGTTCGTAGTTGCACATGCTTCCCTGGTCTCCAGATTTCTCTCAACAGCTTCAGGGACAGGAGTAGTGACTGCAGCAGTTTGTTTCTCTGCAGCACTTGCAGCTGGTGAGAAGAACTCCCGTCTACAAGAGGAGCTTGCCATAAGCGGCTCACTCTTGTACAGCTCCACCAACTTGGTACAAACCTCCATACAACAACATGTGTTGTATCTTGGTATGACGTGAGGAGGTGGGCTGGAATGTGACTCCTGAAGCCTAGAAAGAAATCCGAAGACCCTGAAATGCAAATTTCTGTAGAGTCTGCAAGCAGCAGAGCGGAAGGTCTCTCGTGACGGCCTCCTGCTTCCGTCATCCAACTGCTGAGAAGACACCTTCTTTAAATCTTCTATAATGGTCTCCGCCATGTCTGCTGCAGCTGACTCGATTAGTGGTGAAGACTTGAGAGATGTGTCCGATTGTTCAGCACACATCTCCAAGTCCTCCACTACGATGTCGCCCATGGTGGTGTTGAGTTGGGTCGACACATCTCTGGTGGTCTTGAGGAGGGTGTTACTTATTGCCCCTTTGACTTCTTGGTGAAACCCAGCACTGAGGAGACTCTCATGACGTTCCTCCAAATCGATGACCCTCACATCCTTTTTGGAAGAACATCTGCAGGAACTTATGATTCTTTCTAGTTCCTGCATCACTTCTTGGACACCCTCTTCACCTTCTCCATGTGCTTGGCAAACCTGGATGATGTCATGAATTATACAATGGGTGCACATGATGGTGAGATCATCCATCTGGCAGGTATGTGAAGAACTGGGAGGTTGGCCGTCTTCGGTTGTTTCCATCCTCACCAGTTCCTTACACACTGCGAGGGACATCTTCACCTTCTCATTAATTCTTTTCGTCATGCGCTTCACTGTAAAATTCTTAAATGATGACATGCGTCTGTAGCCCACGATGGTCTGAACAATGCTGTGCGATGTGGAGTCCAGGAGGCTACGCATCACGCCAGTCGGGAAGCCTGACTGAGCTATAGCCTTGAACATGGAGTCCAGGTCAGACTCGCTGGCAAGGCTGCTGGGAAATGAGGAGGAGCTCCTGGTTATTTCCCAAGCTTCAGTACTGCTAAGCAGTAACCGAGCCACAGTCCCTGCAGCGTACGTCATGAGCTTATTGGAAAACGGCTTAACGCTCTTCTTCGTCTCACCGCTTTTCTCCACGTCTGTCTTCACACCGATCTTCTTCAGCTTGTCCATCGTGGAGGTGAACAGACCCTTGGTGCTGCTGTCAGTGCTGACGGGGCTGTCACTGTCCAGACAGTCCTGAACAGCCAGGATGATCTTGTCTGTCAGATCATCGAAATTCTCCTCAGATGTAAAATTTGGTTCTCTGTATGTGTCTTCACGCTGCATTTTCTCTCAACTCAAATGAAACCCAATCAATTCTCTTTTATACTGTCGGTTCTTTTTAACTGCCAGTTCTTTTCAACAGTCGGTTCTTTTGACTGTCGGTTCTTTTACTGCACAGTTTAAAAAGAACTGAATAAAAGAGATTGTGGAGATCCTTAGAGGAACGCTGAGAGGGAGAGCAGTGAAGTCACAACCTTCCTGCAGGAGACCTTCTGTGTAATGAGCTGCTGGAGCTGCTGCACCCCTATTTATAAACTTTCGGGCTGGCCCATTATGACATCATCACAGAGTGAGATACAGTACAGAGTCGATGTCGCTCGTCCACTCATTCTAACTAAGTCTACTCAGTCCACACAGCTACACAGTACAATCAGCTTTTAGTGGCTTTACAGACCCAATATCACAGCACCTGATAGTTTAATAATATTATTATTATTATTATTATTATTAATTAATTTATTTTTACATTTATTTTTATTATTATTTATACCGCATTTTATAATTAATGTTGCATTATTCTGAGAAATATTTAAACACATACAACATAATACAGACTTAGAATCACTAAAAGTACTAGTATTGTATTTGTAATGTAATTTAATAGTATTAAATCTTCCACAGGGGGCGTGTCCTAACGCCAGTACACCTTCTCTCACTTTACTCTCACCTGATTTACCTGCTGATCAGATCAACTTCATCTTTAAGACATTCAGCTACCAAACTAACAGTGTTAACCTTACTGAGGATCCTGCAGCACCAATAACACCAAGAACTATCTAGAACATTACACATCTGTTAATGTTACCTCAGCTTTTAGCTTTAGCTAGTGATAAACACGTAGAACTATCTAGAACGTTAGATATCTGTTAATGTTACCTCAGCTTTTACCTTTAGCTAATAATAAACAGCCAGAATTATCTGGAACATTACATCTCTGTTAATGTTACCTCAGCTTTTAGCATTATCTAGTGATAAACACATAGAACTATCTAGAACATTACATATCTGTTAATGTTACCTCAGCTTTTAGCGTTAGCTAGTGATAAACATGTAGAACTATCTAGAACGTAACATTTTTGTAAATATATTACCTCAGCTTTTAGCATTAGCTAGTGATAAACACGATGAACTATCTAGAACATTACATATCTGTTAATGTTACTTCAGCTGTTAGCGTTAGCTAGTGTTTAACACCAAGAACTATCTATATATTACATCTCTGTTAATATATTACCTCAGCTTTTAGCATTAGCTAGTGATAAACACATAGAACTATCTAGAATGTTACATCACTAAATATATTACCTCAGCTTTTAGCATTAGCTAGTGATAAACACATAGAACTATCTAGAACATTACATCTCTGTGAATACATTACCTCAGCTTTTAGCGTTAGCTAAAGATAAACCCCAAGAACTATCTAGAACATTTTGTCTCTGTAAATGTTACCTCAGCTTTTGGCGTAAGCTAGTGATGAAAATGTAGAACTATCTAGAACTTTACATCTCTGTAAATATGTTACCTCAGCTTTTAGTGTTAGCTATTCATAAACACACAGAACTATCTAGAACACTACATCTCTGGTAATTATATTACCTCAGCTGTTAATGGTAGTTTGTACGTACTTGGTGTCTATTTGTACGTAAGTGACCAGTAATTCCTCGTATATGATTTGATATAATATTATGTGATTATATGTCTGAACATTATAAGTTCGTGTTCTAGTCCTAGTTAGATTTTGCAGAACGGGAAGCGGTGCTGAGGGTTCTGGTCTTGAGAACTGAAGACGAGTAACTACAGTTCTCCTATAAAGACTCAGGAGACGGGAGTGTAGGGAGGTAACTTTGATGAATGGATATGATTAAAGCATTGGCATAGGAACTGGGGGGGGATTGGGGGGGGACGTGTCCCACCCAAAAATTAAACCACAGAAAAACAGAAACAGTTAAAAAAACACTTTATTTTAAAAGCGCGTTTTGGCAGCCTTCGCAATTCACACGCTGTGTTTGTTGTTAGCAACAGACTCTGGTTGTTAGGTGGTCTTTAACTTTGTTAAGGGTTGTGTTGAGATGCCTGTTCAGAAATATCCTGCTGTCTCGCACCAGCTGTAAACGCGAGGTCAGTGATGAGAGCAATGAACAACAAAATATACTGCAATAAAACAGCTTTAGTATAATGTGCTGTTATGGTAACATACTAGGAGGGTTTGGGTCAGCTAATGTTTATATTAACTTTAATCAGAAAACAGTTATATTACTCTCTGGCCACGCCCCAAACTGCAGACCAGGGGCGTAGCTAGCCCTAGTTTAGATTTAAATTGAGTCGCAACAGCCCTTAAGATTATAGTAGCCAAACGTTTTTTTTCTTTTATTGTTAATTTGTCTCTGACAAGTTGGAAATGTTACATTTATAGAGAGTATACGGTTAAACTAATTATTTTAACAACAAAAAGTCAAGTTTATTTATATAGCGCTTTTTACAAAGATGTTGTCTCAAAGCAGCTTTACAGAGTTTTGAAAACAGTTATAATATATATCCCCCAGTGAGCAAGCCAGAGGCAACAGTGGCAAGAACACCCTCCTCAGACTGGAGGAAGAAAACCTTGGGAGGAACCAGACTCACAAGGGGAGACCCGTCCTCCTCTGATCAAACAGTATTTACAGTTTAAACTAAAAACCAAAGAAAGGAGCCTCTGTTTGAAATCTGGATAGAAAAGCTTTAGAAGCTGCACAGATAGAGGCAGTGTATGACTGAGGCAGTCTCTGACTGAGGCAGTCTCTGACTGAGGCAGTCTCTGATGAGTCTTTATGTAAAGTGGGCGTGAGCTGAAACAGTCCCATCCTATCTCAGTGCTGGTGCATCTGGATGGCACAGTGATGTAACTGAGGGTGTAGCAGTAAATGGGACAGTGAGCTGGCTGGTGATGGTGGGGTGATGGCCTGATGATCAGTTCTTCAACAGCGTTCAACAGACGGGAGGACAGTCATTTCCTCAGGAAGAGTAAAGACAGAGAGTGAGTTGGGCTCGGGAGTGAGACTGTAGAGAATATGAATATTCAGAATTTTAGAGTGTGGCTGGCGACTCCGGCAGATCTAACTATAACAGCCTAAACTGAAAGGAGAGAACCAGAAGGTAACATGGACATGAGACCACCCTGAGACACTGGGATCCCCCCACTCCACCATCAACAAACCTGTGTGATCGCGTGAAGTGGTGGAACAACAGCACCAACATCTCAGTTTACCATAAACCTCTGTGTCCAAGAACCCCCAGATCTCCTGCCTTTATCTAAAAGAGAAGATTAATTACCAAAAGATACTAAACCAGTATGTTTTCAGTCTAGACTTAAATATTGAGACTGTGTCCCGAACATTAACTGGAAGTTTGGGGGCTTTGTAGGAAAAAGCTCTTCCCCTCATTGTAGTCTTTTCAATTTTTGGAACTATTAGAAAACCAGCATCCTGTGATCTGAGTGAACGTGGCGGTTCATAATAGGAGATTAGATCTTGCAGGTACTCCGGTGCGAGAGTGTGCAGGTACTCCGGTGTGAGAGTGTGCAGGTACTCCGGTGTGAGAGTGTGCAGGTACTCCGGTGTGAGAGTGTGCAGGTACTCCGGTTGAGACCGTGCAGGGTTTTATACGTCAGTAATAGAATTTTATAGTCGATACTGAATTTAACAGGAAGCCAGTGTAGCTGATTAAACTGGACTGATGATGGAAGGTTCTGGTTTTAGTTAGTACTCTAGCTGCAGCGTTCTGAACTAACTGGAGTTTATTCAGGTTCCTGCTGGAGCATCCTGACAATAATGCAGTACAGTAATCTAGCCTTGAGGTTATAAAGGCATGTATCAACTTTTCAGCATCAGACACAGATAACGCATTCTTAACTTTGAAATGTTTCGTAGGTGAAGAAACGCTGTTCTTGTAATATTTACCTACGTGTTGATTAAATGTCAGATCTGAGTCAATTGTTACACCAAGATTTTTGGCTACTGAACCAGGAACTACAGAGAAATCAGCAAGATTTAACATTAAATCTGAACATTTAGTCCGAGCAGCCTTTGGGTCGAGGAGAACTTCCGTTTTATCTGGGTTTAAAAGAAGGAAGTTCTGCAGCATCCAAAGTCTAATATCTCTTACACAATCTTCTATCTTATTTAATCTGGATTTATCATCTGGTCTGATATGTACAGTTGTGTATCGTCGGCATAACAGTGGAAACTAATTCCGTGCCTATTTATAACTGAGCCTAATGGTAGCATATATAGTGTAAATAACAGAGGACCTAAAACAGAACCTTGTGGAACTCCATATTTCACTCTTGTATAATTAGATGATACATTATTTATCTTTACAAACTGAAAGCGATCACTAAGGTAAGATGTGAACCAGGATAACGCTGTTCCTGTGATTCCAACTACATTTTCTAGCCTGTCCAAGAGAATAGTGTGATCTATAGTGTCAAAAGCTGCACTTAGATCTAGTAACACCAGTAGAGATACGTGGTCCTGATCAGAGACAAGAAGAAGATCATTTGTTATCTTAACTAAAGCTGTCTCTGTGCTGTGATGTGGCCTAAAACCAGATTGGAATTTTTCATATATGTTGTTCTTATGTAGATGAGAACAGAGTTGTCGAGCTACAGCCTTTTCTAAAATCTTAGAGATAAAAGGTAAATTGGAAATGGGTCTATAACTGGACAGTTCTCTGGGGTCAAGATTTGGCTTCTTTATCAAGGGTTTTATCACAGCTAGTTTAAAAGACTTAGGTACATGACCCAGACTAAGAGAAGAGTTGATGATAGTTAAGGTTTAATAATAGCTGGTAATACTTGTTTCAATAGGCTTGTTGGAATCATATCGAGTGTGCATTTGAAGAAGAGATTAGTTTTTCTAGTTCTGTCTGCTGTAGTGGAGAAAATGTTTCTAGTGTTTCTTCTAAAACCACATTTTGTGCTGTTTGAGCCAAACCGGATGAAGGATAGGTTACTCGTATTGGTAGAACCTTTTGTCTAATATTCTCGATTTTGCTATTGAAAAAGTCCATGAAATCATTACTGTGTAGACATAACATTCTAGATAGTTCTTGGGGGTTTATCTTTAGCTAACGCTAAAAGCTGAGGAAATGTATTCACAGAGATGTAATGTTCTAGATAGTTCTACGTATTTATCACTAGCTAACGCTAAAAGCTGAGTTAATATATTAACAGAGATGTAATGTATAGATAGTTCTTGGTGTTTAACACTAGCTAACGCTAACAGCTGAAGTAACATTAACAGATATGTAATGTTCTAGGTAGTTCATCGTGTTTATCACTGGCTAATGCTAAAAGCTGAGGTAATATATTTACAGAGATGTAATGTTCTAGATAGTTCATTGTGTTTATCACGAGCTAATGCTAAAAGCTGAGGTAATATATTTACAAAAATGTAACGTTCTAGATAGTTCTACGTGTTTATCACTAGCTAAAGCTAAAAGATGAGGTAACATTAACAGACATGTAACGTTCTAGATAGTTCTAAGTGTTTATCACTAGCTAATGCTAAAAGCTGAGGTAATATTAACAGAGATGTAATGTTCCAGATAATTCCGGCTATTTATCATTAGCTAAAGCTAAAAGCTGAGGTAACATTAACAGATGTGTAATGTTCTAGATAGTTCTTGGTGTTATTGGTGCTGCAGGATCCTCAGTAAGGTTAACACTGTTAGTTTGGTAGCTGAATGTCTGAAAGATGAAGTTGATCTGATCAGCAGGTAAATCAGGTGAGAGTAAAGTGAGAGAAGGTGTACTGGCGTTAGGACACGCCCCCTGTGGAAGGTTTAATACTATTAAATTACATTACAAATACAATACTAGTACTTTAATGTGCTGCGTTATTACTCAGTGGTTCAAAATCTGTATTATGTGTTTAAATATCTCTTAGAATGAATCAATATTAATTATAAAATGTGGTATAAATAATAATAATGAAAAGTAAATGAATAAATAAGTAAATTAATTATTATTATTAATAATAATAATAATAATAATATTAAACTATCAGGTGCTGTGATATTGGGTCTGTAAAGCCTCTTAAAACGCTGATTGTACTGTGTAGCTGTGAGGACTGAGTAGACTTGGTTAGAATGAGTGGACGAGCGACATCAACTCTGTACTGTATCTCACTCTGTGATGATGTCATAATGGGCCAGCCCGAAAGTTTATAAATAGGGGTGCAGCAGCTCCAGCAGCTCATTACGCAGAAGGTCTCCTGCGGGAAGGTTGTGACTTCACTGCTCTCCCTCTCAGCGTTCCTCTAAGGATCTCCACAATCTCTTTTATTCAGTTCTTTTTAAACTGTGCAGTAAAAGAACCGACAGTCAAAAGAACCGACTGTTGAAAAGAACTGGCAGTTAAAAAGAACCGACAGTCTAAAAGAGAATTGATTGGGTTTCATTTGAGTTGAGAGAAAATGCAGCGTGAAGACACATACAGAGAACCAAATTTTACATCTGGGGAGAATTTCGATGAGCTGACAGACAAGATCATCCTGGCTGTTCAGGACTGTCTGGACAGTGACAGCCCCGTCAGCACTGACAGCAGCACCAAGGGTCTGTTCACCTCCACGATGGACAAGCTGAAGAAGATCGGTGTGAAGACAGACGTGGAGAAAAACGGCGAGACGAAGGAGAACGTTAAGCCGTTTTCCAATAAGCTCATGACGTAACGCTGCAGGGACTGTGGCTCGGTTACTGCTTAGCAGTACTGAAGCTTGGGAAATAACCAGGAGCTCCTCCTCATTTCCCAGCAGCCTTGCCAGCGAGTCTGACCTGGACTCCATGTTCAAGGCTATAGCTCAGTCAGGCTTCCCGACTGGCGTGATGCGTAGCCTCCTGGACTCCACATCGCACAGCATTGTTCAGACCATCGTGGGCTACAGACGCATGTCATCATTTAAGAATTTTTACAGTGAAGCGCATGACGAAAAGAATTAATGAGAAGGTGAAGATGTCCCTCGCAGTGTGTAAGGAACTGGTGAGGATGGAAACAACCGAAGACGGCCAACCTCCCCAGTTCTTCACATACCTGCCAGATGGATGATCTCACCATCATGTGCACCCATTGTATAATTGATGACATCATCCAGGTTTGCCAAGCACATGGGAGAAGGTGAAGAGGGTGTCCAAGAAGTGATGCAGGAACTAGAAAGAATCATAAGTTCCTGCAGATGTTCTTCCAAAAAGGATGTGAGGGTCATCGATTTGGAGGAACGTCATGAGAGTCTCCTCAGTGCTGGGTTTCACCAAGAAGTCAAAGGGGCAATAAGTAACACCCTCCTCAAGACCACCAGAGATGGGTCGACCCAACTCAACACCACCATGGGCGACATCGTAGTGGAGGACTTGGAGATGTGTGCTGAACAATCGGACACATCTCTCAAGTCTTCACCACTAATCGAGTCAGCTGCAGCAGACATGGCGGAGACCATTATAGAAGATTTAAAGAAGGTGTCTTCTCAGCAGTTGGACGACGGAAGCAGGAGGCCGTCACGAGAGACCTTCCGCTCTGCTGCTTGCAGACTCTACAGAAATTTGCATTTCAGGGTCTTCGGATTTCTTTCTAGGCTTCAGGAGTCACATTCCAGCCCACCTCCTCACGTCATACCAAGATACAACACATGTTGTTGTATGGAGGTTTGTACCAAGTTGGTGGAGCTGTACAAGAGTGAGCCGCTTATGGCAAGCTCCTCTTGTAGACGGGAGTTCTTCTCACCAGCTGCAAGTGCTGCAGAGAAACAAACTGCTGCAGTCACTACTCCTGTCCCTGAAGCTGTTG
Source organism: Megaleporinus macrocephalus (assembly GCA_021613375.1). Classification (NCBI taxonomy): domain Eukaryota; kingdom Metazoa; phylum Chordata; class Actinopteri; order Characiformes; family Anostomidae; genus Megaleporinus; species Megaleporinus macrocephalus. Next base: position 438,860 of record CM038723.1, read on the forward strand.
AGAGAAATCTGGAGACCAGGGAAGCATGGGCAACTACGAACAGCAGCTGCAGGACGTCAAATCAGACGCAGGACGTTAAAAGAGACCCGGCCACCAAGAAGAAGAGAGGTCTCAGAATCCGCAAGCGTCTGATGAGGATCTTCACTGCTGTACGTAGAGCACTGCCCAATCCTTTCCAATGTATGTGCGTCCAACCTTGAACCTTCTCCTCTCCAGTAACTATGAATCCTGCATCATGACAGCTTATAACACCAGACACCCTCTCACAAGTCTGTCATCGTTACTACAGCAGCGGGAACTGTAGCACTAAATTTAGTTTCTCACAGGGGTGCACGGCACAGACGGCTTCCACAACGTGCTCCGTCTACTGAACTCAACAGATGTTCAGAACTTCGACGTGATGCACTTTGGACAGCCCTTCGTCCACGTAGGAGGGACGTACAGTAACGCCAGCTGCTCTCCTGTCGGCCAATCAGAATCCATCTATACATCATTGCGTATGCAGGATTCATAAAACATCTAAAAATAAATAAACAAATAAACAGAACATTCCTGTACGTGTGTTTATTTACGTGTTTACATTCAATCTCAATATCTCACACACACATACTCATACACACACACATACACACATATACAAACTCACACATAAACATACACTCACACAGAAACACACACACTCACAGAAACACACACACTCACATAGAAACACTCACACAAAAACACACACACTCACACAGAAACACACACACACACACATATACACACTCACACAGAAACATACACTCACACAGAAACACACACACTCACACAGAAACACACACACACACACACATATACACACTCACACAGAAACACTCACACAAAAACACACACACTCACACAGAAACACTCACACAAAAACACACACACTCACACAGAAACACACACACACACACATATACACACTCACACAGAAACACACACACTCACACAGAAACACTAACACAAAAACACACACACTCACACAGAAACACACACACTCACACAGAAACACACTCACACAGAAACACACACACTCACACAGAAACACACATAAGCAAGTCAAGTTTATTTGTTTAGCGCTTTTTACAACAATGCTAATACAATTTCAACAGTATTTCCAGTTTATGAACTAAAGCTGAGTCTGAAGGTAGAAGCTTTAGAAGCTGTACAGGTGCTACATCAGGTGGATGATACAGCAATGCAGTCAAGGATGGAGCAAATGGCACCATCCTTGGGAGGAGAGCTGGTTGGTGCCAGGTGACGGGGGGCCCTGGTGGTCAGTCCTTTACAGTATTCGGCGGGACAGGTGGGTGGTTATTACCTCAGAGAGAGAAAAGAGACGGAGTTAGTTCTGGTTTAGGTTAGTACAGAGACAGAGTTAGTTCTGGTTTGGGTTAGTACAGAGACAGAGTTAGTTCTGGTTTAGGTTAGTACAGAGACAGAGTTAGTTCTGGTTTAGGTTAGCACAGAGACAGAGTTAGTTCTGGTTTGGGTTAGTACAGAGACAGAGTTAGTTCTGGTTTAGGTTAGCACAGAGACTGAGTTAGTTCTGGTTTAGGTTAGTACAGAGACAGAGTTAGTTCTGGTTTAGGTTAATACAGAGACTGAGTTAGTTCTGGTTTGGGTTAGTACAGAGACAGAGTTAGTTCTGGTTTAGGTTAATACAGAGACTGAGTTAGTTCTGGTTTGGGTTAGTACAGAGACAGAGTTAGTTCTGGTTTAGGTTAGCACAGAGACAGAGTTAGTTCTGGTTTAGGTTAGCACAGAGACGGAGTTATTTCTGTTTTAGGTTAGCACAGAGACTGAGTTAGTTCTGGTTTAGGTTAGTACAGAGACTGAGTTAGTTCTGGTTTGGGTTAGTACAGAGACAGAGTTAGTTCTGGTTTAGGTTAGTACATAGACTGAGTTAGTTCTGGTTTGGGTTAGTACAGAGACTGAGTTAGTTCTGGTTTGGGTTAATACAGAGACTGAGTTAGTTCTGGTTTAGGTTAGTACAGAGACAGAGTTAGTTCTGGTTTGGGTTAGTACAGAGACTGAGTTAGTTCTGGTTTGGGTTAGTACAGAGACAGAGTTAGTTCTGGTTTAGGTTAGTACAGAGACTGAGTTAGTTCTGGTTTGGGTTAGTACAGAGACTGAGTTAGTTCTGGTTTGGGTTAGTACAAAGACAGAGTTAGTTCTGGTTTAGGTTAGTACAGAGACAGAGTTAGTTCTGGTTTGGGTTAGTACAGAGACTGAGTTAGTTCTGGTTTAGGTTAATACAGAGACTGAGTTAGTTCTGGTTTGGGTTAATACAGAGACAGAGTTAGTTCTGGTTTAGGTTAGTACAGAGACAGAGTTAGTTCTGGTTTGGGTTAGTACAGAGACTGAGTTAGTTCTGGTTTAGGTTAGTACAGAGACTGAGTTAGTTCTGGTTTGGGTTAATACAGAGACAGAGTTAGTTCTGGTTTAGGTTAGTACAGAGACTGAGTTAGTTCTGGTTTAGGTTAGTACAGAGACTGAGTTAGTTCTGGTTTAGGTTAGAACAGAGACTGAGTTAGTTCTGGTTTAGGTTAGTACAGAGACTGAGTTAGTTCTGGTTTAGGTTAGTACAGAGGATATGGAGTGTTTAGAGAGCAGCTGTTGACTCCGACAGATCTGATTATAAACAGAATGAACTAAAAGGAAAGAACAGTAATGCAATCGAGGTGCAGCAGATGACATAGATGGAGAGGTTACAAGGTAACCTCACACAATACACACACTCACACTCTTACACACTCACACAGAAACACACACACACATACATACACACTCACACACACACACAGAAACACGGACAAAGACACACACACTTACAAACACACACACAAACACACACACACACACACACAAATACATACTCACACACACACACACACTCACAAACACACACACAAACACACACACACATACATACACACTCACACACACACACAGAAACACGGACAAAGACACACACACTTACAAACACACACACAAACACACTCTCACACACACACACACACAAATACATACTCACACACACACACTCACAAACACACACACAAACACACACACAAACACACACACACATACATACACACTCACACACACACAGAAACACGGACAAAGACACACACCCTTACAAACACACACACACTCACAAACACACTCACATACATACTCACACACACACACACACTCACAAACACACACACACAAACACACACACACATACATACACACTCACAAAAACAGTCACACACACACACACACAGAAACACAGACAATACACACGCACTTACAAACACACACACACACTCACATACACACACACACACACACAGAAACACAGACAAAGACACACACACTCACAAACACACTCTCACACACACACACATACTCTCACACAGACATAAACACATTCATGTTGTGTGTAGTAACTGAGGGTTTGTGTTGTGTTATCTTTTAAACTGTTAGTGTAAATATTTTCTTTTGTTTAAATTTACTGAATTCACTTTATTTAAAATCTATCTATTTATATCTATTTATATTCTATCTATCTGTACATTCATCTATCTATCTATCTATCTATCTATCTATCTATCTGTCAGTACATTCATATATCTATTTATGTTTGTCTATCTATCTATCTATCTATCTATCAATCAATCTATCTATCTATCTATCTATCTATCTATCTATCTATCTATCTATCTATCTATCTATCTATCTATCTGTTTGTCTATCTATCTGTCCATCTATCTATCTATCTATCAGCCCGTGCCCTCCCGCATAATGGAGAGCTAAACTAATACCCTACTTTCTGTTAATTTTGTCTTCTAGACAAAAAAAAATGGTAATGTTTTTATTTAAACTTTTTATTTTATTTAAGTTTTATTTTAATTAAAAGTATTTGGCTCAACCCAACTGATGAAACAGATGATCTATCTATCTATCTGTTTGTCTGTCTATCTATCTGTCTGTTTGTCTGTCTATCTATCTGTACATTCATCTATCTATCTGTCTGTCTATCTATCTATTTGTCTGTCTGTATGTCTTTCTCTCTGTATGTCTGTCTAATTATCTATCTATCTATCTATCTACCTGTCTGTTTATCTATCTATCTATCTGTACATTCATCTATCTATCTGTCCATCTATCTGTCTATCAGCCCGTGCCCTCCCACTTAATGGAGAGCTAAACCAATACCCTACTTTCTGTTAGTTTTGTCTCCTAGACAGAAAAAAATGGTAATGTTTTTATTTAAACTTAGCATTATTATTTTATTTTAATTAAAAGTATTTGGCTCAACCCAACTGATGAAACTTTGTTGTTGGCCGTGGCGTAAACAAATGTCAAAGCTGACAACAAAGAAAACTAAAATAATTCATAAAATAAATAATTGTGATGAGGTTAAAAAATGTGATCAGGTGATTATGTAACAATAATCATGACAGGTCCACTGCTGGACACTGTCACCTGTGTTTAAAAAACACATTGTGAACTGAACCAAAGGAAACAAGGCAACTGGGACAGAATATTATAGAAATATTGTATAAATTCCTAAAAATCACATGACGGCATTGTTAAAAAGTAGAATTAGCTAGAATAACATCCACATTTTTTTAATGTGTGCTCCCAAAGTTTGTAATTTCAAAGCAAAAAGAGTAATTAACGTTTACTGCTTTACAATAAAAACACTGCACTTACATTCTCATAGTTGCAAAATACCACAGAATGCATTTATCCAGTATTTAAAACTGTTCTCTGATCTTATGTGACCATTGGGTTAAAAAATGTCCAGATGTGGTGACTGGGCAACATGGTAGGGTTTGGGAATCAGCTTGTTTTACCATCCCTGTTTTGTAAAGGTAGGATTTGTATTTGAAGGAGGAACAACAGTGTTTGAGGTTCATGGTATGTACAGTTCTTCACAATGTACTATAATTATCCAGTAATGAATGTTTAAATACTCTACACGATACAGGTACAAGTCACATATATTCTATATAGAACATCAGAGAAAAACTTAGAATATTTATTCAGTATTTGTGGCCCCAACATATTAGCTAGATTAATTATGCTGTGTAAAGTATGAAATACAACATGCATTAGATAAATCCAAACCTGTGAAAAATAACGATACTGAACTAAATCAGCGTTTTTGAGGCCGATTCTGATCACCGATCACCTTTCAGCGCGATCGACCGATAGTCGTTATAGATAGAGGGTGGGCTATATGCCACGGCAGGGCTACAAGTAATTATTATCGCAAGCAAGTCATGAAACATGGTCTGAACTGGTTTATTACCATTTTTAATGAGCTCATGTGAAACAGCATAATATTTTTAACAAAATTATCAGTAAATAAACAAAGTAAATCAAACAAATATCCTCAATCATTAAATTTAGACCCTTAATTTAAAACTAAAAAAACCTACTTGAATAAATTCAGTCCGAACTGCAGTCATTAAACGCAGACTCTGTTATTTTAAACGACAATCTACAATCACTAAATGTAGATCTTGAATTGTAGCTGCTGTTCTGTTCGTACCGGTCGGATCTGGTCTTCACGGTTCTCTGGGTTATTACTTTTGTGCTAGCTGCGCGTGCTAGCTCTGCTGTTTGCTGATACTCAATGTATTCAGCCGCTACATTCTCCCAATACGCAGCTTTATATGATCATCAGTAGCTTTTTAATGCTGGAAACATTTTCAGACAAGAGCATTTACCAGCTCCGTTATTGAATTCTCCTGTTCCACCTTAAATGGTGCCTGAGTGACTCAGTAATCTGAGGGGCGAGACTGTAACTGCTGCGCTAATTAAGGTGGAACTGCTAATTTGAAACAGGAAGTTAGTGATTTTTTTAGCATGTGGTTCCGTGTTAAATATCAGCTGAACATTAAAAACTCTTCATTATAGGAATAAGTTTATTTTACAAAAAAAGACGTAGCAGTGCGTTTGAGAAGTAAAGCGATTTGAAGTTATCAGCATTTGTTCTGCTCTGTAGCTAGCTAACGTTAGCTTACTAGCATTGCTAGCTGAACTGACTGACTATAAAGCTGAGGTAAAGATGTAGAATCATAAATCGCGCCAGCATATCCAACATAAACGTGTTTTTGGAGGAAGGCCTGTCCTCTACTTCCGCCACTGGTGTGAAAGATTGTTTTTAATTAACAGAGGTGTGTAAATATATATATATATATTAGAGAAGGGAGGATCGATCGGCTATGTATCGGTATTGGCTGATTTTTAATCAAAATATGCGATCAGCTGATATTTCTCCAGTTTAGCCGGCTCCCTGCAATTCCTATCTAAACCACTAGGTGGAAATACATACCCTTTCATTTTCCACAGACTGACTAAAGCAGCGGCGTCACGAGAAAAGCATGCGCTTATAGAAAGCATGTCGTCCGTCTGAATACAGTGAGTATCAGCAAACAACAGAGCTAGCATATAGCCCCGCCCTCAATTGGCTATCGGCCTATCGTGCTGAAAGGTGATTGGCGATCGGAATCGGCCTTAAAAACGCTGATCAGCCCATCTCTAATATATATATATATATATAACTTCTATAAACTTCTGAGCGAGTGCATATATCTATTCAATTTTACTAATTTAATCACATTTCAGGTGCAAAACTTCTAAATATTTAGGTCTACAAACTTTTTCTTACAGCTGAATACATCGTGAGTAGCTGCACCAATTACCCCTGCATATACCAAGACTGTGTGTTTGTTCTCACACTCTTCCTAAACACTGTGAGAAGTCAGGATTATATTCACTAGTTGTGCTTTACAGTCACAGTAATGCGAGTGTGCATCTTCACCAATGGACACGATGTAATACTATTTTATATGAATTATGCATATAAAACCCTTACCTTTTAATAACCCCAACAAACAGACCACATGGATCCACATCCAATGCTCTGTATAGGGAGTATATAGAGAGTCACAGAGACTACGTCTCTAGTTTACAGTGGGCCAGCAGACGTCCTGCAGTAGCTCTCACATTCTTTACCTGCAAGGAGAAAACCCTAACCAAGACATTTAACACTATTAATCTGATACGGCACTGCACACAGCTGAATACAGTGAGTACCAGCAAACAGCAGAGCTAGCACGCACAGCTAGTACAAAACTAATAACCCAGAACTGATAATAACCCAGTGGAGACCAGATCTGACCGGTACGAACAGAACAGCAGCAGCAATTCAAGATCTACCTTTAATAATTGCAGATTTTTGTTTAAAATAACAGAGTCTGAGTTTAATGACTGCTTTTATTTAATTAGCTTTTTTAGTTTTAAATTAAGGGTCTAAATTGAATGATTGCAGTATTGGGGATATTTGATTTACTTTATTTATTTACTGTTCATTTTTGCTCATTAAAAATGGTAATAAACCAGTTTCAACCATGTGTCATGACTTGCTTGCGCTAAAATAACTACATGTAGCCCTGCCGTGTCATATACTCCGCCCTCGATCGGTATCAGCTATCGGCCGATCATGCTGAAAGGTGAACGGCAATCGGAATCGGCCTCAAAAACGTTGATCGGTCCATCTCTACCTATAAAATACAAACAAATCACCCTGTGTTACCTAACATAGAATGTATTAGATTAATCCAAACACATACAGGACAAACTTAATGAACTGACTTAAATGTAATCCACCTTGAATGGAAACAATAGGTCTGGCTTTCAGGTGTTCAAACAATCTGTCAGAGATTCTAGAAATAATATGCATATTATTAGGCCAGTATAGTAACTTTGTGTTTCCAATGTTTGTGTTTTTAATAGTAATTCATTTCAGACTCAGTTTAATTTTCACTACATTCTCCCAATGCGCAGATTTATACTATGAAACATCCTAATTATCATTTTAATTCAGAAAACTTTTTAAGACAAGGGCCTGAAAATTAGCTTCTTTTTTTAATTCTTCCATTCCACCTTAAACTCTCCCATTCCACCTTAAATTCTCCCATTCCACCTTAAACTCTCCCATTCCACCTTAAACTCTCCCATTCCACCTTAAATTCTCCCATTCCACTTTAAACTCTCCCAATTCCACCTTAAATTCCCCCATTCCACCTTAAACTCTCCCATTCCACCTTAAATTCCCCCATTCCACCTTAAATTCCTCCATTGCACCGTAAACTATCCCATTCCACCTTAAACTCTCCAATTCCACCTTAAATTCCCCCATTCCACCTTAAACTCTCCCATTCCACCTTAAATTCCCCCATTCCACCTTAAACTCTCCCATTCCACCTTAAATTCCCCCATTCCACCTTAAATTCTCCCATTCCACCTTAATCTCTCCCATTCCACCTTAAATCCCCCCATTCCACCTTAAACTCTCCCATTACACCTTAAACTCTCCCATTCCACCTTAAATTCCCCCATTCCACCTTAAATTCTCCCATTCCACCTTAAACTCTCCCATTCCACCTTAAATTCCCCCATTCCACCTTAAACTCTCCCATTCCACCTTAAATTCCCCCATTCCACCTTAAATTCTCCCATTCCACCTTAATCTCTCCCATTCCACCTGAGGGACTGTATAGACCGCACGCTCCGTCGCTTGAATCGAAAGCTGAGATAATCCGCTGACATTCGTTTGTTTTGAGTAAATAAACTGAATTACGTCTCGTTTCACTAATCAATGTGCGTACGCGCTCCCGAGAGGGGTGCTCTTCCTGGCGGGGGTGCAGAATTCGGCACAATAGTTGTGCCGAATTCTGTGAAAAGCACGTGACATGATTATTTTCATTGTTTCTAACGAGTCAGCGTAGCTTAGAACAGTATATTTGGGTATTTCTATTTTCTAAGTGGAGTTAAAGCCAAGAAGACGATGTGTGCGCTCCATAGAGGGGGTGCTTTTCCTGGCGGGGGTCAGAATTCGACACAACACCGGCATAATTCAAACTCAGCGCGAGGAGCGACCAACGGACATCACCACCAGCTGACAGGCAGCAGAGCTACGACACAGCAGAGGTGGGTTACAGTTCAGAAAGTTTATTAAACTTAAATATGTGTTTGTACAGGTTTGTTTTGTGTATGTTGGATATGCTGGAGATTTATTTGTGTTTATGATTCTACATCTTATATTAGTCAGTCAGTTCAGCTAGCAATGCTAGTTAGCTAACGTTAGCTACGACTAACTGCTACGACTTTTTGTAAAGTAAATTAATTTCTATAACTAATTAAAAGTCGTGTTTAATGTTTAGCAGAAATTTAACATCAGACCAAGTACTAAGAAATCACGAACTTGAATTTGGCGGTTCCACCTGAAATAGCGCTACAGTTACAATCTAGCCCCTCTGACCCCCTCAGGTGTAATAGGAGAATTTAAGGTGGAATTGGAGAATTTAAGGTGGAATGGGAGAGTTCAAGGTGTAATGGGAGAGTTTAAGGTGGAATGGGAGAGTTTAAGGTGGAATGGGAGAGTTTAAGGTGGAATGGGAGAGTTTAAGGTGCAATGGGAGAGTTTAAGGTGGAATGGGAGAGTTTAAGGTGGAATGGGAGGATATAAGGCGGAATGGGAGGATATAAGGTGGAATGAGAGGATATAAGGTGGAATGGGAGAGTTTAAGGCGGAATGGGAGAGTTTAAGGCGGAATGGGAGGATTTAAGGTGGAATGAGAGAGTTTAAGGTGGAATGGGAGAGTTTAAGGTGGAATTGGAGGATTTAAGGTGGAACGGGAGAGTTTAAGGTGGAACGGGAGAGTTTAAGGTGGAATGGGAGAGTTTAAGGTGGAATTGGAGAATTTAAGGTGGAATGAGAGGATATAAGGTGGAATGGGAGAGTTTAAGGCGGAATGGGAGAGTTTAAGGCGGAATGGGAGGATTTAAGGTGGAATGAGAGAGTTTAAGGTGGAATGGGAGGATTTAAGGTGGAATGGGAGAGTTTAAGGTGGAATGGGAGAGTCTAAGGTGGAATGGGAGAGTTTAAGGTGGAATGGGAGAGTTTAAGGTGGAATGGGAGAGTTTAAGGTGGAATGGGCGAGTTCAAGGTGGAATGGGAGGATATAAGGCGGAATGGGAGGATATAAGGCGGAATGGGAGGATTTAAGGCGGAATGGGAGAGTCTAAGGCGGAATGGGGAGGATTTAAGGTGGAATTGGAGAGTTTAAGGTGAAATGGAAGAATTAAAAAAAGAAGCTAATTTTCAGGCCCTTGTATGAAAATATTTTCTGAATTTAAATGATAATTAGGATGTTTCATAGTATAAATCTGCGCATTGGGAGAATGTAGTGAAAATTAAACTGAGTCTGAAATGAATTACTATTAAAAACACAAACATTGGAAACACAAAGTTACTATACTGGCCTAATAATATGCATATTATTTCTAGAATCTCTGACAGATTGTTTGAACACCTGAAAGCCAGACCTATTGCTTCCATTCAAGGTAGGTTACATTTAAGTCAGTTCATTAAGTTTGTCCTGTATGTGTTTGGATTAATCTAATACATTCTATGTTAGGTAACACAGGGTGATCTGTTTGTATTTTATAGGTTATAACTACAGCCTAGTTCTGTAGACAAAAAGATCTAACAGCAACAGCATGTAAGTCTACTTTAGTACTGTGTTTTGCTTTAACTAGTTTTGCTTCGCTAATGCAGCCTTTAGTTATAAAGCAATTTAGTTTATCGTATAATGTTAAAATGTGTTTGGTGTTTAGTCCCTCTCCAGTTGACCTGTGACCTGTGAACAGACTCTTTCATTGGACCCCCTGATCAGCCCAGTTGTATTATTCAGACGAGGTAAGTTACATTTAGTTCAGTAAATAATGATTTTACAGGTTTGGATTACTGTACTGTGTACTGAAGGGAAAACTATATTTAAATTGTTATACTTGAAAAATGAGTGTACAATGTGTAGAACTGTACCATGAACCTCAAACACTTTTGTTTCTGAATAAAAAGACAAAAATGCTTTTATTTACTGTCGGGTCAAGGATCCAACAAAATAGCCAGAAACAAAAGTTACAGTGGCCGAACAATTTTTATATACTGTATATTAAAAACCAGCATCTGTAAAAAACAGTGTAAGCAATTAAAGTCAATTTAAAGAACTATATACAGGTTCCGTGTAATAGAGAACCATTTAATTATGCAAAGAACCATTTAAGGATGCAAATGGTTCTGTGATTTCTCATGGTTCTATGTAAAACTAAATGATTTTACTAAAGAACCCTTAAAGAACAATGGTTTTAAGGGTGGCTTTTTTGTTTTATTAAAAACATTACCGTTCTTTTGTGTCTAAAAGGCTAAATGAACAGACAGAGTATTGTTTTAGCTCTGTGTTAAGAGGGAGGACACGGGATTTTTTAAGGCATCAGTTTCTGTCAGCTTAAGCATTAACATGGTTCCTTTTCTCCTTGCAGGTAAAGAATGTGAGAGCTACTGCAGGACGTCTGCTGGCCCACTGTAAACTAGAGACGTAGTCTCTGTGACTCCCTATATACTCCCTATACAGAGCATTGGATGTGGATCCATGTGGTCTGTTTGTTGGGATTATTAAAAGGTAAGGGTTTTATATGCATAATTCATATAAAATAGTAACATAAGTAAAATCAATCATATTAATAATCTTTATTGATAGAGCAGCTTTCATGCTGGTGGTGATAGAAGTGGGTGATACAGCTGAACAGTAACAGGAGAAACTATGGATATTAATTTAAATCATATAAAAACAGAACACATTAAATTAAACAGATAAATACCAGACATGTAGAGTTTTAATGGAGCGGTGAGTTAAAGAGATGATTTTAGAGTATTACTATTATTAAAATTTTAATTATGTTTGTAAATAACAGTAACTATCAGACTGGCTCCAGTCACTGGATCACCTGTCATGTGATGTAACTGTTCCGTCTGATTTTTATTATTTTTAAAAAACTTTGTGAACTTAAGACTTTTTATACTTGTTACTGGTCAAACGTTTTATAACAGTGATATACATTTGTGTGGTGCATGTGTGGGGCTGTGGCCCCCAGTAAACAGACTGTATGTGCGGGTCCGTGGCCCTAAGCGAACAGACCGCATGTATGGGTCCGTGGCTCCAGCAAACAGATTGCATGTGGAGGTCTACAGCCAGTGCCTGTGGCCCTGAACTGATGTGTGAATGCAAAGGACTCGAGGCCCTAAGCAGATGCATGAATGAATGCAGTGGACAGTGAGACAGTGGCCCTGAGTCTCACTGAGAGAAAGCAATGGGCCCCGGGTTATGAAGTGGATGCAGTGAGTCTGAGGTTCCAGCTATTGCACACGCCAGTCACTCTCAGCACTGACAGAGCACACATTTCATGAGCACCCCGCAAACACAGCAGAACCTCACACCCCGTCTACACCTTCATCTGCTTCACCATGAGTGCTCTTGTGCCCTGTTTTTCTTTTCATGTTCTTTTGGGGGTGGGCTCGGCTCCTGCTGTTCCGATCCGGCAGGAGGTAACATATTTACAGAGATGTAGTGTTCTAGATAGTTCTACGTGTTTATCACTAACTACCATTAACAGCGGAGGTAACATATTTACAGAGATGTAGTGTTCTAGATAGTTATTGATGATTATGAATAGCTAACGCTAATAGCTGAGGTAATATATTTACAGAGATGTAATGTTCTAGATAGTTATTGGCGTTTATCAATAGCTAAGACTAACAGTTGAGGTAATATATTTCTAGAGGTGTAATGTTCTAGATAGTTATGGCTGTTTATCATTACCTAATGCTAAAAGCTGAGGCAATATATTTACAAAGATGTAACATTCTAGATAGTTCTACATTTTCATCACTAGCTAACACTAACAGCTGAGGTAATATTTTTACAGAGGTGTAGCGATCTAGATAGTTCTACGTGTTTAACACTATTAACGGCGGTGGTAATATATTTACAGAGATGTAATGTTCTAGATAGTTCTATGTGTTTATCACTAGCTAAAGCTAAAAGCTGAGGTAACATTAACAGAGATGTAATGTTCCAGATAATTCTGGCTGTTTATTATTAGCTAAAGGTAAAAGCTGAGGTAACATTAACAGATATCTAACGTTCTAGATAGTTCTACGTGTTTATCACTAGCTAAAGCTAAAAGCTGAGGTAACATTAACAGATGTGTAATGTTCTAGATAGTTCTTGGTGTTATTGGTGCTGCAGGATCCTCAGTAAGGTTAACACTGTTAGTTTGGTAGCAGAATGTCTGAAAGATGAAGTTGATCTGATCAGCAGGTAAATCAGGTGAGAGTAAAGTGAGAGAAGGTGTACTGGCGTTAGGACACGCCCCCTGTGGAAGGTTTAATACTATTAAATTACATTACAAATACAATACTAGTACTTTTAGTGACTCTAAATCTGTATTATGTTGTATGTGTTTAAATATTTCTCAGAATAACGCAACATTAATTATAAAATGTGGTATAAATAATAATAAAAATACATTTTAAAAATAATTAATTAATTAATAATAATAATAATAATAATATTAAACTATCAGGTGCTGTGATATTGGGTCTGTAAAGCCTCTAAACGCTGATTGTACTGTGTAGCTGTGAGGACTGAGTAGACTTGGTTAGAATGAGTGGACGAGCGACATTGACTCTGTACTGTATCTCACTCTGTGATGATGTCATAATGGGCCAGCCCGAAAGTTTATAAATAGGGGTGCAGCAGCTCCAGCAGCCCATTACGCAGAAGGTCTCCTGCGGGAAGGTTGTGACTTCACTGCTCTCCCTCTCAGCGTTCCTCTAAGGATCTCCACAATCTCTTTTATTCAGTTCTTTTTAAACTGTGCAGTAAAAGAACCGACAGTCAAAAGAACCGACTGTTGAAAAGAACTGGCAGTTAAAAAGAACCGACAGTCTAAAAGAGAATTGATTGGGTTTCATTTGAGTTGAGAGAAAATGCAGCGTGAAGACACATACAGAGAACCAAATTTTACACTTCTGGAGAATTACGATGATCTGACAGACAAGATCATCCTGGCTGTTCAGGACTGTCTGGACAGTGACAGCCCCGTCAGCACTGACAGCAGCACCAAGGGTCTGTTCACCTCCACGATGAAAAAGCTGAAGAAGATCGGTGTGAAGACAGACGTGGAGAAAAGCGGTGAGACGAAGAAGAGCGTTAAGCCGTTTTCCAATAAGCTCATGACGTACGCTGCAGGGACTGTGGCTCGGTTACTGCTTAGCAGTACTGAAGCTTGGGAAATAACCAGGAGCTCCTCCTCATTTCCCAGCAGCCTTGCCAGCGAGTCTGACCTGGACTCCATGTTCAAGGCTATAGCGCAGTCAGGCTTCCCGACTGGTGTGATGCGTAGCCTCCTGGACTCCACATCGCACAGCATCGTTAAGACCTTTGTGTGCTACAAACGCCTGTCAGCATTTAAGAATTTTACAATGGAGCGCATGACAGAAAGAATTAATGAGAAGGTGAAGATGTCCCTCGCAGTGTGTAAGGAACTGGTGAGGATGGAAGCAACCAAAGACGGCCAACCTCCCAGTTCTTCACATACCTGCCAGATGGATGATCTCACCATCATGTGCACCCATTGTATAATTCATGACATCATCCAGGTTTGTCAAGCGCATGGAGAAGGTGAAGAGGGTGTCCAAGAAGTGATGCAGGAACTAGAAAGAATCATAAGTTCCTGCAGATGTTCTTCCAAAAAGGATGTGAGGGTCATCGATTTGGAGGAACGTCATGAGAGTCTCCTCAGTGCTGGGTTTCACCAAGAAGTCAAAGAGGCAATTAGTAACACCCTCCTCAAGACCACCAGAGATGTGTCGACCCAACTCAACACCACCATGGACGACATCGTAGTGGAGGACTTGGAGATGTGTGCTGAACAATTGGACACATCTCTCAAGACTTTACGTCTTATTGAATCAGCTGCAGCAGACATGGCGGAGACCATTATAGAAGATTTAAAGAAGGTGTTCTCTCAGCAGTTAGACGATGGAAGCAGGAGGCCGTCACGAGAGACCTTCCGCTCTGCTGCTTGCAGACTGTACAAAAATTTGCATTTCAGGGTCTTCGGATTTCTTTCCAGGCTTCAGGAGTCACATTCCAGCCCACCTCCTCACATCTCACCAGCTGCAAGTGCTGCAGAGAAACAAACTGCTGCAGTCACTACTCCTGTCCCTGAAGCTGTTGAGAGAAATCTGGAGACCAGGGAAGCATGTGAAACTACGAACAGCAGCTGCAGGACGTCAAATCAGACGCAGGACGTTAAAAGAGACCCGGCCACCAAGAAGAAGAGAGGTCTCAGAATCCGCAAGCGTCTGATGAGGATCTTCACTGCTGTACGTAGAGCACTGCCCAATCCTTTCCAATGCATGTGCGTCCAACCTTGAACCTTCTCCTCTCCAGTAACTATGAATCCTGCATCATGACAGCTTGTAACACCAGACACCCTCTCACAAGTCTGTCATCGTTACTACAGCAGCGGGAACTGTAGCACTAAATTTAGTTTCTCACAGGGGTGCACGGCACAGACGGCTTCCACAACGTGCTCCGTCTACTGAACTCAACATAGAAATCAGATGTTCAGAACTTCGACGTGATGCACTTTGGACAGCCCTTCGTCCACGTAGGAGGGACGTACTGTAACGCCAGCTGCTCTCCTGTCGGCCAATCAGAATCCACGTACGCAGGATTCATAAAACATCTAAAAATAAATAAACAAATAAACAGAACATTCCTGTACGTGTGTTTATTTACTTAATCGATTACATTCACTCTCAATATCTCACACACACTCACACAGAAACACACTCTCACACAGAAACACACACACACTCACACAGAAACACACACTCACACAGAAACACATACATACACACAGACATACACACACATTACAACCACACACATACACACACACATACATATACACACATACATGCACACACCCACACACACAGAGAAACACACACATACACTTAGACAAAGACATACACACACACTCACACACTCCCACACACTCTCATACACACCCTCTTATACACACACAGACATAAACACATTCATGTTGTGTGTAGTAACTGTGAGGGTTTGTGTTGTTATCTTTTAAACTGTTAGTGTAAATATTTTCTTACTTTTGTTTAAATTTACTGAATTCAATTTTTATTTAAAATATATCTGTTTGTCTATCTATCTATCTATCTATCTGTCTGTTTGTCTGCCTATCTGTCTGTCTGCCTATCTGTCTATCAGCCCGTGCCCTCCCTCTTAACGGAGAGCTAAACCATTCTGTTCATTTTGTCTCCTAGACAGAAAAAAATGGTAATGTTTTTATTTAAACTTAGCATTATTATTTTATTTTAATTAAAAGTATTTGGCTCAACCCGACTGATGAAACTTTGTTGTTGGCTGTGGCGTAAACAAATGTCAAAGCAGACAACAAAAAAACTAAAATAATTCATAAAATAAATAATTGTGATGAGGTTAAAAAATGTGATCAGGTGATTATGTAACAATAATCATGACAGGCCCACTGCTGGACACTGTCACCTGTGTTTAAAACACATTGTGAACTGAACCAAAGGAAACAAGGCAACTGGGACAGAAAATTATAGAAATGTTGTATAAATTCCTAAAAATCACATGACGGCATTGTTAAAAAGTAGAATTAGCTAGAATAACATCCACATTTTTTTAATGTGTGCTCCCAATGATTGTAATTTCAAAGCAAAAAGAGTAATTAACGTTTACTGCTTTACAATAAAAACACTGCACTTACATTCTCATAGTTGCAAAATACCACAGAATGCATTTATCCAGTATTTAAAACTGTTCTCTGATCTTATGTGACCATTGGGTTAAAAAATGTCCAGATGTGGTGACTGGGCAACATGTTAGGGTTTGGGAATCAGCTTGTTTTACCATCCCTGTTTTGTAAAGGTAGGATTTGTATTTGAAGGAGGAACAACAGTGTTTGAGGTTCATGGTATGTACAGTAATTATCCAGTAATGAATGTTTAAATACTCTACACGATACAGGTACAAGTCACATATATTCTATATAGAACATCAGAGAACAACTTGGAATGCATTTATTCAGTATTTGTGGCCCCAACATATTAGCTAGATTAATTATGCTGTGTAAAGTATGAAATACAACATGCATTAGATAAATCCAAACCTGTGAAAAATAACGATACTGAACTAAATCAGCATTTTTGAGGCCGATTCTGATCACCGATCACCTTTCAGTGCGATTGACCGATAGTCGTTATAGATAGAGGGTGGGCTATATGCCACGGCAGGGCTACAAGTAGTTATTACCGCAAGCAAGTCATGAAACATGGTCTGAACTGGTTTATTATCATTTTTAACGAGCTCATGTGAAACAGCCTAATATTTTTAACAAAATTAACAGTAAATAAACAAAGTAAATCAAACAAATGTCCTCAATACTGCAATCATTAAATTTAGACCCTTAATTTAAAACTAAAAAAGCTAATTAAATAAATACAGTTAAAACTGCAGTCATTAAACGCAGACTCTATTTTAAACGACAATCTACAATCACTAAATGTAGATCTTGAATTGTAGCTGCTGTTCTGTTCGTACCGGTCAGATCTGGTCTTCACGGTTCTCTGGGTTATTACTATTGTGCTAGCTGCGCGTGCTAGCTCTGCTGTTTGCTGATACTCGCTGTATTCAGACGCGTGGTGTTCTATTAAGTGCGTATCAGATTAGTAGTGTTAAATGTTTTAGTTTTGGTTCCCCCCTCGATGAGTCTGCATCATATACGGTAAAACACTGCCAGACGGACGACGTGCTTTCCGCGTGAGGCCGCTGCTTTAGTCAGTCTGTGGAAAATTAAAGGGTATGTATTTCCTAGTGGTTCAGATAGGAATTGCAGGGAGCTGGCCGGAGGGGGTTTCACAGAGGTGTCCTGTTCCTGGATGAAACGCTAGCTGTAAATAGAAATGAGGCATCGCCATCGATCAGCTCTCGGGATCTTTCCATCTCTAGTTATAACCTTTAAAATACAAACCTATCAACCTGTGTGACTTATACTGAATTAAATTATTCCCAACCTGTAAAAGACAAGCTTAACTGACTGACTTAAATGTAACCCACCTTGAATGGAAGTAACAGGGCTGGCTTTCAGGTGTTCAAACAATCTGTCTCACCATCTAGAGATCCTAGTGAAAATGTGCATATCATTAGCACAGCAACGTAACTCTGTGTCTCCAAGGTTTCATTGTGTTTTTACTGTTAATTCATATTAGATTCAGTTTAATGATCACTACATTCTCCCAATACGCAGCTTTATATGATCATCAGTAGCTTTTTAATGCTGGAAACATTTTCAGACAAGAGCATTTACCAGCTCCGTTATTGAATTCTCCCATTCCACCTTAAATGGTGCCTGAGTGACTCAGTAATCTGAGGGGCGAGACTGTAACTGCTGCGCTATTTAAGGAGGAACTGCTAATTTGAAACAGGAAGTTAGTGATATTTTTAGCATGTGGTTTCGTGTTAAATATCAGCTGAATATTAAAAACTCTTGATTCATTATAGGAATAAGTTTATTTTACAAAAAAAGATGTAGCAGTGCGTTTGAGAAGTAAAGCGATTTGAAGTTATCAGCGTTTGTTCTGCTCTGTAGCTACCTAACGTTAGCTTACTAGCATTGCTAGCTGAACTAATTGACTATAAAGCTGAGGTAAAGATGTAGAATCATAAATCACAAATAAATCGCCAGCATAACCAACATAAATGTGTTTTTGTACAGGTTTGTTTTGTTTTAAGTTTAGTAAACTTTCTTAAGTGCAACCTACTTCTGCTGAGTCGGAGCACCGCTGCTGCTGTCTCGGGTCCTGTGTTCCTCCATGGCTCTGGACCGGATCCTGAATTAGTGCCGGTGTGCTGTGTTCCTCCACGGCTCTGGACCGGATCCTGAATTAGTGCCGGTATGCTGTGTTCCTCCACGGCTCTGGACCGGATCCTGAATTAATGCTGGTGTGCTGTGTTCCTCCGCGGCTTTGGACCGGCCCAATGAAAAAATACATTTTTGGATCGGCCAATATTTCTCCAGTTTAGCCGGCTCCCTGCAATTCCTGTCTAAACCACTAGGTGGAAATACATACCCTTTCATTTTCCTGACTACGCTGTCGCTGACTAAAGCAGCGGCGTCACGAGAAAAGCATGCGCTTATAGAAAGCATGTCGTCCGTCTGAATACAGTGAGTATCAGCAAACAACAGAGCTAGCATATAGCCCCGCCCTCGATCGGTATCGGCTATCGGCCAATCGTGCTGAAAGGTGAACGGCGATCAGAATAGGCCTCATAAAACGATGATCGGTCCACGTCTAATATATATATATATGAAAGATGAGTGTACAATGTGTAAACTTCTGAGCGAATGCATATATCTATTCAATTTTACTTATTAGATCAAATTTCAGGTGCAGAACTTCTAAAGATTTAGGTTTACAAACTTTCTCTTACAGATGAATACAGCGCGAGTAGCTGCACCAACTACCCCTGCATATACCAAGAATATGTGTTTGACGAGTCTGACCTGGACTCCATGTTCAAGGCTATAGCTCAGTCAGGCTTCCCGACTGGCGTGATGCGTAGCCTCCTGGACTCCACATCGCACAGCATTGTTCAGACCATCGTGGGCTACAGACGCATGTCATCATTTAAGAATTTTACAATGAAGCACATGACGAGAAGAATTAATGAGAAGGTGAAGATGTCTCTCGCAGTGTGTAAGGAACTGGTGAGGATGGAAGCTCCCAGTTCTTCACATACCTGCCAGATGGATGATCTCACCATCATGTGCACCCATTGTATAATTGATGACATCATCCAGGTTTGCCAAGCACATGGAGAAGGTGAAGAGGGTGTCCAAGAAGTGATGCAGGAACTAGAAAGAATCATAAGTTCCTGCAGATGTTCTTCCAAAAAGGATGTGAGGGTCATCGATTTGGAGGAACGTCATGAGAGTCTCCTCAGTGACGGGTTTCACCAAGAAGTCAAAGGGGCAATTAGTAACACCCTCCTCAAGACCACCAGAGAGGTGTCGACCCAACTCAACACCACCATGGACGACATCGTAGTGGAGGACTTGGAGATGTGTGCTGAACAATCGGACACATCTCTCAAGTCTTCACCACTTATCGAGTCAGCTGCAGCAGACATGGCGGAGACCATTATAGAAGATTTAAAGAAGGTGTCTTCTCAGCAGTTGGACGACGGAAGCAGGAGGCCGTCACGAGAGACCTTCCGCTCTGCTGCTTGCAGACTGTACAGAAATTTGCATTTCAGGGTCTTCGGATTTCTTTCTAGGCTTCAGGAGTCACATTCCAGCCCACCTCCTCACGTCATACCAAGATACAACACATGTTGTTGTATGGAGGTTTGTACCAAGTTGGTGGAGCTGTACAAGAGTGAGCCGCTTATGGCAAGCTCCTCTTGTAGACGGGAGTTCTTCTCACCAGCTGCAAGTGCTGCAGAGAAACAAACTGCTGCAGTCACTACTCCTGTCCCTGAAGCTGTTGAGAGAAATCTGGAGACCAGGGAAGCATGTGCAACTACGAACAGCAGCTGCAGGACATCAAATCAGACGCAGGACGTTAAAAGAGACCCGGCCACCAAGAAGAAGAGAGGTCTCAGAATCCGCAAGCGTCTGATGAGGATCTTCTCTGCTGTACGTAGAGCACTGCCCAATCCTTTCCAATGCATGTGCGTCCAACCTTGAACCTTCTCCTCTCCAGTAACTATGAATCCTGCATCATGACAGCTTATAACACCAGACACCCTCTCACAAGTCTGTCATCGTTACTACAGCAGCGGGAACTGTAGCACTAAATTTAGTTTCCAGAAGACGTTCGGATTCTCACAGGGGTGCACGGCACAGACGGCTTCCACAACGTGCTCCGTCTACTGAACTCAACATAGATGTTCAGAACTTCGACGTGATGCACTTTGGACAGCCCTTCGTCCACGTAGGAGGGATGTACAGAAACGCCAGCTGCTCTCCTGTCGGCCAATCAGAATCCATCTATACATCATTGCGTACGCAGGATTCATAAAACATCTAAAAATAAATAAACAAATAAACAGAACATTCCTGTACGTGTGTTTATTGACGTAAGTGTTTACATTCACTCTCAATATCTCACACACACACTTACACAGAAACACACACTGTAATACACACACATACATATATACACACACACAAACACACCCTCACACAGAAACACACACCCCCTCACAGTAAAACACATACACTCTCATACACACACACATATACACACATACAAACACTGACACACACACACATACACACACACACTATCTATCTGTCCATCTATCTATCGATCTGTCTCTGTCTGTTTGTCCATCTATCTATCTATCTATCTATCTGTCTCTCTGTCCATCTATCTTTCTATCAGCCCGTGCCCTCCCTCTTAACGGAGAGCTAAACCAATACCCTACTTTCTGTTTATTTTGTCTCCTAGACAGAAAAAAATGGTAATGTTTTTATTTAAACTTTTTATTTTATTTAAGCTTTATTTTAATTAAAGTACTTTTGAATTTATTTACTTGGCTCAACCCAACTGATAACTTTGTGGTTGGCTGTGGCGTAAACAAATGTCAAAGCTGACAACAAAGAAAACTAAAATAATTTATAAAATAAATAATTGTGATGAGGTTAAAAAATGTGATCAGGTGATTATGTAACAATAATCATGACAGGCCCACTGCTGGACACTGTCACCTGTGTTTAAAACACATTGTGAACTGAGCCAAAGGAAACAAGGCAACGGGGACAGAATATTATAGAAATATTGTATAAATTCGGCCTAATGAAAAAATTAATTTTTGGATCGGCTGATATTTCTCCAGTTTAGCCAATACCGAGAGCCGATCGATGGCGTTAAACAAATAAGCCAAATTTCTGTATTTCCAGCTATCGTTTAATCCAGGAACAGGAGCCCTCTGGCCAGCTCCCTGCAATTCCTATCTAAACCACTAGGTGGAAATACATACCCTTTCATTTTCCACAGACTGACTAAAGCAGCGGCGTCAGGAGAAAAGCATGCGCTTATAGAAAGCATGTCGTCCGTCTGAATACAGCGAGTATCAGCAAACTAAGCTAGCATATAGCCCCGCCCTCGATCGGTATCGGCTATCGGCCAATCGTGCTGAAACATAATCGGAATCGGCCTCAAAAACGCTGATCGGCCCATCTCTAATATATATATATATATATTTCTATAAGCGCATGCTTTTCTCCTGACGCCGCTGCTTTAGTCAGTCTGTGGAAAATATACATACATATAAAAACTTCTGAGCGAGTGCACATATCTATTTAATTTTACTTATTAGATCACATTTCAGGTGCAGAACGTCTAAAGATTTAGGTTTACAAACTTTCTCTTACAGATGAATACAGCGCGAGTAGCTGCACCAATTACCCCTGCATATACCAAGAATATGTGTTGGTTCTCACACTCTTCCTAAACACTGTGAGAAGTCAGGATTATATTAATTAGTTGTGCTTTACAGTCACACTAATGAGTGTGCATCTTCACCAATGGACAACGAAGTATTATTATTATTATTATTATTATTATTGTGCATATAAAACCCTTACCTTTTAATAATCCCAACAAACAGACCACATGGATCCACATCCAATGCTCTGTATAGGGAGTATATAGAGAGTCACAGAGACTACGTCTCTAGTTTACAGTGGGCCAGCAGACGTCCTGCAGTAGCTCTCACATGCTTTACCAGCAAGGAGAAAAGGAACCATGTTAATGCTTAAGCTGACAGAAACTGATGCCTTAAAAAATCCCGTGTCCTCCCTCTTAACACAGAGCTAAAACAATACTCTGTCTGTTCATTTAGCCTTTTAGACACAAAAGAACGGTAATGTTTTTAATAAAACAAAAAAGCCACCCTTAAAACCATTGTTCTTTAAGGGTTCTTTAGTAAAATCATTTAGTTTTACATAGAACCATGAGAAATCACAGAACCATTTGCATCCTTAAATGGTTCTTTGCATAATGAAGTGGTTCTCTATTACGCGGAACCTGTATATAGTTCTTTAAATTGACTTAAATTGCTTACACTGTTTTTTACAGATGCTGGTTTTTAATATACAGTATATAAAAATTGTTCGGCCACTGTGACTTTTGATTCTGGCTATTTTGTTGGATCCTTGACCCGACAGTAAATAAAAGCATTTTTGTCTTTTTATTCAGAAACAAAAGTGTTTGAGGTTCATGGTACAGTTCTACACATTGTACACTCATCTTTCAAGTATAACAATTTAAATATAGTTTTCCCTTCAGTACACAGTACAGTAATCCAAACCTGTAAAATCATTATTTACTGAACTAAATGTAACTTACCTCGTCTGAATAATACAACTGGGCTGATCAGGGGGTCCAATGAAAGAGTCTGTTCACAGGTCACAGGTCAACTGGAGAGGGACTAAACACCAAACACATTTTAACATTATACGATAAACTAAATTGCTTTATAACTAAAGGCTGCATTAACAAAGCAAAACTAGTTAAACTAAACACAGTACTAAAGTAGACTTACATGCTGTTGCTGTTAGATCTTTTTGTCTACAGAACTAGGCTGTAGTTATAACCTATAAAATACAAACAGATCACCCTGTGTTACCTAACATAGAATGTATTAGATTAATCCAAACACATACAGGACAAACTTAATGAACTGACTTAAATGTAACCTACCTTGAATGGAAACAATAGGTCTGGCTTTCAGGTGTTCAAACAATCTGTCAGAGATTCTAGTAATAATATGCATATTATTAGGCCAGTATAGTAACTTTGTGTTTGCAATGTTTGTGTTTTTAATAGTAATTCATTTCAGACTCAGTTTAATTTTCACTACATTCTCCCAATGCGCAGATTTATACTATGAAACATCCTAATTATCATTTAAATTCAGAAAATATTTTCAGACAATGGCCTGAAAATTAGCTTCTTTTTTTAATTCTTCCATTCCACCTTAAACTCTTCCATTCCACCTTAAATTCTCCCATTCCACCTTAAACTCTCATATTCCACCTTAAACTCTCCAATTCCACCTTAAATCCTCCCATTCCACCTTA
Organism: Megaleporinus macrocephalus; assembly: GCA_021613375.1. NCBI lineage: Eukaryota > Metazoa > Chordata > Actinopteri > Characiformes > Anostomidae > Megaleporinus > Megaleporinus macrocephalus. Next base: position 463,010 of record CM038723.1, read on the forward strand.
AACTCTCCCATTACACCTTAAACTCTCCCATTCCACCTTAAACTCTCCCATTCCACTTTAAACTCTCATATTCCACCTTAAATCCTCCAATTCCACCTTAAACTCTCCCATTCCACCTTAAATTCTCCCATTACACCTTAAACTCTCCCATTACACCTTAAACTCTCCCATTACACCTTAAACTCTCCCATTACACCTTAAACTCTCCCATTCCACCTTAAACTCTCCCATTACACCTTAAACTCTCCCATTCCACCTTAAACTCTCCTATTACACCTGAGGGACTCAGAGGAGCTGGACTGTAACTGTAGCGCTATTTCAGGTGGAACTGCCAAATTCAAGTTCGTGATTTCTTAGTACTTGGTCTGATGTTAAATTTCTGCTAAACATTAAACAGGACTTTTAATTAGTTATAGAAATTAATTTACTTAACAAAAAGTCGTAGCAGTGCGTTTGAGAAGTAAAGCGAGTTTAACTTAACAGCATTTGTTCGGCTCTGAAGCTAGCTAACGTTAGCTAACTAGCATTGCTAGCTGAACTGACTGACTAATATAAGATGTAGAATCATAAACACAAATAAATCTCCAGCATATCCAACATACACAAAACAAACCTGTACAAAAACATATTTAAGTTTAATAAACTTTCTGAACTGTAACCCACCTCTGCTGTGTCGTAGCTCTGCTGCCTGTCAGCTGGTGGGGATGTCCGTTGGTCGCTCCTCGCGCTGAGTTTGAATTATGCCGGTGTTGTGTCGAATTCTGACCCCCGCCAGGAAAAGCACCCCCTCTATGGAGCGCACACATCGTCTTCTTGGCTTTAACTCCACTTAGAAAATAGAAATACCCAAATATACTGTTCTAAGCTACGCTGACTCGTTAGAAACAATGACAATAATCATGTCACGTGCTTTTCACAGAATTCGCACGACTATTGTGCCGAATTCTGCACCCCCCGCCAGGAAGAGCACCCCTCTCGGGAGCGCGTACGCACATTGATTAGTGAAACGAGACGTATTCAAGTTTATTTTCAGGCCCTTGTCTGAAAATGTTTTCTGAATTTAAATGACAATTAGGATGAACATAGTGAACATTAAACTGAAATGAATTACTATTAAAAACACAAACATTGGAAACACAAAGTTACTATACTGGCCTAATAATATGCATATTATTACTAGAATCTCTGACAGATTGTTTGAACACCTGAAAGCCAGACCTATTGTTTCCATTCAAGGTAGGTCACATTTAAGTCAGTTCATTAAGTTTGTCCTTTACGTCTTTGGATTAATCTAATACATTCTATGTTAGGTAACACAGGGTGATCTGTTTGTATTTTATAGGTAGAGATGGACCGATCAACGTTTTTGAGGCCGATTCCAATTGCCGATCACCTTTCAGCATGATCGGCCGATAGCTGATACCGATCGAGGGCGGAGTATATGACACGGCAGGGCTACATGTAGTTATTTTAGCGCAAGCAAGTCATGACACATGGTTGAAACTGGTTTATTACCATTTTTAATGAGCAAAAATGAACAGTAAATAAAAAAAGTAAATCAAATATCCCCAATACTGCAATCATTCAATTTAAACTAATTAAACCCTTAATTTAAAACTAAAAAAGCTAATTAAATAAAAGCAGTAAAAACTGCAGTCATTAAACTCAGACTCTTGAATTGATCTTGAATTGCTGCTGCTGTTCTGTTCGTACCGGTCAGATCTGGTCTCCACTGGGTTATTATCTGTTCTGGTTTATTAGTTTTGTACTAGCTGTGCGTGCTAGCTCTGCTGTTTGCTGGTACTCACTGTATTCAGCTGTGTGGAGTGCCGTATCAGATTAATAGTGTTAAATGTCCTGGTTAGGGTTTTCTCCTTGCAGGTAAAGAATGTGAGAGCTACTGCAGGACGTCTGCTGGCCCACTGTAAACTAGAGACGTAGTCTCTGTGACTCTCTATATACTCCCTATACAGAGCATTGGATGTGGATCCATGTGGTCTGTTTGTTGGGGTTATTAAAAGGTAAGGGTTTTATATGCATAATTCATATAAAATAGTATTACATCGTGTCCATTGGTGAAGATGCACACTCGCATTACTATGACTGTAAAGCACAACTAGTGAATATAATCCTGACTTCTCACAGTGTTTAGGAAGAGTGTGAGAACAAACACACAGTCTTGGTATATGCAGGGGTAATTGGTGCAGCTACTCACAATGTATTCAGCTGTAAGAGAAAGTTTGTAAACCTAAATATTTAGAAGTTTTGCACCTGAAATGTGATCAAATATGTAAAATTGAATAGATATATGCACTCGCTCAGAAGTTTTTATATGTATGTGTGCATATATATATATATATATATATATATGTATACATATATTAGAAATTGGCTGATCAGCGTTTTTAAGGCCGATTCCTATCGCCAATCACCTTTCAGCACGATTGGCCAATAGCCGATTGAGGGCGGGGCTATATGCTAGCTCTGTTGTTTGCTGATACTCACTGTATTCAGCCGTACGACATGCTTTCTATAAGCACATGCTTTTCTCGTGACGCCGCTGCTTTAGTCAGTCTGTGGAAAATGAAAGCGCATGTATTTCCACCTAGTGGTTTAGATAGGAATTGCAGGGAGCCGGCTAAACTGGAGAAATATTGGCTGATCGCATATTTTGATTAAAAATAAGGCAATACCGATACATAGCCGATCGATCCTCCCTTCTCTAATGTATATATATATATTTACACACCTCTGTTACTTCTTTCACACCAGTGGCGGAAGTAGAGGACAGGCCTGCCTCCAAAAACACATTTATGTTGGATATGCTGGCGATTTATGATTCTACATCTTTACCTCAGCTTTATAGTCAGTCAGTTCAGCTAGCAATGCTAGTAAGCTAACGTTAGGTAGCTACAGAGCAGAACAAACGCTGATAACTTCAAATCGCTTTACTTCTTAAACGCACTGCTACGTCTTTCTTTGTAAAATAAACTTATTCCTATAATGAATCAAGAGTTTTTAATGTTCAGCTGATATTTAACACGAAACCACATGCTAAAAAAATCACTAACTTCCTGTTTCAAATTAGCAGTTCCACCTTAATTAGCGCAGCAGTTACAGTCTCGCCCCTCAGATTACTGAGTCACTCAGGCACCATTTAAGGTGGAACGGGAGAATTCAATAACGGAGCTGGTAAATGCTCGTCTGAAAATGTTTCCAGCATTAACAAGCTACTGATGATAATATAAAGCTGCGTATTGGGAGAATGTAGTGATCATTAAACTGAATCTGAAATGAATTAACAGTTAAAACAAAATAAAAAAAATTCTCCAATTTAGCCGATCGTTAAACAAATTAGCCTAATCACTACTTGCAGCTAGAATTTCAAACAGGAAGAGGAGACCTCCGTGAAACCCCCTCCGGCCAGCTCCCTGCAATTCCTATCTGAACCACTAGGAAATACATACCCTTTAATTTTCCACAGACTGACTAAAGCAGCGGCCTCACGCGGAAAGCACGTCGTCCGTCTGGCAGTGTTTTACCGTATATGATGCAGACTCATCGAGGGGGGAACCAAAACTAAGACATTTAACACTACTAATCTGATACGCACTTAATAGAACACCACGCGTCTGAATACAGTGAGTATCAGCAAACAGCAGAGCTAGCACGCGCAGCTAGCACAATAGTAATAACCCAGAGAACCGTGAAGACCAGATCTGACCGGTACGAACAGAACAGCAGCTACAATTCAAGATCTACATTTAGTGATTGTAGATTGTCATTTAAAATAACAGAGTCTGCGTTTAATGACTGCAGTTTTAACTGTATTTATTTAATTAGCTTTTTTTAGTTTTAAATTAAGGGTCTCAATGTAATGATTGCAGTATTGAGGATATTTGTTTGATTTACTTTGTTTATTTACTGTTAATTTTGTTAAAAACATTATGCTGTTTCACATGAGCTCGTTAAAAATGGTAATAAACCAGTTCAGACCATGTTTCATGACTTGCTTGCGGTAATAACTACTTGTAGCCCTGCCGTGGCATATACCCCACCCTCTATCTATAACGACTATCGGTCGATCGCACTGAAAGGTGATCGGTGATCAGAATCGGCCTCAAAAATGCTGATTTAGTTCAGTATCGTTATTTTTCACAGGTTTGGATTTATCTAATGCATGTTGTATTTCATACTTTACACAGCATAATTAATCTAGCTAATATGTTGGGGCCACAAATACTGAATAAATGCATTCTAAGTTGTTCTCTGATGTTCTATATAGAATATATGTGACTTGTACCTGTATCGTGTAGAGTATTTAAACATTCATTACTGGATAATTATAGTACATTGTGAAGAACTGTACATACCATGAACCTCAAACACTGTTGTTCCTCCTTCAAATACAAATCCTACCTTTACAAAACAGGGATGGTAAAACAAGCTGATTCCCAAACCCTACCATGTTGCCCAGTCACCACATCTGGACATTTTTTAACCCAATGGTCACATAAGATCAGAGAACAGTTTTAAATACTGGATAAATGCATTCTGTGGTACTTTGCAACTATGAGAATGTAAGTGCAAGTGTAATGTTCTTTGTTGTCAGCTTTGACATTTGTTTGCGCCACAGCCAACAACAAAGTTTCATCAGTCGGGTTGAGCCAAATACTTTTAATTAAAATAAAATAATAATGCTAAGTTTAAATAAAAACATTACCATTTTTTCTGTCTAGCAGACAAAATTAACTGAAAGTAGGGTATTGGTTTAGCTCTCCGTTAAGAGGGAGGGCACGGGCTGATAGACAGATAGATGGACAGATAGATAGATAGATAGATGGACAAATAGATAGACGTACAGACAAACAGACAGATAGATATATCATCTGTTTCATCAGTTGGGTTGAGCCAAATACTTTTAATTAAAATAAAGCTTAAATAAAATAAAAAGTTTAAATAAAAACATTACCATTTTTTTCTGTCTAGGAGACAAAATTAACAGTATGGTATTAGTTTATCTCTCCATTATGTGGGAGGGCACGGGCTGATAGATAGATAGATAGATAGATAGACAGATAGACAGAAAAAACAGACAGATAGATAAACAGATAGATAGATAGAAAACAGATAGATAGATTAATGTACTGATAGATAGATAGATGAATGTGCTGATAGATAGATAGATAGATAGATAGATAGATAGATAGATAGATGAATGTACAGATAGATAGATAGATAGATGAATGTACAGATAGATAGATAAATAGACAGATAGATAGATTATAAATAGATATAAATAGATAGATTTTAAATAAAGTGAATTCAGTAAATTTAAACGAAAATAAGAAAGAAAATATTTACACTAACAGTTTAAAATATAACACAACACAAACCCTCAGTTACTACACACAACATGAATGTGTTTATGTCTGTGTGTGTGTGTGTGTGTGTGTGTGTGTGTATGTGTGTGAGAGTGTGTTTGTGAGTGTGTGTGTCTTTGTCTGTGTTTCTGTGTGTTTGTGAGTGTGTATGTATGTGTGTGTGTGTGTTTCTGTGTGAGTGTGTAAGTGTATGTATGTGTGTGTGTGTGTGTGTGTGTGTGTTTGTGAGTGTGTGTGTGTGTGTGTGTGTGTGTTTGTGAGTGTGTATGTGTGTGTGTTTGTGAGTGTGTGTGTATTGTGTGATCTTATGTCATCTGCTGCACCTCGATTGCATTACTGTTCTTTTCTTTTAGTTCATTCTGTTTATAATCAGATCTGTCGGAGTCAACAGCTGCTCTCTAAACACTCCATATCCTCTGTACTAACCTAAACCAGAACTAACTCAGTCTCTGTACTAACCTAAACCAGAACTAACTCTGTCTCTGTACTAACCTAAACCAGAACTAACTCAGTCTCTGTACTAACCTAAACCAGAACTAACTCTGTCTCTGTACTAACCTAAACCAGAACTAACTGTGTCTCTGTACTAACCTAAACCAGAACTAACTCAGTCTCTGTACTAACCCAAACCAGAACTAACTCTGTCTCTGTATTAACCCAAACCAGAACTAACTCAGTCTCTGTACTAACCTAAACCAGAACTAACTCAGTCTCTGTACTAACCCAAACCAGAACTAACTCTGTCTCTGTACTAACCTAAACCAGAACTAACTCTGTCTCTGTACTAACCTAAACCAGAACTAACTCAGTCTCTGTACTAGCCCAAACCAGAACTAACTCTGTCTCTGTACTAACCTAAACCAGAACTAACTCAGTCTCTGTACTAACCTAAACCAGAACTAACTCTGTCTCTGTACTAACCTAAACCAGAACTAACTCAGTCTCTGTACTAACCTAAACCAGAACTAACTCGGCCTCTGTACTAAACCAAACCAGAACTAACTCGGTCTCTGTACTAAACCAAACCAGAACTGACTCTGTCTCTGTACTAACCTAAACCAGAACTAACTCGGTCTCTGTACTAAACCAAACCAGAACTAACTCGGTCTCTGTACTAAACCAAACCAGAACTGACTCTGTCTCTGTACTAACCTAAACCAGAACTAACTCTGTCTCTGTACTAACCTAAACCAGAACTAACTCAGTCTCTGTACTAACCCAAACCACAACTAACTCTGTCTCTATACTAACCCAAACCAGAACTAACTCTGTCTCTGTACTATCCTAAACCAGAACTAACTCTCTGTACTAACCCAAACCAGAACTAAATCTGTCTCTGTATTAACCTAAACCAGAACTAACTCTGTCTCTGTACTAACCTAAACCAGAACTAACTCTGTCTCTGTACTAACCTAAACCAGAACTAACTCTGTCTCTTTTCTCTCTCTGAGGTAATAACCACCCACCTGTCCCGCCGAATACTGTAAAGGACTGACCACCAGGGCCCCCCGTCACCTGGCACCAACCAGCTCTCCTCCCAAGGATGGTGCCATTTGCTCCATCCTTGACTGCATCGCTGTATCATCCACCTGATGTAGCACCTGTACAGCTTCTAAAGCTTCTACCTTCAGACTCAGCTTTAGTTCATAAACTGTAAATACTGTTGAAATTGTATTAGCATTGTTGTAAAAAGCGCTAAACAAATAAACTTGACTTGCTTATGTGTGTTTCTGTGTTTCTGTGTGTGTGTGTTTCTGTGTGAGTGTGTATGTTTCTGTGTGAGTGTGTGTGTTTCTGTGTGAGTGTGTGTGTTTCTATGTGTGTGTGTGTGTTTCTGTGTGAGTGTGTATATGTGTGTGTTTGTGTGAGATATTGAGATTGAATGTAAACACTTATGTAAATAAACACACGTACAGGAATGTTCTGTTTATTTGTTTATTTATTTTTAGATGTTTTATGAATCCTGCATACGTGGATTCTGATTGGCCGACAGGAGAGCAGCTGGCGTTACTGTACGTCCCTCCTACGTGGACGAAGGGCTGTCCAAAGTGCATCACGTCGAAGTTCTGAACATCTGATTTCTATGTTGAGTTCAGTAGACGGAGCACGTTGTGGAAGCCGTCTGTGCCGTGCACCCCTGTGAGAAACTAAATTTAGTGCTACAGTTCCCGCTGCTGTAGTAACGATGACAGACTTGTGAGAGGGTGTCTGGTGTTACAAGCTGTCATGATGCAGGATTCATAGTTACTGGAGAGGAGAAGGTTCAAGGTTGGACGCACATGCATTGGAAAGGATTGGGCAGTGCTCTACGTACAGCAGTGAAGATCCTCATCAGACGCTTGCGGATTCTGAGACCTCTCTTCTTCTTGGTGGCCGGGTCTCTTTTAACGTCCTGCGTCTGATTTGACGTCCTGCAGCTGCTGTTCGTAGTTGCCCATGCTTCCCTGGTCTCCAGATTTCTCTCAACAGCTTCAGGGACAGGAGTAGTGACTGCAGCAGTTTGTTTCTCTGCAGCACTTGCAGCTGGTGAGAAGAACTCCCGTCTACAAGAGGAGCTTGCCATAAGCGGCTCACTCTTGTACAGCTCCACCAACTTGGTACAAACCTCCATACAACAACATGTGTTGTATCTTGGTATGACGTGAGGAGGTGGGCTGGAATGTGACTCCTGAAGCCTAGAAAGAAATCCGAAGACCCTGAAATGCAAATTTTTATACAGTCTGCAAGCAGCAGAGCGGAAGGTCTCTCGTGACGGCCTCCTGCTTCCGTCGTCCAACTGCTGAGAAGACACCTTCTTTAAATCTTCTATAATGGTCTCCGCCATGTCTGCTGCAGCTGACTCGATTAGTGGTGAAGACTTGAGAGATGTGTCCGATTGTTCAGCACACATCTCCAAGTCCTCCACTACGATGTCGCCCATGGTGGTGTTGAGTTGGGTCGACACATCTCTGGTGGTCTTGAGGAGGGTGTTACTTATTGCCCCTTTGACTTCTTGGTGAAACCCAGCACTGAGGAGACTCTCATGACGTTCCTCCAAATCGATGACCCTCACATCCTTTTTGGAAGAACATCTGCAGGAACTTATGATTCTTTCTAGTTCCTGCATCACTTCTTGGACACCCTCTTCACCTTCTCCATGTGCTTGGCAAACCTGGATGATGTCATGAATTATACAATGGGTGCACATGATGGTGAGATCATCCATCTGGCAGGTATGTGAAGAACTGGGAGGTTGGCCGTCTTCGGTTGTTTCCATCCTCACCAGTTCCTTACACACTGCGAGGGACATCTTCACCTTCTCATTAATTCTTTTCGTCATGCGCTTCACTGTAAAATTCTTAAATGATGACATGCGTCTGTAGCCCACGATGGTCTGAACAATGCTGTGCGATGTGGAGTCCAGGAGGCTACGCATCACGCCAGTCGGGAAGCCTGACTGAGCTATAGCCTTGAACATGGAGTCCAGGTCAGACTCGCTGGCAAGGCTGCTGGGAAATGAGGAGGAGCTCCTGGTTATTTCCCAAGCTTCAGTACTGCTAAGCAGTAACCGAGCCACAGTCCCTGCAGCGTACGTCATGAGCTTATTGGAAAACGGCTTAACGCTCTCCTTCGTCTCGCCGTTTTTCTCCACGTCTGTCTTCACACCGATCTTCTTCAGCTTGTCCATCGTGGAGGTGAACAGACCCTTGGTGCTGCTGTCAGTGCTGACGGGGCTGTCACTGTCCAGACAGTCCTGAACAGCCAGGATGATCTTGTCTGTCAGATCATCGAAATTCTCCTCAGATGTAAAATTTGGTTCTCTGTATGTGTCTTCACGCTGCATTTTCTCTCAACTCAAATGAAACCCAATCAATTCTCTTTTAGACTGTCGGTTCTTTTTAACTGCCAGTTCTTTTCAACAGTCGGTTCTTTTGACTGTCGGTTCTTTTACTGCACAGTTTAAAAAGAACTGAATAAAAGAGATTGTGGAGATCCTTAGAGGAACGCTGAGAGGGAGAGCAGTGAAGTCACAACCTTCCCGCAGGAGACCTTCTGCGTAATGAGCTGCTGGAGCTGCTGCACCCCTATTTATAAACTTTCGGGCTGGCCCATTATGACATCATCACAGAGTGAGATACAGTACAGAGTCGATGTCGCTCGTCCACTCATTCTAACTAAGTCTACTCAGTCCACACAGCTACACAGTACAATCAGCTTTTAGTGGCTTTACAGACCCAATATCACAGCACCTGATAGTTTAATAATATTATTATTATTATTATTATTATTAATTAATTTATTTATTTTTACATTTGTTTTTATTATTATTTATACCGCATTTTATAATTAATGTTGCGTTATTCTGAGAAATATTTAAACACATACAACATAATACAGACTTAGAATCACTAAAAGTACTAGTATTGTATTTGTAATGTAATTTAATAGTATTAAATCTTCCACAGGGGGCGAGTCCTAACGCCAGTTCACCTTCTCTCACTTTACTCTCACCTGATTTACCTGCTGATCAGATCAACTTCATCTTTAAGACATTCAGCTACCAAACTAACAGTGTTAACCTTACTGAGGATCCTGCAGCACCAATAACACCAAGAACTATCTAGAACATTACACATCTGTTAATGTTACCTCAGCTTTTAGCTTTAGCTAGTGATAAACACGTAGAACTATCTAGAACGTTACATGTCTGTTAATGTTACCTCAGCTTTTAGCTTTAGCTAATAATAAACAGCCAGAATTATCTGGAACATTACATCTCTGTTAATGTTACCTCAGCTTTTAGCATTAGCTAGTGATAAACACATAGAACTATCTAGAACATTACATATCTGTTAATGTTACCTCAGCTTTTAGCGTTAGCTAGTGATAAACATGTAGAACAATCTAGAACGTAACATTTTTGTAAATATATTACCTCAGCTTTTAGCATTAGCTAGTGATAAACACGATGAACTATCTAGAACATTACATATCTGTTAATGTTACTTCAGCTGTTAGCGTTAGCTAGTGTTTAACACATAGAACTATCTAGAACGTTACATATATGTTAATGTTACCTCAGCTTATAGCTTTAGCTAATAATAAACAGCCAGAATTATCTGGAACATTACATCTCTGTTAATGTTACCTCAGCTTTTAGCATTATCTAGTGATAAACACATAGAACTATCTAGAACATTACATATCTGTTAATGTTACCTCAGCTTTTAGCGTTAGCTAGTGATAAACATGTAGAACTATCTAGAACGTAACATTTTTGTAAATATATTACCTCAGCTTTTAGCATTAGCTAGTGATAAACACGATGAACTATCTAGAACATTACATATCTGTTAATGTTACTTCAGCTGTTAGCGTTAGCTAGTGTTTAACACCAAGAACTATCTATATATTACATCTCTGTTAATATATTACCTCAGCTTTTAGCATTAGCTAGTGATAAACACATAGAACTATCTAGAACGTTACATCACTAAATATATTACCTCAGCTTTTAGCATTAGCTAGTGATAAACACATAGAACTATCTAGAACATTACATCTCTGTGAATACATTACCTCAGCTTTTAGCGTTAGCTAAAGATAAACCCCAAGAACTATCTAGAACATTTTGTCTCTGTAAATGTTACCTCAGCTTTTGGCGTAAGCTAGTGATGAAAATGTAGAACTATCTAGAACTTTACATCTCTGTAAATATGTTACCTCAGCTTTTAGTGTTAGCTATTCATAAACACACAGAACTATCCAGAACACTACATCTCTGGTAATTATATTACCTCAGCTGTTAATGGTAGTTAGTGATAAACACACAGAACTATCTAGAACGTCGTATCTCTGATGTTTTTTTGTCTATTTGTACGTAAGTGACCAGTAATTCCTCGTATATGATTTGATATAATATTATGTGATTATATGTCTGAACATTATAAGTTCGTGTTCTAGTCCTAGTTAGATTTTGCAGAACGGGAAGCGGTGCTGAGGGTTCTGGTCTTGAGAACTGAAGACGAGTAACTACAGTTCTCCTATAAAGACTCAGGAGACGGGAGTGTAGGGAGGTAACTTTGATGAATGGATATGATTAAAGCATTGGCGTAGGAACTGGGGGGGGATTGGGGGCCGTTTTGGCAGCCTTCGCAATTCACACGCTGTGTTTGTTGTTAGCAACAGACTCTGGTTGTTAGGTGGTCTTTAACTTTGTTAAGGGTTGTGTTGAGATGCCTGTTCAGAAATATCCTGCTGTCGGCAGATTTACTGACCGGAGCTCTCGCACCAGCTGTAAACGCGAGGTCAGTGATGAGAGCAATGAACAACAAAATATACTGCAATAAAACAGCTTTAGTATAATGTGCTGTTATGGTAACATACTAGGAGGGTTTGGGTCAGCTAATGTTTATATTAACTTTAATCAGAAAACAGTTATATTACTCTCTGGCCACGCCCCAAACTGCAGACCAGGGGCGTAGCTAGCCCTAGTTTAGATTTAAATTGAGTCGCAACAGCCCTTAAGATTATAGTAGCCAAACGTTTTTTTTCTTTTATTGTTAATTTGTCTCTGACAAGTTGGAAATGTTACATTTATAGAGAGTATACGGTTAAACTAATTATTTTAACAACAAAAAGTCAAGTTTATTTATATAGCGCTTTTTACAACGATGTTGTCTCAAAGCAGCTTTACAGAGTTTTGAAAACAGTTATAATATATATCCCCCAGTGAGCAAGCCAGAGGCAACAGTGGCAAGAACACCCTCCTCAGACTGGAGGAAGAAACCTTGGGAGGAACCAGACTCACAAGGGGAGACCCGTCCTCCTCTGATCAAACAGTATTTACAGTTTAAACTAAAAACCAAAGAAAGGAGCCTCTGTTTGAAATCTGGATAGAAAAGCTTTAGAAGCTGCACAGATAGAGGCAGTCTCTGACTGAGGCAGTCTCTGACTGAGGCAGTCTCTGATGAGTCTTTATGTAAAGTGGGCGTGAGCTGAAACAGTCCCATCCTATCTCAGTGCTGGTGCATCTGGATGGCACAGTGATGTAACTGAGGGTGTAGCAGTAAATGGACAGGTGAGCTGGCTGGTGATGGTGGGGTGATGGCCTGATGATCAGTTCTTCAACAGCGTTCAACAGACGGGAGGACAGTCATTTCCTCAGGAAGAGTAAAGAGAGAGAGTTAGTTGGGCTCGGGAGTGAGACTGTAGAGAATATGAATATTCAGAATTTTAGAGTGTGGCTGGCGACTCCGGCAGATCTAACTATAACAGCCTAAACTGAAAGGAGAGAACCAGAAGGTAACATGGACATGAGACCACCCTGAGACACTGGGATCCCCCCACTCCACCATCAACAAACCTGTGTGATCGCGTGAAGTGGTGGAACAACAGCACCAACATCTCAGTTTACCATAAACCTCTGTGTCCAAGAACCCCCAGATCTCCTGCCTTTATCTAAAAGAGAAGATTAATTACCAAAAGATACTAAACCAGTATGTTTTCAGTCTAGACTTAAATATTGAGACTGTGTCCCGAACATTAACTGGAAGTTTGGGGGCTTTGTAGGAAAAAGCTCTTCCCCTCATTGTAGTCTTTTCAATTTTTGGAACTATTAGAAAACCAGCATCCTGTGATCTGAGTGAACGTGGCGGTTCATAATAGGAGATTAGATCTTGCAGGTACTCCGGTGCGAGAGTGTGCAGGTACTCCGGTGCGAGAGTGTGCAGGTACTCCGGTGTGAGAGTGTGCAGGTACTCTGGTGTGAGAGTGTGCAGGTACTCCGGTGTGAGAGTGTGCAGGTACTCTGGTGTGAGACCGTGCAGGGTTTTATACGTCAGTAATAGAATTTTATAGTCGATACTGAATTTAACAGGAAGCCAGTGTAGCTGATTAAACTGGACTGATGATGGAAGGTTCTGGTTTTAGTTAGTACTCTAGCTGCAGCGTTCTGAACTAACTGGAGTTTATTCAGGTTCCTGCTGGAGCATCCTGACAATAATGCAGTACAGTAATCTAGCCTTGAGGTTATAAAGGCATGTATCAACTTTTCAGCATCAGACACAGATAACGCATTTCTTAACTTTGAAATGTTTCGTAGGTGAAGAAACGCTGTTCTTGTAATATTTACCTACGTGTTGATTAAATGTCAGATCTGAGTCAATTGTTACACCAAGATTTTTGGCTACTGAACCAGGAACTACAGAGAAGTCAGCAAGATTTAACATTAAATCTGAACATTTAGTCCGAGCAGCCTTTGGGCCGAGGAGGAGAACTTCCGTTTTATCTGGGTTTAAAAGAAGGAAGTTCTGCAGCATCCAAAGTCTAATATCTCTTACACAATCTTCTATCTTATCTAATCTGGATTTATCATCTGGTCTGATATGTACAGCTGTGTATCATCAGCATAACAGTGGAAACTGATTCCATGTCTATTTATAACTGAGCCTAATGGTAACATATATAGTGTAAATAACAGAGGACCTAAAACAGAACCTTGTGGAACTCCATATTTCACTCTTGTATAATTAGATGATACATTATTTATCTTTACAAACTGAAAGCGATCACTAAGGTAAGATGTGAACCAGGATAACGCTGTTCCTGTGATTCCAACTACATTTTCTAGCCTGTCCAAGAGAATAGTGTGATCTATAGTGTCAAAAGCTGCACTTAGATCTAGTAACACCAGTAGAGATACGTGGTCCTGATCAGAGACAAGAAGAAGATCATTTGTTATCTTAACTAAAGCTGTGTCTGTGCTGTGATGTGGCCTAAAACCAGATTGGAATTTTTCATATATGTTGTTCTTATGTAGATGAGAACAGAGTTGTCGAGCTACAGCCTTTTCTAAAATCTTAGAGATAAAAGGTAAATTGGAAATGGGTCTATAACTGGACAGTTCTCTGGGGTCAAGATTTGGTTTCTTTATCAAGGGTTTTATCACAGCTAGTTTAAAAGACTTAGGTACATGACCCAGACTAAGAGAAGAGTTGATGATAGTTAAGGTTTAATAATAGCTGGTAATACTTGTTTCAATAGGCTTGTTGGAATCATATCGAGTGTGCATTTGAAGAAGAGATTAGTTTTTCTAGTTCTGTCTGCTGTAGTAGAGAATGTTTCTAGTGTTTCTTCTAAAACCACATTTTGTGCTGTTTGAGCCAAACCGGATGAAGGATAGGTTACTCGTATTGGTAGAACCTTTTGTCTAATATTCTCGATTTTGCTATTGAAAAAGTCCATGAAATCATTACTGTGTAGACATAACATTCTAGATAGTTCTTGGGGTTTATCTTTAGCTAACGCTAAAAGCTGAGGTAATGTATTCACAGAGATGTAATGTTCTAGATAGTTCTACGTATTTATCACTAGCTAACGCTAAAAGCTGAGTTAATATATTAACAGAGATGTAATGTATAGATAGTTCTTGGTGTTTAACACTAGCTAACGCTAACAGCTGAAGTAACATTAACAGATATGTAATGTTCTAGGTAGTTCATCGTGTTTATCACTGGCTAATGCTAAAAGCTGAGGTAATATATTTACAGAGATGTAATGTTCTAGATAGTTCATTGTGTTTATCACGAGCTAATGCTAAAAGCTGAGGTAATATATTTACAAAAATGTAACGTTCTAGATAGTTCTACGTGTTTATCACTAGCTAAAGCTAAAAGATGAGGTAACATTAACAGACATGTAACGTTCTAGATAGTTCTAAGTGTTTATCACTAGCTAATGCTAAAAGCTGAGGTAACATTAACAGATATGTAATGTTCTAGATAATTCCGGCTATTTATCATTAGCTAAAGCTAAAAGCTGAGGTAACATTAACAGATGTGTAATGTTCTAGATAGTTCTTGGTGTTATTGGTGCTGCAGGATCCTCAGTAAGGTTAACACTGTTAGTATGGTAGCTGAATGTCTGAAAGATGAAGTTGATCTGATCAGCAGGTAAATCAGGTGAGAGTAAAGTGAGAGAAGGTGTACTGGCGTTAGGACACGCCCCCTGTGGAAGATTTAATACTATTAAATTACATTACAAATACAATACTAGTACTTTAATGTGCTGCGTTATTACTCAGTGGTTCAAAATCTGTATTATGTGTTTAAATATCTCTTAGAATGAATCAATATTAATTATAAAATGTGGTATAAATAATAATAATGAAAAGTAAATGAATAAATAAGTAAATTAATTATTATTATTAATAATAATAATAATAATAATAATATTAAACTATCAGGTGCTGTGGTATTGGGTCTGTAAAGCCTCTAAACGCTGATTGTACTGTGTAGCTGTGTGGACTGAGTAGACTTGGTTAGAATGAGTGGACGAGCGACATCGACTCTGTACTGTATCTCACTCTGTGATGATGTCATAATGGGCCAGCCCGAAAGTTTATAAATAGGGGTGCAGCAGCTCCAGCAGCTCATTACGCAGAAGGTCTCCTGCGGGAAGGTTGTGACTTCACTGCTCTCCCTCTCAGCGTTCCTCTAAGGATCTCCACAATCTCTTTTATTCAGTTCTTTTTAAACTGTGCAGTAAAAGAACCGACAGTCAAAAGAACCGACTGTTGAAAAGAACTGGCAGTTAAAAAGAACCGACAGTATAAAAGAGAATTGATTGGGTTTCATTTGAGTTGAGAGAAAATGCAGCGTGAAGACACATACAGAGAACCAAATTTTACACTTCTGGAGAATTACGATGATCTGACAGACAAGATCATCCTGGCTGTTCAGGACTGTCTGGACAGTGACAGCCCCGTCAGCACTGACAGCAGCACCAAGGGTCTGTTCACCTCCACGATGGACAAGCTGAAGAAGATCGGTGTGAAGACAGACGTGGAGAAAAACGGCGAGACGAAGGAGAACGTTAAGCCGTTTTCCAATAAGCTCATGACGTACGCTGCAGGGACTGTGGCTCGGTTACTGCTTAGCAGTACTGAAGCTTGGGAAATAACCAGGAGCTCCTCCTCATTTCCCAGCAGCCTTGCCAGCGAGTCTGACCTGGACTCCATGTTCAAGGCTATAGCTCAGTCAGGCTTCCCGACTGGCGTGATGCGTAGCCTCCTGGACTCCACATCGCACAGCATTGTTCAGACCATCGTGGGCTACAGACGCATGTCATCATTTAAGAATTTTACAGTGAAGCGCATGACGAAAAGAATTAATGAGAAGGTGAAGATGTCCCTCGCAGTGTGTAAGGAACTGGTGAGGATGGAAACAACCGAAGACGGCCAACCTCCCAGTTCTTCACATACCTGCCAGATGGATGATCTCACCATCATGTGCACCCATTGTATAATTCATGACATCATCCAGGTTTGCCAAGCGCATGGAGAAGGTGAAGAGGGTGTCCAAGAAGTGATGCAGGAACTAGAAAGAATCATAAGTTCCTGCAGATGTTCTTCCAAAAAGGATGTGAGGGTCATCGATTTGGAGGAACGTCATGAGAGTCTCCTCAGTGCTGGGTTTCACCAAGAAGTCAAAGGGGCAATAAGTAACACCCTCCTCAAGACCACCAGAGATGTGTCGACCCAACTCAACACCACCATGGACGACATCGTAGTGGAGGACTTGGAGATGTGTGCTGAACAATCGGACACATCTCTCAAGTCTTCACCACTAATCGAGTCAGCTGCAGCAGAAATGGCGGAGACCATTATAGAAGATTTAAAGAAGGTGTCTTCTCTGCAGTTGGATGACGGAAGCAGGAGGCCGTCACGAGAGACCTTCCGCTCTGCTGCTTGCAGACTGTATAAAAATTTGCATTTCAGGGTCTTCGGATTTCTTTCTAGGCTTCAGGAGTCACATTCCAGCCCACCTCCTCACGTCATACCAAGATACAACACATGTTGTTGTATGGAGGTTTGTACCAAGTTGGTGGAGCTGTATAAGAGTGAGCCGCTTATGGCAAGCTCCTCTTGTAGACGGGAGTTCTTCTCACCAGCTGCAAGTGCTGCAGAGAAACAAACTGCTGCAGTCACTACTCCTGTCCCTGAAGCTGTTGAGAGAAATCTGGAGACCAGGGAAGCATGGGCAACTACGAACAGCAGCTGCAGGACATCAAATCAGACGCAGGACGTTAAAAGAGACCCGGCCACCAAGAAGAAGAGAGGTCTCAGAATCCGCAAGCGTCTGATGAGGATCTTCACTGCTGTACGTAGAGCACTGCCCAATCCTTTCCAATGCATGTGCGTCCAACCTTGAACCTTCTCCTCTCCAGTAACTATGAATCCTGCATCATGACAGCTTATAACACCAGACACCCTCTCACAAGTCTGTCATCGTTGCTACAGCAGCGGGAACTGTAGCACTAAATTTAGTTTCCAGAAGACGCTCGGATTCTCACAGGGGTGCACGGCACAGACGGCTTCCACAACGTGCTCCGTCTACTGAACTCAACAGATGTTCAGAACTTCGACGTGATGCACTTTGGACAGCCCTTCGTCCACGTAGGAGGGACGTACAGTAATGCCAGCTGCTCTCCTGTCGGCCAATCAGAATCCATCTATACATCATTGCGTATGCAGGATTCATAAAACATCTAAAAATAAATAAACAAATAAACAGAACATTCCTGTACGTGTGTTTATTTACGTGTTTACATTCAATCTCAATATCTCACACACACATACTCATACACACACACATACACACATATACAAACTCACACATAAACATACACTCACACAGAAACACACACACTCACAGAAACACACACACTCACATAGAAACACTCACACAAAAACACACACACTCACACAGAAACACACACACACACACATATACACACTCACACAGAAACATACACTCACACAAAAACACACACACTCACACAGAAACACTCACACAAAAACACACACACTCACACAGAAACACACACACACACACACATATACACACTCACACAGAAACACACACACTCACACAGAAACACACTCACACAGAAACACACACACACACACAGAAACACACACACTCACACAGAAACACACACACTCACACAGAAACACACACACACAGAAACACAGAAACACACATAAGCAAGTCAAGTTTATTTGTTTAGCGCTTTTTACAACAATGCTAATACAATTTCAACAGTATTTCCAGTTTATGAACTAAAGCTGAGTCTGAAGGTAGAAGCTTTAGAAGCTGTACAGGTGCTACATCAGGTGGATGATACAGCGATGCAGTCAAGGATGGAGCAAATGGCACCATCCTTGGGAGGAGAGCTGGTTGGTGCCAGGTGACGGGGGGCCCTGGTGGTCAGTCCTTTACAGTATTCGGCAGGACAGGTGGGTGGTTATTACCTCAGAGAGAGAAAAGAGACAGAGTTAGTTCTGGTTTAGGTTAGTACAGAGACAGAGTTAGTTCTGGTTTGGGTTAGTACAGAGACAGAGTTAGTTCTGGTTTAGGTTAGTACAGAGACAGAGTTAGTTCTGGTTTGGGTTAGTACAGAGACAGAGTTAGTTCTGGTTTAGGTTAGTACAGAGACAGAGTTAGTTCTGGTTTGGGTTAGTACAGAGACTGAGTTAGTTCTGGTTTAGGTTAGTACAGAGACAGAGTTAGTTCTGGTTTAGGTTAGTACAGAGACAGAGTTAGTTCTGGTTTGGGTTAGTACAGAGACTGAGTTAGTTCTGGTTTAGGTTAGTACAGAGACTGAGTTAGTTCTGGTTTGGGTTAGTACAGAGACTGAGTTAGTTCTGGTTTAGGTTAGTACAGAGACTGAGTTAGTTCTGGTTTGGGTTAATACAGAGACTGAGTTAGTTCTGGTTTAGGTTAGTACAGAGACTGAGTTAGTTCTGGTTTGGGTTAGTACAGAGACTGAGTTAGTTCTGGTTTAGGTTAGTACAGAGACTGAGTTAGTTCTGGTTTAGGTTAGTACAGAGGATATGGAGTGTTTAGAGAGCAGCTGTTGACTCCGACAGATCTGATTATAAACAGAATGAACTAAAAGGAAAGAACAGTAATGCAATCGAGGTGCAGCAGATGACATAGATGGAGAGGTTACAAGGTAACCTCACACAATACACACACTCACACTCTTACACACTCACACAGAAACACACACACACATACATACACACTCACACACACACACAGAAACACGGACAAAGACACACACACTTACAAACACACACACAAACACACTCACACACACACACACACACACACACAAATACATACTCACACACACACACTCACAAACACACACACAAACACACACACACATACATACACACTCACACACACACAGAAACACGGACAAAGACACACACACTTACAAACACACACACACTCACAAACACACTCACATACATACTCACACACACACACACACTCACAAACACACACACTCAAACACACACACACATACATACACACTCACAAAAACAGTCACACACACACACACACAGAAACACAGACAATACACACGCACTTACAAACACACACACACACTCACATACATACACACACACACACAGAAACACAGACAAAGACACACACACTCACAAACACACTCTCACACACATACACATACTCTCACACAGACATAAACACATTCATGTTGTGTGTAGTAACTGAGGGTTTGTGTTGTGTTATCTTTTAAACTGTTAGTGTAAATATTTTCTTTTGTTTAAATTTACTGAATTCACTTTATTTAAAATCTATCTATTTATATCTATTTATAATCTATCTATCTGTACATTCATCTATCTATCTATCTATCAATCTATCTGTCAGTACATTCATATATCTATTTATGTTTGTCTATCTATCTATCTATCTATCTATCAATCTATCAATCTATCTATCTATCTATCTATCTATCTATCTATCTGTTTGTCTATCTATCTGTCCATCTATCTATCTATCTATCAGCCCGTGCCCTCCCGCATAATGGAGAGCTAAACTAATACCCTACTTTCTGTTAATTTTGTCTTCTAGACAAAAAAAAATGGTAATGTTTTTATTTAAACTTTTTATTTTATTTAAGTTTTATTTTAATTAAAAGTATTTGGCTCAACCCAACTGATGAAACAGATGATCTATCTATCTATCTGTTTGTCTGTCTATCTATCTGTCTGTTTGTCTGTCTATCTATCTGTACATTCATCTATCTATCTGTCTGTCTATCTATCTATTTGTCTGTCTGTATGTCTTTCTCTCTGTATGTCTGTCTAATTATCTATCTATCTATCTATCTACCTGGCTGTTTATCTATCTATCTGTACATTCATCTATCTATCTGTCCATCTATCTGTCTATCAGCCCGTGCCCTCCCACTTAATGGAGAGCTAAACAAATACCCTACTTTCTGTTAGTTTTGTCTCCTAGACAGAAAAAAATGGTAATGTTTTTATTTAAACTTAGCATTATTATTTTATTTTAATTAAAAGTATTTGGCTCAACCCAACTGATGAAACTTTGTTGTTGGCCGTGGCGTAAACAAATGTCAAAGCTGACAACAAAGAAAACTAAAATAATTCATAAAATAAATAATTGTGATGAGTTTAAAAAATGTGATCAGGTGATTATGTAACAATAATCATGACAGGCCCACTGCTGGACACTGTCACCTGTGTTTAAAACACATTGTGAACTGAACCAAAGGAAACAAGGCAACTGGGACAGAATATTATAGAAATATTGTATAAATTCCTAAAAATCACATGACGGCATTGTTAAAAAGTAGAATTAGCTAGAATAACATCCACATTTTTTTAATGTGTGCTCCCAAAGTTTGTAATTTCAAAGCAAAAAGAGTAATTAACGTTTACTGCTTTACAATAAAAACACTGCACTTACATTCTCATAGTTGCAAAATACCACAGAATGCATTTATCCAGTATTTAAAACTGTTCTCTGATCTTATGTGACCATTGGGTTAAAAAATGTCCAGATGTGGTGACTGGGCAACATGGTAGGGTTTGGGAATCAGCTTGTTTTACCATCCCTGTTTTGTAAAGGTAGGATTTGTATTTGAAGGAGGAACAACAGTGTTTGAGGTTCATGGTATGTACAGTTCTTCACAATGTACTATAATTATCCAGTAATGAATGTTTAAATACTCTACACGATACAGGTACAAGTCACATATATTCTATATAGAACATCAGAGAAAAACTTAGAATGCATTTATTCAGTATTTGTGGACCCAACATATTAGCTAGATTAATTATGCTGTGTAAAGTATGAAATACAACATGCATTAGATAAATCCAAACCTGTGAAAAATAACGATACTGAACTAAATCAGCGTTTTTGAGGCCGATTCTGATCACCGATCACCTTTCAGCGCGATCGACCGATAGTCGTTATAGATAGAGGGTGGGGTATACGCCACGGCAGGGCTACAAGTAATTATTATCGCAAGCAAGTCATGAAACATGGTCTGAACTGGTTTATTATCATTTTTAATGAGCTCATGTGAAACAGCATAATGTTTTTAACAAAATTATCAGTAAATAAACAAAGTAAATCAAACAAATAACCTCAATCATTAAATTTAGACCCTTAATTTAAAACTAAAAAAACCTACTTGAATAAATTCAGTCCGAACTGCAGTCATTAAACGCAGACTCTGTTATTTTAAACGACAATCTACAATCACTAAATGTAGATCTTGAATTGTAGCTGCTGTTCTGTTCGTACCGGTCAGATCTGGTCTTCACGGTTCTCTGGGTTATTACTTTTGTGCTAGCTGCGCGTGCTAGCTCTGCTGTTTGCTGATACTCAATGTATTCAGCCGCTACATTCTCCCAATACGCAGCTTTATATGATCATCAGTAGCTTTTTAATGCTGGAAACATTTTCAGACAAGAGCATTTACCAGCTCCGTTATTGAATTCTCCTGTTCCACCTTAAATGGTGCCTGAGTGACTCAGTAATCTGAGGGGCGAGACAGTAACTGCTGCGCTAATTAAGGTGGAACTGCTTATTTGAAACAGGAAGTTAGTGATTTTTTTAGCATGTGGTTCCGTGTTAAATATCAGCTGAACATTAAAAACTCTTCATTATAGGAATAAGTTTATTTTACAAAAAAAGACGTAGCAGTGCGTTTGAGAAGTAAAGCGATTTGAAGTTATCAGCATTTGTTCTGCTCTGTAGCTAGCTAACGTTAGCTTACTAGCATTGCTAACTGAACTGACTGACTATAAAGCTGAGGTAAAGATGTAGAATCATAAATCGCGCCAGCATATCCAACATAAACGTGTTTTTGGAGGCAGGCCTGTCCTGGTGTGAAAGATTGTTTTTAATTAACAGAGGTGTGTAAATATATATATATATATTAGAGAAAGGAGGATCGATCGGCTATGTATCGGTATTGGCTGATTTTTAATCAAAATATGCGATCAGCTGATATTTCTCCAGTTTAGCCGGCTCCCTGCAATTCCTATCTAAACCACTAGGTGGAAATACATACCCTTTCATTTTCCACAGACTGACTAAAGCAGCGGCGTCAGGAGAAAAGCATGCGCTTATAGAAAGCATGTCGTCCGTCTGAATACAGTGAGTATCAGCAAACAACAGAGCTAGCATATAGCCCCGCCCTCAATTGGCTATCGGCCTATCGTGCTGAAAGGTGATTGGCGATCGGAATCGGCCTTAAAAACGCTGATCAGCCCATCTCTAATATATATATATATATATATATATATATATATATATATAACTTCTATAAACTTCTGAGCGAGTGCATATATCTATTTAATTTTACTAATTTAATCACATTTCAGGTGCAAAACTTCTAAATATTTAGGTCTACAAACTTTCTCTTACAGCTGAATACATTGTGAGTAGCTGCACCAATTACCGCTGCATATACCAAGACTGTGTGTTTGTTCTCACACTCTTCCTAAACACTGTGAGAGTCAGGATTATATTCACTAGTTGTGCTTTACAGTCACAGTAATGCGAGTGTGCATCTTCACCAATGGACACGATGTAATACTATTTTATATGAATTATGCATATAAAACCCTTACCTTTTAATAACCCCAACAAACAGACCACATGGATCCACATCCAATGCTCTGTATAGGGAGTATATAGAGAGTCACAGAGACTACGTCTCTAGTTTACAGTGGGCCAGCAGACGTCCTGCAGTAGCTCTCACATGCTTTACCTGCAAGGAGAAAACCCTAACCAAGACATTTAACACTATTAATCTGATACGGCACTCCACACAGCTGAATACAGTGAGTACCAGCAAACAGCAGAGCTAGCACGCACAGCTAGTACAAAACTAATAAACCAGAACAGATAATAACCCAGTGGAGACCAGATCTGACCGGTACGAACAGAACAGCAGCAGCAATTCAAGATCTACCTTTAATAATTGCAGATTTTTGTTTAAAATAACAGAGTCTGAGTTTAATGACTGCAGTTTTTACTGCTTTTATTTAATTAGCTTTTTTAGTTTTAAATTAAGGGTCTAAATTGAATGATTGCAGTATTGGGGATATTTGATTTACTTTTTTTATTTACTGTTCATTTTTGCTCATTAAAAATGGTAATAAACCAGTTTCAACCATGTGTCATGACTTGCTTGCGCTAAAATAACTACATGTAGCCCTGCCGTGTCATATACTCCGCCCTCGATCGGTATCAGCTATCGGCCGATCGTGCTGAAAGGTGAACGGCAATCGGAATCGGCCTCAAAAACGTTGATCGGTCCATCTCTACCAATAAAATACAAACAAATCACCCTGTGTTACCTAACATAGAATGTATTAGATTAATCCAAAGACGTAAAGGACAAACTTAATGAACTGACTTAAATTAATTCATTTCAGTTTAATGTTCACTATGTTCATTCTAATTGTCATTTAAATTCAGAAAACTTTTTAAGACAAGGGCCTGAAAATTAGCTTCTTTTTTTAATTCTCCCATTCCACCTTAAACTCTCCCATTCCACCTTAAATTCTCCCATTCCACCTTAAACTCTCCCATTACACCTTAAACTCTCCCATTCCACCTTAAATTCTCCCCTTTCACCTTAAACTCTCCCATTACACCTTAAACTCTCCCATTCCACCTTAAATTCTCCCATTCCACTTTAAACTCTCCCAATTCCACCTTAAATTCCCCCATTCCACCTTAAACTCTCCCATTCCACCTTAAATTCCCCCATTCCACCTTAAATTCCCCCATTGCACCGTAAACTATCCCATTCCACCTTAAACTCTCCAATTCCACCTTAAATTCCCCCATTCCACCTTAAACTATCCCATTCCACCTTAAATTCCCCCATTCCACCTTAAATTCCCCCATTCCACCCTAAACTCTCCCATTCCACCTTAAATTCCCCCATTCCACCTTAAACTCTCCCATTCCACCTTAAATTCCCCCATTCCACCTTAAACTATCCCATTCCACCTTAAACTCTCCCATTCCACCTTAAATTCTCCCATTCCACCTTAAATTCCCCCATTCCACCTTAAATTCCCCCATTCCACCTTAAACTCTCCCATTCCACCTTAAATTCCCCCATTCCACCTTAAATTCCCCCATTCCACCTGAGGGACTGTATAGACCGCACGCTCCGTCGCTTGAATCGAAAGCTGAGATAATCCGCTGACATTCGTTTGTTTTGAGTAAATAAACTGAATTACGTCTCGTTTCACTAATCAATGTGCGTACGCGCTCCCGAGAGGGGTGCTCTTCCTGGCGGGGGTGCAGAATTCGGCACAATAGTTGTGCCGAATTCTGTGAAAAGCACGTGACATGATTATTTTCATTGTTTCTAACGAGTCAGCGTAGCTTAGAACAGTATATTTGGGTATTTCTATTTTCTAAGTGGAGTTAAAGCCAAGAAGACGATGTGTGCGCTCCATAGAGGGGGTGCTTTTCCTGGCGGGGGTCAGAATTCGACACAACACCGGCATAATTCAAACTCAGCGCGAGGAGCGACCAACGGACATCACCACCAGCTGACAGGCAGCAGAGCTACGACACAGCAGAGGTAGGTTACAGTTCAGAAAGTTTATTAAACTTAAATATGTGTTTGTACAGGTTTGTTTTGTGTATGTTGGATATGCTGGAGATTTATTTGTGTTTATGATTCTACATCTTATATTAGTCAGTCAGTTCAGCTAGCAATGCTAGTTAGCTAACGTTAGCTAGCTTCAGAGCCGAACAACTGCTGTTAACTTAAACTCGCTTTACTTCTCAAACGCACTGCTACGACTTTTTGTTAAGTAAATTAATTTCTATAACTAATTAAAAGTCGTGTTTAATGTTTAGCAGAAATTTAACATCAGACCAAGTACTAAGAAATCACGAACTTGAATTTGGCAGTTCGACCTGAAATAGCGCTACAGTTACAGTCCAGCTCCTCTGAGTCCCTCAGGTGTAATGGGAGAGTTTAAGGTGGAATATGAGAGTTTAAGGTGGAATATGAGAGTTTAAGGTGGAATATGAGAGTTTAAGGTGGAATTGGAGAGTTTAAGGTGGAATTGGAGAGTTTAAGGTGGAATATGAGAGTTTAAGGTGGAATGGGAGAGTTTAAGGTGGAATGGGAGAGTTTAAGGTGGAATGGGAGGATTTAAGGTGGAATGAGAGAGTTTAAGGTGGAATTGGAGGATTTAAGGTGGAACGGGAGAGTTTAAGGTGGAACGGGAGAGTTTAAGGTGGAATGGGAGAGTTTAAGGTGGAATTGGAGAATTTAAGGTGGAATGAGAGGATATAAGGTGGAATGGGAGAGTTTAAGGCGGAATGGGAGAGTTTAAGGCGGAATGGGAGGATTTAAGGTGGAATGAGAGAGTTTAAGGTGGAATGGGAGGATTTAAGGTGGAATGGGAGAGTTTAAGGTGGAATGGGAGAGTTTAAGGTGGAATGGGAGAGTCTAAGGTGGAATTGTAGGATTTAAGGTGGAATGGGAGAGTTTAAGGTGGAATGGGAGAGTTTAAGGTGGAATGGGAGAGTTTAAGGTGGAATGGGCGAGTTCAAGGTGGAATGGGAGGATTTAAGGTGGAATATGAGAGTTTAAGGTGGAATGGGAGAGTTTAAGGTGGAATGGGAGAGTTTAAGGTGGAATTGGAGGATTTAAGGTGGAACGGGAGAGTTTAAGGTGGAATGGGAGAGTTTAAGGTGGAATGGGAGAGTTTAAGGTGGAATTGGAGAATTTAAGGTGGAATGAGAGGATATAAGGTGGAACGGGAGAGTTTAAGGTGGAATGGGAGAGTTTAAGGTGGAATTGGAGAATTTAAGGTGGAATGAGAGGATATAAGGTGGAATGGGAGAGTTTAAGGCGGAATGGGAGAGTTTAAGGCGGAATGGGAGGATTTAAGGTGGAATGAGAGAGTTTAAGGTGGAATGGGAGGATTTAAGGTGGAATGGGAGAGTTTAAGGTGGAATGGGAGAGTTTAAGGTGGAATGGGAGAGTCTAAGGTGGAATTGTAGGATTTAAGGTGGAATGGGAGAGTTTAAGGTGGAATGGGAGAGTTTAAGGTGGAATGGGAGAGTTTAAGGTGGAATGGGCGAGTTCAAGGTGGAATGGGAGGATTTAAGGTGGAATATGAGAGTTTAAGGTGGAATGGGAGAGTTTAAGGTGGAATGGGAGAGTTTAAGGTGGAATTGGAGGATTTAAGGTGGAACGGGAGAGTTTAAGGTGGAATGGGAGAGTTTAAGGTGGAATGGGAGAGTTTAAGGTGGAATTGGAGAATTTAAGGCGGAATGGGAGGATATAAGGCGGAATGGGAGGATATAAGGTGGAATGAGAGGATATAAGGTGGAATGGGAGAGTTTAAGGCGGAATGGGAGAGTTTAAGGCGGAATGGGAGGATTTAAGGTGGAATGAGAGAGTTTAAGGTGGAATGGGAGAGTTTAAGGTGGAATTGGAGGATTTAAGGTGGAACGGGAGAGTTTAAGGTGGAACGGGAGAGTTTAAGGTGGAACGGGAGAGTTTAAGGTGGAATGGGAGAGTTTAAGGTGGAATTGGAGAATTTAAGGTGGAATGAGAGGATATAAGGTGGAATGGGAGAGTTTAAGGCGGAATGGGAGAGTTTAAGGCGGAATGGGAGAGTTTAAGGCGGAATGGGAGGATTTAAGGTGGAATGAGAGAGTTTAAGGTGGAATGGGAGGATTTAAGGTGGAATGGGAGAGTTTAAGGTGGAATGGGAGAGTTTAAGGTGGAATGGGAGAGTCTAAGGTGGAATTGTAGGATTTAAGGTGGAATGGGAGAGTTTAAGGTGGAATGGGAGAGTTTAAGGTGGAATGGGCGAGTTTAAGGTGGAATGGGCGAGTTCAAGGTGGAATGGGAGGATATAAGACGGAATGGGAGGATACAAGGCGGAATGGGAGGATATAAGGCGGAATGGGAGGATTTAAGGCGGAATGGGAGAGTTTAAGGCGGAATGGGAGGATTTAAGGTGGAATTGGAGAGTTTAAGGTGAAATGGAAGAATTAAAAAAAGAAGCTAATTTTCAGGCCCTTGTCTGAAAATATTTTCTGAATTAAAATGATAATTAGGATGTTTCATAGTATAAATCTGCGCATTGGGAGAATGTAGTGAAAATTAAACTGAGTCTGAAATGAATTACTATAAAAAACACAAACATTGGAAACACAAAGTTACTATACTGGCCTAATAATATGCATATTATTTCTAGAATCTCTGACAGATTGTTTGAACACCTGAAAGCCAGACCTATTGTTTCCATTCAAGGTAGGTTATATTTAAGTCAGTTCATTAAGTTTGTCCTGTATGTGTTTGGATTAATCTAATACATTCTATGTTAGGTAACACAGGGTGATCTGTTTGTATTTTATAGGTTATAACTACAGCCTAGTTCTGTAGACAAAAAGATCTAACAGCAACAGCATGTAAGTCTACTTTAGTACTGTGTTTACTTTAACTAGTTTTGCTTCGCTAATGCAGCCTTTAGTTATAAAGCAATTTAGTTTATCGTATAATGTTAAAATGTGTTTGGTGTTTAGTCCCTCTCCAGTTGACCTGTGACCTGTGAACAGACTCTTTCATTGGACCCCCTGATCAGCCCAGTTGTATTATTCAGACGAGGTAAGTTACATTTAGTTCAGTAAATAATGATTTTACAGGTTTGGATTACTGTACTGTGTACTGAAGGGAAAACTATATTTAAATTGTTATACTTGAAAGATGAGTGTACAATGTGTAGAACTGTACCATGAACCTCAAACACTTTTGTTTCTGAATAAAAAGACAAAAA
Organism: Megaleporinus macrocephalus; assembly: GCA_021613375.1. Taxonomy (NCBI): domain Eukaryota; kingdom Metazoa; phylum Chordata; class Actinopteri; order Characiformes; family Anostomidae; genus Megaleporinus; species Megaleporinus macrocephalus. Next base: position 491,573 of record CM038723.1, read on the forward strand.
TGCTTTTATTTACTGTCGGGTCAAGGATCCAACAAAATAGCCAGAAACAAAAGTTACAGTGGCCCAACAATTTTTATGTACTGTATATTAAAAACCAGCATCTGTAAAAAACAGAGTAAGCAATTTAAGTCAATTTAAAGAACTATACACAGGTTCCGTGTAATAGAGAACCATTTCATCATGCAAAGAACCATTTAAGGATGCAAATGGTTCTGTGATTTCTCATGGTTCTATGTAAAACTAAATGATTTTACTAAAGAACCCTTAAAGAACAATGGTTTTAAGGGTGGCTTTTTTGTTTTATTAAAAACATTACCGTTCTTTTGTGTCTAAAAGGCTAAATGAACAGACAGAGTATTGTTTTAGCTCTGTGTTAAGAGGGAGGACACAGGATTTTTTAAGGCATCAGTTTCTGTCAGCTTAAGCATTAACATGGTTCCTTTTCTCCTTGCAGGTAAAGCATGTGAGAGCTACTGCAGGACGTCTGCTGGCCCACTGTAAACTAGAGACGTAGTCTCTGTGACTCCCTATATACTCCCTATACAGAGCATTGGATGTGGATCCATGTGGTCTGTTTGTTGGGATTATTAAAAGGTAAGGGTTTTATATGCATAATTCATGTAAAATAGTAACATAAGTAAAATCAATCATATTAATAATCTTTATTGATAGAGCAGCTTTCATGCTGGTGGTGATAGAAGTGGGTGATACAGCTGAACAGTAACAGGAGAAACTATGGATATTAATTTAAATCATATAAAAACGTAACACATTAAATTAAACAGATAAACACCAGACATGTAGAGTTTTAATGGAGCGGTGAGTTAAAGAGATGATTTTAGAGTATTATTATTAAAATTTTAATTATGTTTGTAAATAACAGTAACTATCAGACTGGCTCCAGTCACTGGATCACCTGTCAGGTGATGTAACTGTTCTGTCTGATTTTTATTATTTTTTAAAAATTTTGTGATCTTAAGACTTTTTATACTTGTTACTGGTCAAACGTTTTATAACAGTGATATACATTTGTGTGGTGCATGTGTGGGGCTGTGGCCCCCAGTAAACAGACTGTATGTGCGGGTCCGTGGCCCCAAGCGAACAGCCCGCATGTATGGGTCCGTGGCTCCAGCAAACAGATTGCATGTGGAGGTCTACAGCCAGTGCCTGTGGCCCTGAACTGATGTGTGAATGCAAAGGACTCGAGGCCCTAAGCAGATGCATGAATGAATGCAGTGGACAGTGAGACAGTGGCCCTGAGTCTCACTGAGAGAAAGCAATGGGCCCCGGGTTATGAAGTGGATGCAGTGAGTCTGAGGTTCCAGCTAACGCACACACGCCAGTCACTCTCAGCACTGACAGAGCACACATTTCACGAGCACCCCGCAAACACAGCAGAACCTCACACCCCGTCTACACCTTCATCTGCTTCACCATGAGTGCTCTTGTGCCCTGTTTTTCTTTTCATGTTCTTTTGGGGGTGGGCTCGGCTCCTGCTGTTCCGATCCGGCAGGAGGTAACATATTTACAGAGATGTAATGTTCTAGATAGTTCTACGTGTTTATCACTAACTACCATTAACAGTGGAGGTAACATATTTACAGAGATGTAGTGTTCTAGATAGTTATTGATGATTATGAATAGCTAACGCTAATAGCTGAGGTAATATATTTACAGAGATGTAATGTTCTAGATAGTTATTGGCATTTATCAATAGCTAAGACTAACAGTTGAGGTAATATATTTCTAGAGGTGTAATGTTCTAGATAGTTATGGCTGTTTATCATTAGTTAATGCTAAAAGCTAAGGTAATATATTTACAAAGATCTAACATTCTAGATAGTTCTACATTTTCATCACTAGCTAACACTAATAGCTGAGGTAATATATTTACAGACATGTAATGTTCTAGATAGTTCTTGGTGTTTATCACTAGCTAACACTAACAGCTGAGGTAATATTTTTACAGAGGTGTAGCGATCTAGATAGTTCTACGTGTTTAACACTAACGGCGGTGGTAATATATTTACAGAGATGTAATGTTCTAGATACAGTGCCCTCCATAATTATTGGCACCCCTGGTTAAGATGTGTTCTTTAGCTTCTAATAAATTGAGGGTTTTTTTAAATAATATAGGACCACGATGGAAAAAAGAGCAAAATCCAACCTTTATCTCAAGTGCATTTATTCAGTAGGAAAGAAATCCCACATTAAGAAATAATTGTTTAACATCAAATAATGTGTGCCACAATTATTAGCACCCCTGATGTTAATACTTTGTACAACCCCCCTTTGCCAACAAAACAGCACCTAATCTTCTCCTATAATGTTTCACAAGATGGGAGAACACAGAAAGAGGTATCTTCGACCATTCCTCTTTGCATTCCTTGCATCTCTCTAAATCATCCAGCGACCTGGGTCCTCTCCTCTGCACTCTCCTCTTCAGCTCACCCCACAGGTTTTCAATGGGGTTAAGGTCTGGGGACTGAGATGGCCACGGGAGGAGCTTGATTCTGTGTGTGGTCAACCATTTCTGTGTAGATCTTGCCATATGTTTAGGGTCATTATCTTGCTGAAAGACCCAGTGACGACCCATCTTCAGCTTTCGGGCAGGAGCCACCAGATTTTGTTTTAAAATGTCCTGGTATTTCAAAGCATTCATGATGCCATGCACCCTAACAAGGTTCCCTGGGCCTTTGGAAGAAAAGCAGGCCCACAGCATCACTGATCCTCCCCCGTATTTCACAGTGGGCATGAGGTGCTTTTCTGCATACTCAGCTCTTGTGTTACGCCAGACCCACTTACAGCATTTGTTGCCAAAAAGCTCTATCTTTGTTTCATCTGAAACAAGCACACGGTCCCAGTTGAAGTTCCGGTACTGCTTAGCAAACTCCAAACGTTTACGTTTATGATTGTGAGTGAGAAAAGGTTTTTTCCGTGCATGCCTCCCAAACAGCTTGTTGGCGTGTAGATAGCGTCTGATGGTTGTTTTGGAGACTTCGTGACCCCAGGATGCTACCATTTGTTGCAGTTCCGTAACAGTGAGCTTTGGAGAACTTTTTATTTCTCTTATCATCCTCCTCACTGTGCGTGGTGGCAAAATAAACTTGCGTCCTCGTCCAGACTTGTTTACCACTGTTCCAGTTGTTTTAAACTTCTTAATAATCCCTCTGACAGTAGATACGGACAGGTGTAGGCGAGTGGCTATTTTCTTGTAGCCATTGCCTGACCTGTGAAGGTCAACACACATCTGCCTTACTTGAATGCTATGTTCCTTTGTCTTTCCCATGTTGAAGAGAAATGGCCTCTGTGTCACGTCATAATTATACCCCAGGGAAACAGGAAGTTGTGAATTGCTAATTAAATGTTCCTACATACTTTGATTAACTTCGTAAACTACTGTAGAAGTGACAGAAATTCTTTAATTACATTTATTTCCTAAGAATTGTTAGGGGTGCCAATAATTGTGGAACAGGTGATTTTATGAAGAAATATTATTTCTTAGTCAGGGATTTTATTTTCCCCCTAAAACTCTACTTGAGTTAAAGGTTACATTTTTCTACACTTTTCAGTGTGACAGTATGTTTCCACAATAAAAACTGAATTTATTTTAAGGCTTTTGACACATCTTAACCAGGGGTGCCAATAATTATGGAGGGCACTGTAGTTCTATGTGTTTATCACTAGCTAAAGCTAAAAGCTGAGGTAACATTAACAGAGATGTAATGTTCCAGATAATTCTGGCTGTTTATTATTAGCTAAAGCTAAAAGCTGAGGTAACATTAACAGATATCTAACGTTCTAGATAGTTCTACGTGTTTATCACTAGCTAAAGCTAAAAGCTGAGGTAACATTAACAGATGTGTAATGTTCTAGATAGTTCTTGGTGTTATTGGTGCTGCAGGATCCTCAGTAAGGTTAACACTGTTAGTTTGGTAGCTGAATGTCTGAAAGATGAAGTTGATCTGATCAGCAGGTAAATCAGGTGAGAGTAAAGTGAGAGAAGGTGAACTGGCGTTAGGACACGCCCCCTGTGGAAGATTTAATACTATTAAATTACATTACAAATACAATACTAGTATTTTTAGTGACTCTAAATCTGTATTATGTTGTATGTGTTTAAATATTTCTCAGAATAACGCAACATTAATTATAAAATGTGGTATGAATAATAATAAAAATAAATTAAAAAATTAATTAATTAATAATAATAATAATAATAATAATATTAAACTATCAGGTGCTGTGATATTGGGTCTGTAAAGCCTCTAAAAGCTGATTGTACTGTGTAGCTGTGAGGACTGAGTAGACTTGGTTAGAATGAGTGGACGAGCGACATTGACTCTGTACTGTATCTCACTCTGTGATGATGTCATAATGGGCCAGCCCGAAAGTTTATAAATAGGGGTGCAGCAGCTCCAGCAGCTCATTACGCAGAAGGTCTCCTGCGGGAAGGTTGTGACTTCACTGCTCTCCCTCTCAGCGTTCCTCTAAGGATCTCCACAATCTCTTTTATTCAGTTCTTTTTAAACTGTGCAGTAAAAGAACCGACAGTCAAAAGAATCGACTGTTGAAAAGAACTGGCAGTTAAAAAGAACCGACAGTCTAAAAGAGAATTGATTGGGTTTCATTTGAGTTGAGAGAAAATGCAGCGTGAAGACACATACAGAGAACCAAATTTTACACTTCTGGAGAATTACGATGATCTGACAGACAAGATCATCCTGGCTGTTCAGGACTGTCTGGACAGTGACAGCACTGACAGCAGCACCAAGGGTCTGTTCACCTCCACGATGGACAAGCTGAAGAAGATCGGTGTGAAGACAGACGTGGAGAAAAGCGGTGAGACGAAGAAGAGCGTTAAGCCGTTTTCCAATAAGCTCATGACGTACGCTGCAGGGACTGTGGCTCGGTTACTGCTTAGCAGTACTGAAGCTTGGGAAATAACCAGGAGCTCCTCCTCATTTCCCAGCAGCCTTGCCAGCGAGTCTGACCTGGACTCCATGTTCAAGGCTATAGCTCAGTCAGGCTTCCCGACTGGCGTGATGCGTAGCCTCCTGGACTCCACATCGCACAGCATTGTTCAGACCATCGTGGGCTACAGACGCATGTCATCATTTAAGAATTTTACAGTGAAGCGCATGACGAAAAGAATTAATGAGAAGGTGAAGATGTCCCTCGCAGTGTGTAAGGAACTGGTGAGGATGGAAGCAACCAAAGACGGCCAACCTCCCAGTTCTTCACATACCTGCCAGATGGATGATCTCACCATCATGTGCACCCATTGTATAATTGATGACATCATCCAGGTTTGCCAAGCACATGGAGAAGGTGAAGAGGGTGTCCAAGAAGTGATGCAGGAACTAGAAAGCATCATAAGTTCCTGCAGATGTTCTTCCAAAAAGGATGTGAGGGTCATCGATTTGGAGGAACGTCATGAGAGTCTCCTCAGTGCTGGGTTTCACCAAGAAGTCAAAGGGGCAATAAGTAACACCCTCCTCAAGACCACCAGAGAGGTGTCGACCCAACTCAACACCACCATGGGCGACATCGTAGTGGAGGACTTGGAGATGTGTGCTGAACAATCGGACACATCTCTCAAGTCTTCACCACTAATCGAGTCAGCTGCAGCAGAAATGGCGGAGACCATTATAGAAGATTTAAAGAAGGTGTCTTCTCAGCAGTTGGACGACGGAAGCAGGAGGCCGTCACGAGAGACCTTCCGCTCTGCTGCTTGCAGACTCTACAAAAATTTGCATTTCAGGGTCTTCGGATTTCTTTCTAGGCTTCAGGAGTCACATTCCAGCCCACCTCCTCACGTCATACCAAGATACAACACATGTTGTTGTATGGAGGTTTGTACCAAGTTGGTGGAGCTGTACAAGAGTGAGCCGCTTATGGCAAGCTCCTCTTGTAGACGGGAGTTCTTCTCACCAGCTGCAAGTGCTGCAGAGAAACAAACTGCTGCAGTCACTACTCCTGTCCCTGAAGCTGTTGAGAGAAATCTGGAGACCAGGGAAGCATGTGCAACTACGAACAGCAGCTGCAGGACATCAAATCAGACGCAGGACGTTAAAAGAGACCCGGCCACCAAGAAGAAGAGAGGTCTCAGAATCCGCAAGCGTCTGATGAGGATCTTCACTGCTGTACGTAGAGCACTGCCCAATCCTTTACAATGCATGTGCGTCCAACCTTGAACCTTCTCCTCTCCAGTAACTATGAATCCTGCATCATGACAGCTTATAACACCAGACACCCTCTCACAAGTCTGTCATCGTTACTACAGCAGCGGGAACTGTAGCACTAAATTTAGTTTCCAGAAGACGCTCGGATTCTCACAGGGGTGCACGGCACAGACGGCTTCCACAACGTGCTCCGTCTACTGAACTCAACATAGACGTTCAGAACTTCGACGTGATGCACTTTGGACAGCCCTTCGTCCACGTAGGAGGGACGTACAGTAACGCCAGCTGCTCTCCTGTCGGCCAATCAGAATCCATCTATACATCATTGCGTATGCAGGATTCATAAAACATCTAAAAATAAATAAACAAATAAACAGAACATTCCTGTACGTGTGTTTATTTACGTGTTTACATTCAATCTCAATATCTCACACACACATACTCATACACACACACACACACATACACACACACACACACACACACACACATATACACACACAGAAACATACACTCACACAGAAACACACACACTCACAGAAACACACACACTCACACAGAAACACTCACACAAAAACACACACTCACACAGAAACACACACACATATACACACTCACACAGACACATACACTCACACAGAAACACACACACTCACAGAAACACACACACTCACACAGAAACACTCACACAAACACACACACTCACACAGAAACACACACACACATATACACACTCACACAGAAACATACACTCACACAGAAACACACACACTCACACAGAAACACACACACACACACACACATATACACACTCACACAGAAACACTCACACAAAAACACACACACTCACACAGAAACACACACACACATATACACACTCACACAGAAACACACACACTCACACAGAAACACACACACTCACACAGAAACACACATACACACAGAAACACAAACACACACAGAAACACACACACTCACACAGAAACACACACACTCACAGAAACACACACTCACACAGAAACACTCACACAAAAACACACACACTCACACAGAAACACACAGAAACACACACAGACATATATACACACTCACACAGACACATACACTCACACAGAAACACACACACTCACAGAAACACACACACTCACACAGAAACACTCACACAAAAACACACACACTCACACAGAAACACACACACACACACATATACACACTCACACAGAAACATACACTCACACAGAAACACACACACTCACACAGAAACACACACACACACACACATATACACACTCACACAGAAACACTCACACAAAAAACACACACACTCACACAGAAACACACACACACACACATATACACACTCACACAGAAACACACTCACACAGAAACACACACACTCACACACATATACACACTCACACAGAAACACACACACTCACACAGAAACACACTCACACAGAAACACACACACTCACACAGAAACACACTCACACAGAAACACTCACATAAAAACACACACACTCACACAGAAACACACACACACACACACACACATATACACACTCACACAGAAACACACTCACACAGAAACACACACTCTCACACAGAAACACACACACACACACACATACACACTCACACAGAAACACACTCACACAGAAACACACACACTCACACAGAAACACACACACACAGAAACACACACACTCACACAGAAACACACATAAGCAAGTCAAGTTTATTTGTTTAGCGCTTTTTACAACAATGCTAATACAATTTCAACAGTATTTCCAGTTTATGAACTCAAGCTGAGTCTGAAGGTAGAAGCTTTAGAAGCTGTACAGGTGCTACATCAGGTGGATGATACAGCAATGCAGTCAAGGATGGAGCAAATGGCACCATCCTTGGGAGGAGAGCTGGTTGGTGCCAGGTGACGGGGGGCCCTGGTGGTCAGTCCTTTACAGTATTCGGCAGGACAGGTGGGTGGTTATTACCTCAGAGAGAGAAAAGAGACAGAGTTAGTTCTGGTTTAGGTTAGTACAGAGACAGAGTTAGTTCTGGTTTAGGTTAGTACAGAGACAGAGTTAGTTCTGGTTTAGGTTAGTACAGAGACTGAGTTAGTTCTGGTTTAGGTTAATACAGAGACTGAGTTAGTTCTGGTTTAGGTTAGTACAGAGACTGAGTTAGTTCTGGTTTAGGTTAGTACAGAGACAGAGTTAGTTCTGGTTTGGGTTAGTACAGAGACAGAGTTAGTTCTGGTTTAGGTTAGTACAGAGACTGAGTTAGTTCTGGTTTAGGTTAGTACAGAGACAGAGTTAGTTCTGGTTTAGGTTAGTACAGAGACTGAGTTAGTTCTGGTTTAGGTTAGTACAGAGACAGAGTTAGTTCTGGTTTGGGTTAGTACAGAGACAGAGTTAGTTCTGGTTTAGGTTAGTACAGAGACAGAGTTAGTTCTGGTTTGGGTTAGTACAGAGACAGAGTTAGTTCTGGTTTAGGTTAGTACAGAGACAGAGTTAGTTCTGGTTTGGGTTAGTACAGAGACTGAGTTAGTTCTGGTTTAGGTTAGTACAGAGACTGAGTTAGTTCTGGTTTGGGTTAATACAGAGACAGAGTTAGTTCTGGTTTAGGTTAGTACAGAGACTGAGTTAGTTCTGGTTTAGGTTAGTACAGAGACTGAGTTAGTTCTGGTTTAGGTTAGTACAGAGGATATGGAGTGTTTAGAGAGCAGCTGTTGACTCCGACAGATCTGATTATAAACAGAATGAACTAAAAGGAAAGAACAGTAATGCAATCGAGGTGCAGCAGATGACATAGATGGAGAGGTTACAAGGTAACCTCACACAATACACACACTCACACTCTTACACACTCACACAGAAACACACACACACATACATACACACTCACACACACACACAGAAACATGGACAAAGACACACACACTTACAAACACACACACAAACACACTCACACACACACACAAATACATACTCACACACACACACACACACTCACAAACACACACACAAACACACACACACATACATACACACTCACACACACACAGAAACACGGACAAAGACACACACACAAACACACACACACTCACAAACACACTCACACACACACACACACATACATACATACTCACACACACACACACACTCACAAACACACACACACAAACACACACACACATACATACACACTCACAAAAACAGTCACACACACACACACACAGAAACACAGACAATACACATGCACTTACAAACACACACACACACACTCACATACATACACACACACACACACACACTCACAAACACACTCTCACACACACACACATACTCTCACACAGACATAAACACATTCATGTTGTGTGTAGTAACTGAGGGTTTGTGTTGTGTTATCTTTTAAACTGTTAGTGTAAATATTTTCTTTTGTTTAAATTTACTGAATTCACTTTATTTAAAATCTATCTATTTATATCTATTTATAATCTATCTATCTGTACATTCATCTATCTATCTATCTATCTATCTATCTATCTATCTGTCAGTACATTCATATATCTATTTATGTCTATCTATCTATCTATCTATCTATCTATCTATCTGTTTGTCTATCTATATATCTATCTATCTATATATCTATCTATCTATCTATCTATCTGTTTGTCTATCTATCTGTCCATCTATCTATCTATCTATCAGCCCGTGCCCTCCCGCATAATGGAGAGCTAAACTAATACCCTACTTTCTGTTAATTTTGTCTTCTAGACAGAAAAAAATGGTAATGTTTTTATTTAAACTTTTTATTTTATTTAAGTTTTATTTTAATTAAAAGTATTTGGCTCAACCCAACTGATGAAACAGATGATCTATCTGTTTGTCTGTCTATCTATCTGTCTGTTTGTCTGTCTATCTATCTGTACATTCATCTATCTATCTGTCTGTCTATCTATCTATTTGTCTGTCTGTATGTATTTCTCTCTGTATGTCTGTCTAATTATCTATCTATCTATCTATCTACCTGTCTGTTTATCTATCTATCTATCTGTACACTCATCTATCTATCTGTCCATCTATCTGTCTATCAGCCCGTGCCCTCCCACTTAATGGAGAGCTAAACAAATACCCTACTTTCTGTTAATTTTGTCTCCTAGACAGAAAAAAATGGTAATGTTTTTATTTAAACTTAGCATTATTATTTTATTTTAATTTAAAGTATTTGGCTCAACCCGACTGATGCAACTTTGTTGTTGGCTGTGGCATAAACAAATGTCAACGCTGACAACAAAGAAAACTAAAATAATTTATAAAATAAATAATTGTGATGAGGTTAAAAAATGTGATCAGGTGATTATGTAACAATAATCATGACAGGCCCACTGCTGGACACTGTCACCTGTGTTTAAAACACATTGTGAACTGAGCCAAAGGAAACAAGGCAACTGGGACAGAAAATTATAGAAATGTTGTATAAATTCCTAAAAATCACATGACGGCATTGTTAAAAAGTAGAATTAGCTAGAATAACATCCACATTTTTTTAATGTGTGCTCCCAAAGTTTGTAATTGCAAAGCAAAAAGAGTAATTAACGTTTATTGCTTTACAATAAAAACACTGCACTTACATTCTCATAGTTGCAAATTACCACAGAATGCATTTATCCAGTATTTAAAACTGTTCTCTGATCTTATGTGACCATTGGGTTAAAAAATGTCCAGATGTGGTGACTGGGCAACATGGTAGGGTTTGGGAATCAGCTTGTTTTACCATCCCTGTTTTGTAAAGGTAGGATTTGTATTTGAAGGAGGAACAACAGTGTTTGAGGTTCATGGTATGTACAGTTCTTCACAATGTACTATAATTATCCAGTAATGAATGTTTAAATACTCTACACGATACAGGTACAAGTCACATATATTCTATATAGAACATCAGAGAACAACTTAGAATGCATTTATTCAGTATTTGTGGCCCCAACATATTAGCTAGATTAATTATGCTGTGTAAAGTATGAAATACAACATGCATTAGATAAATCCAAACCTGTGAAAAATAACGATACTGAACTAAATCAGCATTTTTGAGGCCGATTCTGATCACCGATCACCTTTCAGTGCGATCGACCGATAGTCGTTATAGATAGAGGGTGGGCTATATGCCACGGCAGGGCTACAAGTAGTTATTACCGCAAGCAAGTCATGAAACATGGTCTGAACTGGTTTATTACCATTTTTAACGAGCTCATGTGAAACAGCATAATGTTTTTAACAAAATTATCAGTAAATAAACAAAGTAAATCAAACAAATATCCTCAATCATTAAATTTAGACCCTTAATTTAAAACTAAAAAACCTACTTAAATAAATTCAGTCCGAACTGCAGTCATTAAACGCAGACTCTATTTTAAATGACAATCTACAATCACTAAATGTAGATCTTGAATTGTAGCTGCTGTTCTGTTCGTACCGGTCAGATCTGGTCTTCACGGTTCTCTGGGTTATTACTATTGTGCTAGCTGCGCGTGCTAGCTCTGCTGTTTGCTGATACTCACTGTATTCAGACGCGTGGTGTTCTATTAAGTGCGTATCAGATTAGTAGTGTTAAATGTTTTAGTTTTGGTTCCCCCCTCGATGAGTCTGCATCATATACGGTAAAACACTGCCAGACAGACGACGTGCTTTCCGCGTGAGGCCGCTGCTTTAGTCAGTCTGTGGAAAATTAAAGGGTATGTATTTCCTAGTGGTTCATATAGGAATTGCAGGGAGCTGGCCGGAGGGGGTTTCGCTGAGGTGTCCTATTCCTGGATGAAACGCTAGCTGTAAATAGTAATTAGGCTAATTTATTTAACGATCGGCTCTCTGAATCGGCTAAATTGGAGAAATATTTCATTGTGTTTTTACTGTTAATTCATTTCAGATTCAGTTTAATGATCACTACATTCTCCCAATACGCAGCTTTATATGATCATCAGTAGCTTTTTAATGCTGGAAACATTTTCAGACAAGAGCATTTACCAGCTCCGTTATTGAATTCTCCCGTTCCACCTTAAATGGTGCCTGAGTGACTCAGTAATCTGAGGGGCGAGACAGTAACTGCTGCGCTATTTAAGGTGGAACTGCTAATTTGAAACAGGAAGTTAGTGATTTTTTTAGCATGTGGTTCCGTGTTAAATATCAGCTGAACATTAAAAACTCTTCATTATAGGAATAAGTTTATTTTACAAAAAAAGACGTAGCAGTGCGTTTGAGAAGTAAAGCGATTTGAAGTTAACAGCATTTGTTCTGCTCTGTAGCTACCTAACGTTAGCTTACTAGCATTGCTAGCTGAACTGACTGACTATAAAGCTGAGGTAAAGATGTAGAATCATAAATCGCCAGCATATCCAACATAAATGTGTTTTTGGAGGCAGGCCTGTTGATTGTTTTTAATTAACAGAGGTGTGTAAATATATATATATATATATATATATATATATATATATATTAGAGAAAGGAGGATCGATCGGCTATGTATCGGTATTGGCTGATTTTTAATCAAAATATGCGATCAGCCGATATTTCTCCAGTTTAGCCGGCTCCCTGCAATTCCTATCTAAACCACTAGGTGGAAATACATGCGCTTTCATTTTCCACAGACTGACTAAAGCAGCGGCGTCACGAGAAAAGCATGCGCTTATAGAAAGCATGTCGTACGGCTGAATACAGTGAGTATCAGCAAACAGCAGAGCTAGCATATAGCCCCGCCCTCAATCGGCTATTGGCCTATCGTGCTGAAAGGTGATTGGCGATCGGAATCGGCCTTAAAAACGCTGATCAGCCCATCTCTAATATATATATATATATATATATATATATATATATATATATATATATATATATATATATATATATATATATATAAACTTCTGAGCGAGTGCATATATCTATTTAATTTTACTTATTACATCACATTTCAGGTGCAAAACTTCTAATTATTTAGGTTTACAAACTTTTTCTTACAGCTGTATACAGCGTGAGTAGCTGCACCAATTACCGCTGCATATACCAAGACTGTGTGTTTGTTCTCACACTCTTCCTAAACACTGTGAGAAGTCAGGATTATATTCACTAGTTGTGCTTTACAGTCACAGTAATGCGAGTGTGCATCTTCACCAATGGACACGATGTAATACTATTTTATATGAATTATGCATATAAAACCCTTACCTTTTAATAACCCCAACAAACAGACCACATGGATCCACATCCAATGCTCTGTATAGGGAGTATATAGAGAGTCACAGAGACTACGTCTCTAGTTTACAGTGGGCCAGCAGACGTCCTGCAGTAGCTCTCACATTCTTTACCTGCAAGGAGAAAACCCTAACCAAGACATTTAACACTATTAATCTGATACGGCACTCCACACAGCTGAATACAGTGAGTACCAGCAAACAGCAGAGCTAGCACGCACAGCTAGTACAAAACTAATAAACCAGAACAGATAATAACCCAGTGGAGACCAGATCTGACCGGTACGAACAGAACAGCAGCAGCAATTCAAGATCTACCTTTAATAATTGCAGATTTTTGTTTAAAATAACAGAGTCTGAGTTTAATGACTGCAGTTTTTACTGCTTTTATTTAATTAGCTTTTTTAGTTTTAAATTAAGGGTCTAAATTGAATGATTGCAGTATTGGGGATATTTGATTTACTTTTTTTATTTACTGTTCATTTTTGCTCATTAAAAATGGTAATAAACCAGTTTCAACCATGTGTCATGACTTGCCTGCGCTAAAATAACTACATGTAGCCCTGCCGTGTCATATACTCCGCCCTCGATCGGTATCAGCTATCGGCCGATCGTGCTGAAAGGTGAACGGCAATCGGAATCGGCCTCAAAAACGTTGATCGGTCCATCTCTACCAATAAAATACAAACAAATCACCCTGTGTTACCTAACATAGAATGTATTAGATTAATCCAAAGACGTAAAGGACAAACTTAATGAACTGACTTAAATTAATTCATTTCAGTTTAATGTTCACTATGTTCATTCTAATTGTCATTTAAATTCAGAAAACTTTTTAAGACAAGGGCCTGAAAATTAGCTTCTTTTTTTAATTCTCCCATTCCACCTTAAACTCTCCCATTCCACCTTAAATTCTCCCATTCCACCTTAAACTCTCCCATTACACCTTAAACTCTCCCATTCCACCTTAAATTCTCCCCTTTCACCTTAAACTCTCCCATTACACCTTAAACTCTCCCATTCCACCTTAAATTCTCCCATTCCACTTTAAACTCTCCCAATTCCACCTTAAATTCCCCCATTCCACCTTAAACTCTCCCATTCCACCTTAAATTCCCCCATTCCACCTTAAATTCCCCCATTGCACCGTAAACTATCCCATTCCACCTTAAACTCTCCAATTCCACCTTAAATTCCCCCATTCCACCTTAAACTATCCCATTCCACCTTAAATTCCCCCATTCCACCTTAAATTCCCCCATTCCACCCTAAACTCTCCCATTCCACCTTAAATTCCCCCATTCCACCTTAAACTCTCCCATTCCACCTTAAATTCCCCCATTCCACCTTAAACTATCCCATTCCACCTTAAACTCTCCCATTCCACCTTAAATTCTCCCATTCCACCTTAAATTCCCCCATTCCACCTTAAATTCCCCCATTCCACCTTAAACTCTCCCATTCCACCTTAAATTCCCCCATTCCACCTGAGGGACTGTATAGACCGCACGCTCCGTCGCTTGAATCGAAAGCTGAGATAATCCGCTGACATTCGTTTGTTTTGAGTAAATAAACTGAATTACGTCTCGTTTCACTAATCAATGTGCGTACGCGCTCCCGAGAGGGGTGCTCTTCCTGGCGGGGGTGCAGAATTCGGCACAATAGTTGTGCCGAATTCTGTGAAAAGCACGTGACATGATTATTTTCATTGTTTCTAACGAGTCAGCGTAGCTTAGAACAGTATATTTGGGTATTTCTATTTTCTAAGTGGAGTTAAAGCCAAGGAGACGATGTGTGCGCTCCATAGAGGGGGTGCTTTTCCTGGCGGGGGTCAGAATTCGACACAACACCGGCATAATTCAAACTCAGCGCGAGGAGCGACCAACGGACATCACCACCAGCTGACAGGCAGCAGAGCTACGACACAGCAGAGGTAGGTTACAGTTCAGAAAGTTTATTAAACTTAAATATGTGTTTGTACAGGTTTGTTTTGTGTATGTTGGATATGCTGGAGATTTATTTGTGTTTATGATTCTACATCTTATATTAGTCAGTCAGTTCAGCTAGCAATGCTAGTTAGCTAACGTTAGCTAGCTTCAGAGCTGAACAACTGCTGTTAACTTAAACTCGCTTTACTTCTCAAACGCACTGCTACGACTTTTTGTTAAGTAAATTAATTTCTATAACTAATTAAAAGTCCTGTTTAATGTTTAGCAGAAATTTAACATCAGACCAAGTACTAAGAAATCACGAACTTGAATTTGGCAGTTCCACCTGAAATAGCGCTACAGTTACAGTCCAGCTCCTCTGAGTCCCTCAGGTGTAATGGGAGAGTTTAAGGTGGAATTGGAGGATTTAAGGTGGAATATGAGAGTTTAAGGTGGAATGGGAGAGTTTAAGGTGGAATGGGAGAGTTTAAGGTGGAATTGGAGGATTTAAGGTGGAACGGGAGAGTTTAAGGTGGAATGGGAGAGTTTAAGGTGGAATTGGAGAATTTAAGGTGGAATGGGAGGATATAAGGCGGAATGGGAGGATATAAGGTGGAATGAGAGGATATAAGGTGGAATGGGAGAGTTTAAGGCGGAATGGGAGAGTTTAAGGCGGAATGGGAGGATTTAAGGTGGAATGAGAGAGTTTAAGGTGGAATGGGAGAGTTTAAGGTGGAATTGGAGGATTTAAGGTGGAACGGGAGAGTTTAAGGTGGAATGGGAGAGTTTAAGGTGGAATTGGAGAATTTAAGGTGGAATGAGAGGATATAAGGTGGAATGGGAGAGTTTAAGGCGGAATGGGAGAGTTTAAGGCGGAATGGGAGGATTTAAGGTGGAATGAGAGAGTTTAAGGTGGAATGGGAGGATTTAAGGTGGAATGGGAGAGTTTAAGGTGGAATGGGAGAGTCTAAGGTGGAATGGGAGAGTTTAAGGTGGAATGGGAGAGTTTAAGGTGGAATGGGAGAGTTCAAGGTGGAATGGGAGGATATAAGGCGGAATGGGAGGATATAAGGCGGAATGGGAGGATTTAAGGCGGAATGGGAGGATTTAAGGTGGAATTGGAGAGTTTAAGGTGAAATGGAAGAATTAAAAAAAGAAGCTAATTTTCAGGCCCTTGTATGAAAATATTTTCTGAATTAAAATGATAATTAGGATGTTTCATAGTATAAATCTGCGCATTGGGAGAATGTAGTGAAAATTAAACTGAGTCTGAAATGAATTACTATTAAAAACACAAACATTGGAAACACAAAGTTACTATACTGGCCTAATAATATGCATATTATTTCTAGAATCTCTGACAGATTGTTTGAACACCTGAAAGCCAGACCTATTGCTTCCATTCAAGGTAGGTTACATTTAAGTCAGTTCATTAAGTTTGTCCTGTATGTGTTTGGATTAATCTAATACATTCTATGTTAGGTAACACAGGGTGATCTGTTTGTATTTTATAGGTTATAACTACAGCCTAGTTCTGTAGACAAAAAGATCTAACAGCAACAGCATGTAAGTCTACTTTAGTACTGTGTTTACTTTAACTAGTTTTGCTTCGCTAATGCAGCCTTTAGTTATAAAGCAATTTAGTTTATCGTATAATGTTAAAATGTGTTTGGTGTTCAGTCCCTCTCCAGTTGACCTGTGACCTGTGAACAGACTCTTTCATTGGACCCCCTGATCAGCCCAGTTGTATTATTCAGACGAGGTAAGTTACATTTAGTTCAGTAAATAATGATTTTACAGGTTTGGATTACTGTACTGTGTACTGAAGGGAAAACTATATTTAAATTGTTATACTTGAAAGATGAGTGTACAATGTGTAGAACTGTACCATGAACCTCAAACACTTTTGTTTCTGAATAAAAAGACAAAAATGCTTTTATTTACTGTCGGGTCAAGGATCCAACAAAATAGCCAGAAACAAAAGTTACAGTGGCCCAACAATTTTTGTATACTGTATATTAAAAACCAGCATCTGTAAAAAACAGAGTAAGCAATTTAAGTCAATTTAAAGAACTATACACAGGTTCCGTGTAATAGAGAACCATTTCATCATGCAAAGAACCATTTAAGGATGCAAATGGTTCTGTGATTTCTCATGGTTCTATGTAAAACTAAATGATTTTACTAAAGAACCCTTAAAGAACAATGGTTTTAAGGGTGGCTTTTTTGTTTTATTAAAAACATTACCGTTCTTTTGTGTCTAAAAGGCTAAATGAACAGACAGAGTATTGTTTTAGCTCTGTGTTAAGAGGGAGGACACGGGATTTTTTAAGGCATCAGTTTCTGTCAGCTTAAGCATTAACATGGTTCCTTTTCTCCTTGCAGGTAAAGCATGTGAGAGCTACTGCAGGACGTCTGCTGGCCCACTGTAAACTAGAGACGTAGTCTCTGTGACTCCCTATATACTCCCTATACAGAGCATTGGATGTGGATCCATGTGGTCTGTTTGTTGGGATTATTAAAAGGTAAGGGTTTTATATGCATAATTCATGTAAAATAGTAACATAAATAAAATCAATCATATTAATAATCTTTATTGATAGAGCAGCTTTCATGCTGGTGGTGATAGAAGTGGGTGATACAGCTGAACAGTAACAGGAGAAACTATGGATATTAATTTAAATCATATAAAAACGTAACACATTAAATTAAACAGATAAACACCAGACATGTAGAGTTTTAATGGAGCGGTGAGTTAAAGAGATGATTTTAGAGTATTATTATTAAAATTTTAATTATGTTTGTAAATAACAGTAACTATCAGACTGGCTCCAGTCACTGGATCACCTGTCAGGTGATGTAACTGTTCTGTCTGATTTTTATTATTTTTTAAAAATTTTGTGATCTTAAGACTTTTTATACTTGTTACTGGTCAAACGTTTTATAACAGTGATATACATTTGTGTGGTGCATGTGTGGGGCTGTGGCCCCCAGTAAACAGACTGTATGTGCGGGTCCGTGGCCCCAAGCGAACAGCCCGCATGTATGGGTCCGTGGCTCCAGCAAACAGATTGCATGTGGAGGTCTACAGCCAGTGCCTGTGGCCCTGAACTGATGTGTGAATGCAAAGGACTCGAGGCCCTAAGCAGATGCATGAATGAATGCAGTGGACAGTGAGACAGTGGCCCTGAGTCTCACTGAGAGAAAGCAATGGGCCCCGGGTTATGAAGTGGATGCAGTGAGTCTGAGGTTCCAGCTAACGCACACACGCCAGTCACTCTCAGCACTGACAGAGCACACATTTCACGAGCACCCCGCAAACACAGCAGAACCTCACACCCCGTCTACACCTTCATCTGCTTCACCATGAGTGCTCTTGTGCCCTGTTTTTCTTTTCATGTTCTTTTGGGGGTGGGCTCGGCTCCTGCTGTTCTGATCCGGCAGGAGGTAACATATTTACAGAGATGTAATGTTCTAGATAGTTCTACGTGTTTATCACTAACTACCATTAACAGTGGAGGTAACATATTTACAGAGATGTAGTGTTCTAGATAGTTATTGATGATTATGAATAGCTAACGCTAATAGCTGAGGTAATATATTTACAGAGATGTAATGTTCTAGATAGTTATTGGCATTTATCAATAGCTAAGACTAACAGTTGAGGTAATATATTTCTAGAGGTGTAATGTTCTAGATAGTTATGGCTGTTTATCATTAGTTAATGCTAAAAGCTAAGGTAATATATTTACAAAGATCTAACATTCTAGATAGTTCTACATTTTCATCACTAGCTAACACTAATAGCTGAGGTAATATATTTACAGACATGTAATGTTCTAGATAGTTCTTGGTGTTTATCACTAGCTAACACTAACAGCTGAGGTAATATTTTTACAGAGGTGTAGCGATCTAGATAGTTCTACGTGTTTAACACTAACGGCGGTGGTAATATATTTACAGAGATGTAATGTTCTAGATACAGTGCCCTCCATAATTATTGGCACCCCTGGTTAAGATGTGTTCTTTAGCTTCTAATAAATTGAGGGTTTTTTTAAATAATATAGGACCACGATGGAAAAAAGAGCAAAATCCAACCTTTATCTCAAGTGCATTTATTCAGTAGGAAAGAAATCCCACATTAAGAAATAATTGTTTAACATCAAATAATGTGTGCCACAATTATTAGCACCCCTGATGTTAATACTTTGTACAACCCCCCTTTGCCAACAAAACAGCACCTAATCTTCTCCTATAATGTTTCACAAGATGGGAGAACACAGAAAGAGGTATCTTCGACCATTCCTCTTTGCATTCCTTGCATCTCTCTAAATCATCCAGCGACCTGGGTCCTCTCCTCTGCACTCTCCTCTTCAGCTCACCCCACAGGTTTTCAATGGGGTTAAGGTCTGGGGACTGAGATGGCCATGGGAGGAGCTTGATTCTGTGTGTGGTCAACCATTTCTGTGTAGATCTTGCCATATGTTTAGGGTCATTATCTTGCTGAAAGACCCAGTGACGACCCATCTTCAGCTTTCGGGCAGAAGCCACCAGATTTTGTTTTAAAATGTCCTGGTATTTCAAAGCATTCATGATGCCATGCACCCTAACAAGGTTCCCTGGGCCTTTGGAAGAAAAGCAGGCCCACAGCATCACTGATCCTCCCCCGTATTTCACAGTGGGCATGAGGTGCTTTTCTGCATACTCAGCTCTTGTGTTACGCCAGACCCACTTACAGCATTTGTTGCCAAAAAGCTCTATCTTTGTTTCATCTGACCAAAGCACACGGCCCCAGTTGAAGTTCCGGTACTGCTTAGCAAACTCCAAACGTTTACGTTTATGATTGTGAGTGAGAAAAGGTTTTTTCCGTGCATGCCTCCCAAACAGCTTGTTGGCGTGTAGATAGCGTCTGATGGTTGTTTTGGAGACTTCGTGACCCCAGGATGCTACCATTTGTTGCAGTTCCGTAACAGTGAGCTTTGGAGAACTTTTTATTTCTCTTATCATCCTCCTCACTGTGCGTGGTGGCAAAATAAACTTGCGTCCTCGTCCAGACTTGTTTACCACTGTTCCAGTTGTTTTAAACTTCTTAATAATCCCTCTGACAGTAGATACGGACAGGTGTAGGCGAGTGGCTATTTTCTTGTAGCCATTGCCTGACCTGTGAAGGTCAACACACATCTGCCTTACTTGAATGCTATGTTCCTTTGTCTTTCCCATGTTGAAGAGAAATGGCCTCTGTGTCACGTCATAATTATACCCCAGGGAAACAGGAAGTTGTGAATTGCTAATTAAATGTTCCTACATACTTTGATTAACTTCGTAAACTACTGTAGAAGTGACAGAAATTCTTTAATTACATTTATTTCCTAAGAATTGTTAGGGGTGCCAATAATTGTGGAACAGGTGATTTTATGAAGAAATATTATTTCTTAGTCAGGGATTTTATTTTCCCCCTAAAACTCTACTTGAGTTAAAGGTTACATTTTTCTACACTTTTCAGTGTGACAGTATGTTTCCACAATAAAAACTGAATTTATTTTAAGGCTTTTGACACATCTTAACCAGGGGTGCCAATAATTATGGAGGGCACTGTAGTTCTATGTGTTTATCACTAGCTAAAGCTAAAAGCTGAGGTAACATTAACAGAGATGTAATGTTCCAGATAATTCTGGCTGTTTATTATTAGCTAAAGCTAAAAGCTGAGGTAACATTAACAGATATCTAACGTTCTAGATAGTTCTACGTGTTTATCACTAGCTAAAGCTAAAAGCTGAGGTAACATTAACAGATGTGTAATGTTCTAGATAGTTCTTGGTGTTATTGGTGCTGCAGGATCCTCAGTAAGGTTAACACTGTTAGTTTGGTAGCTGAATGTCTGAAAGATGAAGTTGATTTGATCTGCAGGTAAATCAGGTGAGAGTAAAGTGAGAGAAGGTGAACTGGCGTTAGGACACGCCCCCTGTGGAAGGTTTAATACTATTAAATTACATTACAAATACAATACTAGTATTTTTAGTGACTCTAAATCTGTATTATGTTGTATGTGTTTAAATATTTCTCAGAATAACGCAACATTAATTATAAAATGTGGTATGAATAATAATAAAAATAAATTAAAAAATTAATTAATTAATAATAATAATAATAATAATAATATTAAACTATCAGGTGCTGTGATATTGGGTCTGTAAAGCCTCTAAAAGCTGATTGTACTGTGTAGCTGTGAGGACTGAGTAGACTTGGTTAGAATGAGTGGACGAGCGACATTGACTCTGTACTGTATCTCACTCTGTGATGATGTCATAATGGGCCAGCCCGAAAGTTTATAAATAGGGGTGCAGCAGCTCCAGCAGCTCATTACGCAGAAGGTCTCCTGCGGGAAGGTTGTGACTTCACTGCTCTCCCTCTCAGCGTTCCTCTAAGGATCTCCACAATCTCTTTTATTCAGTTCTTTTTAAACTGTGCAGTAAAAGAACCGACAGTCAAAAGAATCGACTGTTGAAAAGAACTGGCAGTTAAAAAGAACCGACAGTCTAAAAGAGAATTGATTGGGTTTCATTTGAGTTGAGAGAAAATGCAGCGTGAAGACACATACAGAGAACCAAATTTTACATCTGAGGAGAATTTCGATGATCTGACAGACAAGATCATCCTGGCTGTTCAGGACTGTCTGGACAGTGACAGCACTGACAGCAGCACCAAGGGTCTGTTCACCTCCACGATGGACAAGCTGAAGAAGATCGGTGTGAAGACAGACGTGGAGAAAAGCGGTGAGACGAAGAAGAGCGTTAAGCCGTTTTCCAATAAGCTCATGACGTACGCTGCAGGGACTGTGGCTCGGTTACTGCTTAGCAGTACTGAAGCTTGGAAATAACCAGGAGCTCCTCCTCATTTCCCAGCAGCCTTGCCAGCGAGTCTGACCTGGACTCCATGTTCAAGGCTATAGCTCAGTCAGGCTTCCCGACTGGCGTGATGCGTAGCCTCCTGGACTCCACATCGCACAGCATTGTTCAGACCATCGTGGGCTACAGACGCATGTCATCATTTAAGAATTTTACAGTGAAGCGCATGACGAAAAGAATTAATGAGAAGGTGAAGATGTCCCTCGCAGTGTGTAAGGAACTGGTGAGGATGGAAGCAACCAAAGACGGCCAACCTCCCAGTTCTTCACATACCTGCCAGATGGATGATCTCACCATCATGTGCACCCATTGTATAATTGATGACATCATCCAGGTTTGCCAAGCACATGGAGAAGGTGAAGAGGGTGTCCAAGAAGTGATGCAGGAACTAGAAAGCATCATAAGTTCCTGCAGATGTTCTTCCAAAAAGGATGTGAGGGTCATCGATTTGGAGGAACGTCATGAGAGTCTCCTCAGTGCTGGGTTTCACCAAGAAGTCAAAGGGGCAATAAGTAACACCCTCCTCAAGACCACCAGAGAGGTGTCGACCCAACTCAACACCACCATGGGCGACATCGTAGTGGAGGACTTGGAGATGTGTGCTGAACAATCGGACACATCTCTCAAGTCTTCACCACTAATCGAGTCAGCTGCAGCAGAAATGGCGGAGACCATTATAGAAGATTTAAAGAAGGTGTCTTCTCAGCAGTTGGACGACGGAAGCAGGAGGCCGTCACGAGAGACCTTCCGCTCTGCTGCTTGCAGACTCTACAAAAATTTGCATTTCAGGGTCTTCGGATTTCTTTCTAGGCTTCAGGAGTCACATTCCAGCCCACCTCCTCACGTCATACCAAGATACAACACATGTTGTTGTATGGAGGTTTGTACCAAGTTGGTGGAGCTGTACAAGAGTGAGCCGCTTATGGCAAGCTCCTCTTGTAGACGGGAGTTCTTCTCACCAGCTGCAAGTGCTGCAGAGAAACAAACTGCTGCAGTCACTACTCCTGTCCCTGAAGCTGTTGAGAGAAATCTGGAGACCAGGGAAGCATGGGCAACTACGAACAGCAGCTGCAGGACATCAAATCAGACGCAGGACGTTAAAAGAGACCCGGCCACCAAGAAGAAGAGAGGTCTCAGAATCCGCAAGCGTCTGATGAGGATCTTCACTGCTGTACGTAGAGCACTGCCCAATCCTTTACAATGCATGTGCGTCCAACCTTGAACCTTCTCCTCTCCAGTAACTATGAATCCTGCATCATGACAGCTTATAACACCAGACACCCTCTCACAAGTCTGTCATCGTTACTACAGCAGCGGGAACTGTAGCACTAAATTTAGTTTCCAGAAGACGCTCGGATTCTCACAGGGGTGCACGGCACAGACGGCTTCCACAACGTGCTCCGTCTACTGAACTCAACATAGACGTTCAGAACTTCGACGTGATGCACTTTGGACAGCCCTTCGTCCACGTAGGAGGGACGTACAGTAACGCCAGCTGCTCTCCTGTCGGCCAATCAGAATCCATCTATACATCATTGCGTATGCAGGATTCATAAAACATCTAAAAATAAATAAACAAATAAACAGAACATTCCTGTACGTGTGTTTATTGACGTAAGTGTTTACATTCAATCTCAATATCTCACACACACATACTCATACACACACACACACACATACACACACACACACACACACATATACACACACAGAAACATACACTCACACAGAAACACACACACTCACAGAAACACACACACTCACACAGAAACACTCACACAAAAACACACACTCACACAGAAACACACACACATATACACACTCACACAGACACATACACTCACACAGAAACACACACACTCACAGAAACACACACACTCACACAGAAACACTCACACAAAAACACACACACTCACACAGAAACACACACACACATATACACACTCACACAGAAACATACACTCACACAGAAACACACACACTCACACAGAAACACACACACACACACATATACACACTCACACAGAAACACTCACACAAAAACACACACACTCACACAGAAACACACACACACATATACACACTCACACAGAAACACACACACTCACACAGAAACACACACACTCACACAGAAACACACATACACACAGAAACACAAACACACACAGAAACACACACACTCACACAGAAACACACACACTCACAGAAACACACACTCACACAGAAACACTCACACAAAAACACACACACTCACACAGAAACACACAGAAACACACACACACATATATACACACTCACACAGACACATACACTCACACAGAAACACACACACTCACAGAAACACACACACTCACACAGAAACACTCACACAAAAACACACACACTCACACAGAAACACACACACACACACATATACACACTCACACAGAAACATACACTCACACAGAAACACACACACTCACACAGAAACACACACACACACACACATATACACACTCACACAGAAACACTCACACAAAAAACACACACACTCACACAGAAACACACACACACACACATATACACACTCACACAGAAACACACTCACACAGAAACACACACACTCACACACATATACACACTCACACAGAAACACACACACTCACACAGAAACACACTCACACAGAAACACACACACTCACACAGAAACACACACACATATACACACTCACACAGAAACACTCACATAAAAACACACACACTCACACAGAAACACACACACACACACACACACATATACACACTCACACAGAAACACACTCACACAGAAACACACACTCTCACACAGAAACACACACACACACACACACATACACACTCACACAGAAACACACTCACACAGAAACACACACACACAGAAACACACATAAGCAAGTCAAGTTTATTTGTTTAGCGCTTTTTACAACAATGCTAATACAATTTCAACAGTATTTCCAGTTTATGAACTAAAGCTGAGTCTGAAGGTAGAAGCTTTAGAAGCTGTACAGGTGCTACATCAGGTGGATGATACAGCGATGCAGTCTAGGATGGAGCAAATGGCACCATCCTTGGGAGGAGAGCTGGTTGGTGCCAGGTGACGGGGGGCCCTGGTGGTCAGTCCTTTACAGTATTCGGCAGGACAGGTGGGTGGTTATTACCTCAGAGAGAGAAAAGAGACAGAGTTAGTTCTGGTTTAGGTTAGTACAGAGACAGAGTTAGTTCTGGTTTAGGTTAGTACAGAGACAGAGTTAGTTCTGGTTTGGGTTAGTACAGAGACTGAGTTAGTTCTGGTTTGGGTTAGTACAGAGACAGAGTTAGTTCTGGTTTAGGTTAGTACAGAGACAGAGTTAGTTCTGGTTTGGGTTAGTACAGAGCCTGAGTTAGTTCTGGTTTGGGTTAGTACAGAGACAGAGTTAGTTCTGGTTTAGGTTAGTACAGAGACTGAGTTAGTTCTGGTTTAGGTTAGTACAGAGACTGAGTTAGTTCTGGTTTGGGTTAGTACAGAGACAGAGTTAGTTCTGGTTTGGGTTAGTACAGAGACTGAGTTAGTTCTGGTTTAGGTTAGTACAGAGACTGAGTTAGTTCTGGTTTAGGTTAGTACAGAGACTGAGTTAGGTCTGGTTTGGGTTAGTACAGAGACTGAGTTAGTTCTGGTTTAGGTTAGTACAGAGACTGAGTTAGTTCTGGTTTAGGTTAGTACAGAGACAGAGTTAGTTCTGGTTTGGGTTAGTACAGAGACTGAGTTAGTTCTGGTTTAGGTTAATACAGAGACAGAGTTAGTTCTGGTTTAGGTTAGTACAGAGACTGAGTTAGTTCTGGTTTAGGTTAGTACAGAGACTGAGTTAGTTCTGGTTTAGGTTAGTACAGAGACTGAGTTAGTTCTGGTTTAGGTTAGTACAGAGACGGAGTTAGTTCTGGTTTAGGTTAGTACAGAGACGGAGTTAGTTCTGGTTTGGGTTAGTACAGAGACTGAGTTAGTTCTGGTTTAGGTTAGTACAGAGACTGAGTTAGTTCTGGTTTAGGTTAGTACAGAGGATATGGAGTGTTTAGAGAGCAGCTGTTGACTCCGACAGATCTGATTATAAACAGAATGAACTAAAAGGAAAGAACAGTAATGCAATCGAGGTGCAGCAGATGACATAGATGGAGAGGTTACAAGGTAACCTCACACAATACACACACTCACACTCTTACACACTCACACAGAAACACACACACACATACATACACACTCACACACACACACAGAAACACGGACAAAGACACACACACTTACAAACACACACACAAACACACACACACACACACACACACACACACAAATACATACTCACACACACACACTCACAAACACACACACAAACACACACACAAACACACACACACATACATACACACTCACACACACACAGAAACACGGACAAAGACACACACACTTACAAACACACACACACTCACAAACACACTCACATACATACTCACACACACACACACACTCAAACACACACACACATACATACACACTCACAAAAACAGTCACACACACACACACACAGAAACACAGACAATACACACGCACTTACAAACACACACACACACTCACATACATACACACACACACAGAAACACAGACAAAGACACACACACTCACAAACACACTCTCACACACATACACATACTCTCACACAGACATAAACACATTCATGTTGTGTGTAGTAACTGAGGGTTTGTGTTGTGTTATCTTTTAAACTGTTAGTGTAAATATTTTCTTTTGTTTAAATTTACTGAATTCACTTTATTTAAAATCTATCTATTTATATCTATTTATAATCTATCTATCTGTACATTCATCTATCTATCTATCTATCAATCTATCTGTCAGTACATTCATATATCTATTTATGTTTGTCTATCTATCTATCTATCTATCTATCAATCTATCAATCAATCTATCTATCTATCTATCTATCTATCTATCTATCTGTTTGTCTATCTATCTGTCCATCTATCTATCTATCTATCAGCCCGTGCCCTCCCGCATAATGGAGAGCTAAACTAATACCCTACTTTCTGTTAATTTTGTCTTCTAGACAAAAAAAAATGGTAATGTTTTTATTTAAACTTTTTATTTTATTTAAGTTTTATTTTAATTAAAAGTATTTGGGCTCAACCCAACTGATGAAACAGATGATCTATCTATCTATCTGTTTGTCTGTCTATCTATCTGTCTGTTTGTCTGTCTATCTATCTGTACATTCATCTATCTATCTGTCTGTCTATCTATCTATTTGTCTGTCTGTATGTCTTTCTCTCTGTATGTCTGTCTAATTATCTATCTATCTATCTATCTACCTGGCTGTTTATCTATCTATCTATCTGTACATTCATCTATCTATCTGTCCATCTATCTGTCTATCAGCCCGTGCCCTCCCACTTAATGGAGAGCTAAACAAATACCCTACTTTCTGTTAGTTTTGTCTCCTAGACAGAAAAAAATGGTAATGTTTTTATTTAAACTTAGCATTATTATTTTATTTTAATTAAAAGTATTTGGCTCAACCCAACTGATGAAACTTTGTTGTTGGCCGTGGCGTAAACAAATGTCAAAGCTGACAACAAAGAAAACTAAAATAATTCATAAAATAAATAATTGTGATGAGGTTAAAAAATGTGATCAGGTGATTATGTAACAATAATCATGACAGGCCCACTGCTGGACACTGTCACCTGTGTTTAAAACACATTGTGAACTGAACCAAAGGAAACAAGGCAACTGGGACAGAATATTATAGAAATATTGTATAAATTCCTAAAAATCACATGACGGCATTGTTAAAAAGTAGAATTAGCTAGAATAACATCCACATTTTTTTAATGTGTGCTCCCAAAGTTTGTAATTTCAAAGCAAAAAGAGTAATTAACGTTTACTGCTTTACAATAAAAACACTGCACTTACATTCTCATAGTTGCAAAATACCACAGAATGCATTTATCCAGTATTTAAAACTGTTCTCTGATCTTATGTGACCATTGGGTTAAAAAATGTCCAGATGTGGTGACTGGGCAACATGGTAGGGTTTGGGAATCAGCTTGTTTTACCATCCCTGTTTTGTAAAGGTAGGATTTGTATTTGAAGGAGGAACAACAGTGTTTGAGGTTCATGGTATGTACAGTTCTTCACAATGTACTATAATTATCCAGTAATGAATGTTTAAATACTCTACACGATACAGGTACAAGTCACATATATTCTATATAGAACATCAGAGAACAACTTAGAATATTTATTCAGTATTTGTGGCCCCAACATATTAGCTAGATTAATTATGCTGTGTAAAGTATGACATACAACATGCATTAGATAAATCCAAACCTGTGAAAAATAACGATACTGAACTAAATCAGCGTTTTTGAGGCCGATTCTGATCACCGATCACCTTTCAGCGCGATCGACCGATAGTCGTTATAGATAGAGGGTGGGCTATATGCCACGGCAGGGCTACAAGTAATTATTATCGCAAGCAAGTCATGAAACATGGTCTGAACTGGTTTATTACCATTTTTAACGAGCTCATGTGAAACAGCATAATGTTTTTAACAAAATTATCAGTAAATAAACAAAGTAAATCAAACAAATAACCTCAATCATTAAATTTAGACCCTTAATTTAAAACTAAAAAAACCTACTTGAATAAATTCAGTCCGAACTGCAGTCATTAAACGCAGACTCTGTTATTTTAAACGACAATCTACAATCACTAAATGTAGATCTTGAATTGTAGCTGCTGTTCTGTTCGTACCGGTCAGATCTGGTCTTCACGGTTCTCTGGGTTATTACTTTTGTGCTAGCTGCGCGTGCTAGCTCTGCTGTTTGCTGATACTCAATGTATTCAGACGCGTGGTGTTCTATTAAGTGCGTATCAGATTAGTAGTGTTAAATGTTTTAGTTTTGGTTCCCCCCTCGATGAGTCTGCATCATATACGGTAAAACACTGCCAGACAGACGACGTGCTTTCCGCGTGAGGCCGCTGCTTTAGTCAGTCTGTGGAAAATTAAAGGGTATGTATTTCCTAGTGGTTCATATAGGAATTGCAGGGAGCTGGCCGGAGGGGGTTTCGCTGAGGTGTCCTATTCCTGGATGAAACGCTAGCTGTAAATAGTAATTAGGCTAATTTGTTTAACGCCATCGATCGGCTCTCTGAATCGGCTAAATTGGAGAAATATTTCATTGTGTTTTTACTGTTAATTCATTTCAGATTCAGTTTAATGATCACTACATTCTCCCAATACGCAGCTTTATATGATCATCAGTAGCTTTTTAATGCTGGAAACATTTTCAGACAAGAGCATTTACCAGCTCCGTTATTGAATTCTCCCGTTCCACCTTAAATGGTGCCTGAGTGACTCAGTAATCTGAGGGGCGAGACTGTAACTGCTGCGCTATTTAAGGTGGAACTGCTAATTTGAAACAGGAAGTTAGTGATTTTTTTTAGCATGTGGTTTCATGTTAAATATCAGCTGACCATTAAAAACTCTTGATTCATTATA
Source organism: Megaleporinus macrocephalus (assembly GCA_021613375.1). Taxonomy (NCBI): domain Eukaryota; kingdom Metazoa; phylum Chordata; class Actinopteri; order Characiformes; family Anostomidae; genus Megaleporinus; species Megaleporinus macrocephalus. The sequence goes on from CM038723.1 coordinate 521,400, forward strand.
GGAATAAGTTTATTTTACAAAGAAAGACGTAGCAGTGCGTTTAAGAAGTAAAGCGATTTGAAGTTAACAGCATTTGTTCTGCTCTGTAGCTAGCTAACGTTAGCTTACTAGCATTGCTAGCTGAACTGACTGACTATAAAGCTGAGGTAAAGATGTAGAATCATAAATCGCCAGCATATCCAACATAAATGTGTTTTTGGAGGCAGGCCTGTTGATTGTTTTTAATTAACAGAGGTGTGTAAATATATATATATATTAGAGAAAGGAGGATCGATCGGCTATGTATCGGTATTGGCTGATTTTTAATCAAAATATGCGATCAGCCGATATTTCTCCAGTTTAGCCGGCTCCCTGCAATTCCTATCTAAACCACTAGGTGGAAATACATGCGCTTTCATTTTCCACAGACTGACTAAAGCAGCGGCGTCACGAGAAAAGCATGCGCTTATAGAAAGCATGTCGTCCGTCTGAATACAGTGAGTATCAGCAAACAGCAGAGCTAGCATATAGCCCCGCCCTCAATCGGCTATTGGCCTATCGTGCTGAAAGGTGATTGGCGATCGGAATCGGCCTTAAAAACGCTGATCAGCCCATCTCTAATATATATATATATATATAACTTCTATAAACTTCTGAGCGAGTGCATATATCTATTCAATTTTACTAATTTAATCACATTTCAGGTGCAAAACTTCTAAATATTTAGGTCTACAAACTTTCTCTTACAGCTGAATACATTGTGAGTAGCTGCACCAATTACCCCTGCATATACCAAGACTGTGTGTTTGTTCTCACACTCTTCCTAAACACTGTGAGAAGTCAGGATTATATTCACTAGTTGTGCTTTACAGTCACAGTAATGCGAGTGTGCATCTTCACCAATGGACACGATGTAATACTATTTTATATGAATTATGCATATAAAACCCTTACCTTTTAATAACCCCAACAAACAGACCACATGGATCCACATCCAATGCTCTGTATAGGGAGTATATAGAGAGTCACAGAGACTACGTCTCTAGTTTACAGTGGGCCAGCAGACGTCCTGCAGTAGCTCTCACATGCTTTACCTGCAAGGGGAAAACCCTAACCAAGACATTTAACACTATTAATCTGATACGGCACTCCACACAGCTGAATACAGTGAGTACCAGCAAACAGCAGAGCTAGCACGCACAGCTAGTACAAAACTAATAACCCAGAACAGATAATAACCCAGTGGAGACCAGATCTGACCGGTACGAACAGAACAGCAGCAATTCAAGATCTACCTTTAATAATTGCAGATTTTTGTTTAAAATAACAGAGTCTGAGTTTAATGACTGCTTTTATTTAATTAGCTTTTTTAGTTTTAAATTAAGGGTCTAAATTGAATGATTGCAGTATTGGGGATATTTGATTTACTTTATTTATTTACTGTTCATTTTTGCTCATTAAAAATGGTAATAAACCAGTTTCAACCATGTGTCATGACTTGCTTGCGCTAAAATAACTACATGTAGCCCTGCCGTGTCATATACTCCGCCCTCGATCGGTATCAGCTATTGGCCGATCGTGCTGAAAGGTGATCGGCAATTGGAATCGGCCTCAAAAACGTTGATCGGTCCATCTCTACCTATAAAATACAAACAAATCACCCTGTGTTACCTAACATAGAATGTATTAGATTAATCCAAACACATACAGGACAAACTTAATGAACTGACTTAAATGTAACCTACCTTGAATGGAAACAATAGGTCTGGCTTTCAGGTGTTCAAACAATCTGTCAGAGATTCTAGTAATAATATGCATATTATTAGGCCAGTATAGTAACTTTGTGTTTCCAATGTTTGTGTTTTTAATAGTAATTCATTTCAGACTCAGTTTAATTTTCACTACATTCTCCCAATGCGCAGATTTATACTATGAAACATCCTAATTATCATTTTAATTCAGAAAACTTTTTAAGACAAGGGCCTGAAAATTAGCTTCTTTTTTTAATTCTTCCATTCCACCTTAAACTCTCCCATTCCACCTTAAATTCTCCCATTTCACCTTAAACTCTCCCATTACACCTTAAACTCTCCCATTCCACCTTAAATTCTCCCATTCCACTTTAAACTCTCCCAATTCCACCTTAAATTCCCCCATTCCACCTTAAACTCTCCCATTCCACCTTAAATTCCCCCATTCCACCTTAAATTCCTCCATTGCACCGTAAACTATCCCATTCCACCTTAAACTCTCCAATTCCACCTTAAATTCCCCCATTCCACCTTAAACTCTCCCATTCCACCTTAAATTCCCCCATTCCACCTTAAACTCTCCCATTCCACCTTAAATTTCCCCATTCCACCTTAAATTCTCCCATTCCACCTTAATCTCTCCCATTCCACCTTAAATCCCCCCATTCCACCTTAAACTCTCCCATTACACCTTAAACTCTCCCATTCCACCTTAAATTCCCCCATTCCACCTTAAATTCTCCCATTCCACCTTAAACTCTCCCATTCCACCTTAAATTCCCCCATTCCACCTTAAATTCTCCCATTCCACCTTAAACTCTCCCATTCCACCTTAAACTCTCCCATTCCACCTTAAATTCCCCCATTCCACCTAAGGGACTGTATAGACCGCACGCTCCGTCGCTTGAATCGAAAGCTGAGATAATCCGCTGACATTCGTTTGTTTTGAGTAAATAAACTGAATTACGTCTCGTTTCACTAATCAATGTGCGTACGCGCTCCCGAGAGGGGTGCTCTTCCTGGCGGGGGTGCAGAATTCGGCACAATAGTTGTGCCGAATTCTGTGAAAAGCACGTGACATGATTATTTTCATTGTTTCTAACGAGTCAGCGTAGCTTAGAACAGTATATTTGGGTATTTCTATTTTCTAAGTGGAGTTAAAGCCAAGGAGACGATGTGTGCGCTCCATAGAGGGGGTGCTTTTCCTGGCGGGGGTCAGAATTCGACACAACACCGGCATAATTCAAACTCAGCGCGAGGAGCGACCAACGGACATCACCACCAGCTGACAGGCAGCAGAGCTACGACACAGCAGAGGTAGGTTACAGTTCAGAAAGTTTATTAAACTTAAATATGTGTTTGTACAGGTTTGTTTTGTGTATGTTGGATATGCTGGAGATTTATTTGTGTTTATGATTCTACATCTTATATTAGTCAGTCAGTTCAGCTAGCAATGCTAGTTAGCTAACGTTAGCTACGACTAACTGCTACGACTTTTTGTTAAGTAAATTAATTTCTATAACTAATTAAAAGTCGTGTTTAATGTTTAGCAGAAATTTAACATCAGACCAAGTACTAAGAAATCACGAACTTGAATTTGGCGGTTCCACCTGAAATAGCGCTACAGTTACAATCTAGCCCCTCTGACCCCCTCAGGTGTAATAGGAGAGTTTAAGGTGGAATGGGAGAGTTTAAGGTGGAATGGGAGAGTTTAAGGTGGAATGGGAGAGTTTAAGGTGCAATGGGAGAGTTTAAGGTGGAATGGGAGAGTTTAAGGTGGAATGGGAGGATATAAGGCGGAATGGGAGGATATAAGGTGGAATGAGAGGATATAAGGTGGAATGGGAGAGTTTAAGGCGGAATGGGAGAGTTTAAGGCGGAATGGGAGGATTTAAGGTGGAATGAGAGAGTTTAAGGTGGAATGGGAGAGTTTAAGGTGGAATTGGAGGATTTAAGGTGGAACGGGAGAGTTTAAGGTGGAACGGGAGAGTTTAAGGTGGAATGGGAGAGTTTAAGGTGGAATTGGAGAATTTAAGGTGGAATGAGAGGATATAAGGTGGAATGGGAGAGTTTAAGGCGGAATGGGAGAGTTTAAGGCGGAATGGGAGGATTTAAGGTGGAATGAGAGAGTTTAAGGTGGAATGGGAGGATTTAAGGTGGAATGAGAGAGTTTAAGGTGGAATGGGAGGATTTAAGGTGGAATGGGAGAGTTTAAGGTGGAATGGGAGAGTCTAAGGTGGAATGGGAGAGTTTAAGGTGGAATGGGAGAGTTTAAGGTGGAATGGGAGAGTTTAAGGTGGAATGGGCGAGTTCAAGGTGGAATGGGAGGATATAAGGCGGAATGGGAGGATATAAGGCGGAATGGGAGGATTTAAGGCGGAATGGGAGAGTCTAAGGCGGAATGGGAGGATTTAAGGTGGAATTGGAGAGTTTAAGGTGAAATGGAAGAATTAAAAAAAGAAGCTAATTTTCAGGCCCTTGTATGAAAATATTTTCTGAATTAAAATGATAATTAGGATGTTTCATAGTATAAATCTGCGCATTGGGAGAATGTAGTGAAAATTAAACTGAGTCTGAAATGAATTACTATTAAAAACACAAACATTGGAAACACAAAGTTACTATACTGGCCTAATAATATGCATATTATTTCTAGAATCTCTGACAGATTGTTTGAACACCTGAAAGCCAGACCTATTGCTTCCATTCAAGGTGGATTACATTTAAGTCAGTTCATTAAGTTTGTCCTGTATGTGTTTGGATTAATCTAATACATTCTATGTTAGGTAACACAGGGTGATTTGTTTGTATTTTATAGGTTATAACTACAGCCTAGTTCTGTAGACTAAAAGATCTAACAGCAACAGTATGTAAGTCTACTTTAGTACTGTGTTTTGCTTTAACTAGTTTTGCTTCGCTAATGCAGCCTTTAGTTATAAAGCAATTTAGTTTATCGTATAATGTTAAAATGTGTTTGGTGTTTAGTCCCTCTCCAGTTGACCTGTGACCTGTGAACAGACTCTTTCATTGGACCCCCTGATCAGCCCAGTTGTATTATTCAGACGAGGTAAGTTACATTTAGTTCAGTAAATAATGATTTTACAGGTTTGGATTACTGTACTGTGTACTGAAGGGAAAACTATATTTAAATTGTTATACTTGAAAGATGAGTGTACAATGTGTAGAACTGTACCATGAACCTCAAACACTTTTGTTTCTGAATAAAAAGACAAAAATGCTTTTATTTACTGTCGGGTCAAGGATCCAACAAAATAGCCAGAATCAAAAGTCACAGTGGCCGAACAATTTTTATATACTGTATATTAAAAACCAGCATCTGTAAAAAACAGTGTAAGCAATTTAAGTCAATTTAAAGAACTATATACAGGTTCCGCGTAATAGAGAACCACTTCATTATGCAAAGAACCATTTAAGGATGCAAATGGTTCTGTGATTTCTCATGGTTCTATGTAAAACTAAATGATTTTACTAAAGAACCCTTAAAGAACAATGGTTTTAAGGGTGGCTTTTTTGTTTTATTAAAAACATTACCGTTCTTTTGTGTCTAAAAGGCTAAATGAACAGACAGAGTATTGTTTTAGCTCTGTGTTAAGAGGGAGGACACGGGATTTTTTAAGGCATCAGTTTCTGTCAGCTTAAGCATTAACATGGTTCCTTTTCTCCTTGCAGGTAAAGCATGTGAGAGCTACTGCAGGACGTCTGCTGGCCCACTGTAAACTAGAGACGTAGTCTCTGTGACTCTCTATATACTCCCTATACAGAGCATTGGATGTGGATCCATGTGGTCTGTTTGTTGGGATTATTAAAAGGTAAGGGTTTTATATGCATAATTCATATAAAATAGTAACATAAGTAAAATCAATCATATTAATAATCTTTATTGATAGAGCAGCTTTCATGCTGGTGGTGATAGAAGTGGGTGATACAGCTGAACAGTAACAGGAGAAACTATGGATATTAATTTAAATCATGTAAAAACAGAACACATTAAATTAAACAGATAAATACCAGACATGTAGAGTTTTAATGGAGCGGTGAGTTAAAGAGATGATTTTAGAGTATTATTATTAAAATTTTAATTATGTTTGTAAATAACAGTAACTATCAGACTGGCTCCAGTCACTGGATCACCTGTCATGTGATGTAACTGTTCCGTCTGATTTTTATTATTTTTAAAAAACTTTGTGAACTTAAGACTTTTTATACTTGTTACTGGTCAAACGTTTTATAACAGTGATATACATTTGTGTGGTGCATGTGTGGGGCTGTGGCCCCCAGTAAACAGACTGTATGTGCGGGTCCGTGGCCCTAAGCGAACAGACCGCATGTATGGGTCCGTGGCTCCAGCAAACAGATTGCATGTGGAGGTCTACAGCCAGTGCCTGTGGCCCTGAACTGATGTGTGAATGCAAAGGACTCGAGGCCCTAAGCAGATGCATGAATGAATGCAGTGGACAGTGAGACAGTGGCCCTGAGTCTCACTGAGAGAAAGCAATGGGCCCCGGGTTATGAAGTGGATGCAGTGAGTCTGAGGTTCCAGCTATTGCACACGCCAGTCACTCTCAGCACTGACAGAGCACACATTTCATGAGCACCCCGCAAACACAGCAGAACCTCACACCCCGTCTACACCTTCATCTGCTTCACCATGAGTGCTCTTGTGCCCTGTTTTTCTTTTCATGTTCTTTTGGGGGTGGGCTCGGCTCCTGCTGTTCCGATCCGGCAGGAGGTAACATATTTACAGAGATGTAGTGTTCTAGATAGTTCTACGTGTTTATCACTAACTACCATTAACAGCGGAGGTAACATATTTACAGAGATGTAGTGTTCTAGATAGTTATTGATGATTATGAATAGCTAACGCTAATAGCTGAGGTAATATATTTACAGAGATGTAATGTTCTAGATAGTTATTGGCGTTTATCAATAGCTAAGACTAACAGTTGAGGTAATATATTTCTAGAGGTGTAATGTTCTAGATAGTTATGGCTGTTTATCATTACCTAATGCTAAAAGCTGAGGCAATATATTTACAAAGATGTAACATTCTAGATAGTTCTACATTTTCATCACTAGCTAACACTAACAGCTGAGGTAATATTTTTACAGAGGTGTAGCGATCTAGATAGTTCTACGTGTTTAACACTATTAACGGCGGTGGTAATATATTTACAGAGATGTAATGTTCTAGATAGTTCTATGTGTTTATCACTAGCTAAAGCTAAAAGCTGAGGTAACATTAACAGAGATGTAATGTTCCAGATAATTCTGGCTGTTTATTATTAGCTAAAGGTAAAAGCTGAGGTAACATTAACAGATATCTAACGTTCTAGATAGTTCTACGTGTTTATCACTAGCTAAAGCTAAAAGCTGAGGTAACATTAACAGATGTGTAATGTTCTAGATAGTTCTTGGTGTTATTGGTGCTGCAGGATCCTCAGTAAGGTTAACACTGTTAGTTTGGTAGCAGAATGTCTGAAAGATGAAGTTGATTTGATCTGCAGGTAAATCAGGTGAGAGTAAAGTGAGAGAAGGTGTACTGGCGTTAGGACACGCCCCCTGTGGAAGGTTTAATACTATTAAATTACATTACAAATACAATACTAGTACTTTTAGTGATTCTAAATCTGTATTATGTTGTATGTGTTTAAATATTTCTCAGAATAACGCAACATTAATTATAAAATGTGGTATAAATAATAATAAAAATAAATTTTAAAAATAATTAATTAATTAATAATAATAATAATAATAATATTAAACTATCAGGTGCTGTGATATTGGGTCTGTAAAGCCTCTAAACGCTGATTGTACTGTGTAGCTGTGAGGACTGAGTAGACTTGGTTAGAATGAGTGGACGAGCGACATTGACTCTGTACTGTATCTCACTCTGTGATGATGTCATAATGGGCCAGCCCGAAAGTTTATAAATAGGGGTGCAGCAGCTCCAGCAGCCCATTACGCAGAAGGTCTCCTGCGGGAAGGTTGTGACTTCACTGCTCTCCCTCTCAGCGTTCCTCTAAGGATCTCCACAATCTCTTTTATTCAGTTCTTTTTAAACTGTGCAGTAAAAGAACCGACAGTCAAAAGAACCGACTGTTGAAAAGAACTGGCAGTTAAAAAGAACCGACAGTCTAAAAGAGAATTGATTGGGTTTCATTTGAGTTGAGAGAAAATGCAGCGTGAAGACACATACAGAGAACCAAATTTTACACTTCTGGAGAATTACGATGATCTGACAGACAAGATCATCCTGGCTGTTCAGGACTGTCTGGACAGCACTGACAGCAGCACCAAGGGTCTGTTCACCTCCACGATGAAAAAGCTGAAGAAGATCGGTGTGAAGACAGACGTGGAGAAAAGCGGTGAGACGAAGAAGAGCGTTAAGCCGTTTTCCAATAAGCTCATGACGTACGCTGCAGGGACTGTGGCTCGGTTACTGCTTAGCAGTACTGAAGCTTGGGAAATAACCAGGAGCTCCTCCTCATTTCCCAGCAGCCTTGCCAGCGAGTCTGACCTGGACTCCATGTTCAAGGCTATAGCTCAGTCAGGCTTCCCGACTGGCGTGATGCGTAGCCTCCTGGACTCCACATCGCACAGCATCGTTAAGACCTTTGTGTGCTACAAACGCCTGTCAGCATTTAAGAATTTTACAATGGAGCGCATGACAGAAAGAATTAATGAGAAGGTGAAGATGTCCCTCGCAGTGTGTAAGGAACTGGTGAGGATGGAAGCAACCAAAGACGGCCAACCTCCCAGTTCTTCACATACCTGCCAGATGGATGATCTCACCATCATGTGCACCCATTGTATAATTCATGACATCATCCAGGTTTGTCAAGCGCATGGAGAAGGTGAAGAGGGTGTCCAAGAAGTGATGCAGGAACTAGAAAGAATCATAAGTTCCTGCAGATGTTCTTCCAAAAAGGATGTGAGGGTCATCGATTTGGAGGAACGTCATGAGAGTCTCCTCAGTGCTGGGTTTCACCAAGAAGTCAAAGAGGCAATTAGTAACACCCTCCTCAAGACCACCAGAGATGTGTCGACCCAACTCAACACCACCATGGACGACATCGTAGTGGAGGACTTGGAGATGTGTGCTGAACAATTGGACACATCTCTCAAGACTTTACGTCTTATTGAATCAGCTGCAGCAGACATGGCGGAGACCATTATAGAAGATTTAAAGAAGGTGTTCTCTCAGCAGTTAGACGATGGAAGCAGGAGGCCGTCACGAGAGACCTTCCGCTCTGCTGCTTGCAGACTGTACAAAAATTTGCATTTCAGGGTCTTCGGATTTCTTTCCAGGCTTCAGGAGTCACATTCCAGCCCACCTCCTCACATCTCACCAGCTGCAAGTGCTGCAGAGAAACAAACTGCTGCAGTCACTACTCCTGTCCCTGAAGCTGTTGAGAGAAATCTGGAGACCAGGGAAGCATGGGCAACTACGAACAGCAGCTGCAGGACGTCAAATCAGACGCAGGACGTTAAAAGAGACCCGGCCACCAAGAAGAAGAGAGGTCTCAGAATCCGCAAGCGTCTGATGAGGATCTTCTCTGCTGTACGTAGAGCACTGCCCAATCCTTTCCAATGCATGTGCGTCCAACCTTGAACCTTCTCCTCTCCAGTAACTATGAATCCTGCATCATGACAGCTTGTAACACCAGACACCCTCTCACAAGTCTGTCATCGTTACTACAGCAGCGGGAACTGTAGCACTAAATTTAGTTTCTCACAGGGGTGCACGGCACAGACGGCTTCCACAACGTGCTCCGTCTACTGAACTCAACATAGAAATCAGATGTTCAGAACTTCGACGTGATGCACTTTGGACAGCCCTTCGTCCACGTAGGAGGGACGTACTGTAACGCCAGCTGCTCTCCTGTCGGCCAATCAGAATCCACGTACGCAGGATTCATAAAACATCTAAAAATAAATAAACAAATAAACAGAACATTCCTGTACGTGTGTTTATTTACTTAATCGATTACATTCACTCTCAATATCTCACACACACTCACACAGAAACACACTCTCACACAGAAACACACACACACTCACACAGAAACACACACTCACACAGAAACACATACATACACACAGACATACACACACATTACAACCACACACATACACACACACATACATATACACACATACATGCACACACCCACACACACAGAGAAACACACACATACACTTAGACAAAGACATACACACACACTCACACACTCCCACACACTCTCATACACACCCTCTTATACACACACAGACATAAACACATTCATGTTGTGTGTAGTAACTGTGAGGGTTTGTGTTGTTATCTTTTAAACTGTTAGTGTAAATATTTTCTTACTTTTGTTTAAATTTACTGAATTCAATTTTTATTTAAAATATATCTGTTTGTCTATCTATCTATCTATCTATCTGTCTGTTTGTCTGCCTATCTGTCTGTCTGCCTATCTGTCTATCAGCCCGTGCCCTCCCTCTTAACGGAGAGCTAAACCATTCTGTTCATTTTGTCTCCTAGACAGAAAAAAATGGTAATGTTTTTATTTAAACTTAGCATTATTATTTTATTTTAATTAAAAGTATTTGGCTCAACCCGACTGATGAAACTTTGTTGTTGGCTGTGGCGTAAACAAATGTCAAAGCAGACAACAAAAAAACTAAAATAATTCATAAAATAAATAATTGTGATGAGGTTAAAAAATGTGATCAGGTGATTATGTAACAATAATCATGACAGGTCCACTGCTGGACACTGTCACCTGTGTTTAAAACACATTGTGAACTGAACCAAAGGAAACAAGGCAACTGGGACAGAAAATTATAGAAATGTTGTATAAATTCCTAAAAATCACATGACGGCATTGTTAAAAAGTAGAATTAGCTAGAATAACATCCACATTTTTTTTAATGTGTGCTCCCAATGATTGTAATTTCAAAGCAAAAAGAGTAATTAACGTTTACTGCTTTACAATAAAAACACTGCACTTACATTCTCATAGTTGCAAAATACCACAGAATGCATTTATCCAGTATTTAAAACTGTTCTCTGATCTTATGTGACCATTGGGTTAAAAAATGTCCAGATGTGGTGACTGGGCAACATGGTAGGGTTTGGGAATCAGCTTGTTTTACCATCCCTGTTTTGTAAAGGTAGGATTTGTATTTGAAGGAGGAACAACAGTGTTTGAGGTTCATGGTATGTACAGTAATTATCCAGTAATGAATGTTTAAATACTCTACACGATACAGGTACAAGTCACATATATTCTATATAGAACATCAGAGAACAACTTAGAATGCATTTATTCAGTATTTGTGGCCCCAACATATTAGCTAGATTAATTATGCTGTGTAAAGTATGAAATACAACATGCATTAGATAAATCCAAACCTGTGAAAAATAACGATACTGAACTAAATCAGCATTTTTGAGGCCGATTCTGATCACCGATCACCTTTCAGTGCGATTGACCGATAGTCGTTATAGATAGAGGGTGGGCTATATGCCACGGCAGGGCTACAAGTAGTTATTACCGCAAGCAAGTCATGAAACATGGTCTGAACTGGTTTATTATCATTTTTAACGAGCTCATGTGAAACAGCCTAATATTTTTAACAAAATTAACAGTAAATAAACAAAGTAAATCAAACAAATGTCCTCAATACTGCAATCATTAAATTTAGACCCTTAATTTAAAACTAAAAAAGCTAATTAAATAAATACAGTTAAAACTGCAGTCATTAAACGCAGACTCTATTTTAAACGACAATCTACAATCACTAAATGTAGATCTTGAATTGTAGCTGCTGTTCTGTTCGTACCGGTCAGATCTGGTCTTCACGGTTCTCTGGGTTATTACTATTGTGCTAGCTGCGCGTGCTAGCTCTGCTGTTTGCTGATACTCACTGTATTCAGACGCGTGGTGTTCTATTAAGTGCGTATCAGATTAGTAGTGTTAAATGTCTTAGTTTTGGTTCCCCCCTCGATGAGTCTGCATCATATACGGTAAAACACTGCCAGACGGACGACGTGCTTTCCGCGTGAGGCCGCTGCTTTAGTCAGTCTGTGGAAAATTAAAGGGTATGTATTTCCTAGTGGTTCAGATAGGAATTGCAGGGAGCTGGCCGGAGGGGGTTTCACAGAGGTGTCCTGTTCCTGGATGAAACGCTAGCTGTAAATAGAAATGAGGCATCGCCATCGATCAGCTCTCGGGATCTTTCCATCTCTAGTTATAACCTTTAAAATACAAACCTATCAACCTGTGTGACTTATACTGAATTAAATTATTCCCAACCTGTAAAAGACAAGCTTAACTGACTGACTTAAATGTAACCCACCTTGAATGGAAGTAACAGGGCTGGCTTTCAGGTGTTCAAACAATCTGTCTCACCATCTAGAGATCCTAGTGAAAATGTGCATATCATTAGCACAGCAACGTAACTCTGTGTCTCCAAGGTTTCATTGTGTTTTTACTGTTAATTCATTTCAGATTCAGTTTAATGATCACTACATTCTCCCAATACGCAGCTTTATATGATCATCAGTAGCTTTTTAATGCTGGAAACATTTTCAGACAAGAGCATTTACCAGCTCCGTTATTGAATTCTCCCATTCCACCTTAAATGGTGCCTGAGTGACTCAGTAATCTGAGGGGCGAGACTGTAACTGCTGCGCTATTTAAGGAGGAACTGCTAATTTGAAACAGGAAGTTAGTGATATTTTTAGCATGTGGTTTCGTGTTAAATATCAGCTGAATATTAAAAACTCTTGATTCATTATAGGAATAAGTTTATTTTACAAAAAAAGATGTAGCAGTGCGTTTGAGAAGTAAAGCGATTTGAAGTTATCAGCGTTTGTTCTGCTCTGTAGCTACCTAACGTTAGCTTACTAGCATTGCTAGCTGAACTAATTGACTATAAAGCTGAGGTAAAGATGTAGAATCATAAATCACAAATAAATCGCCAGCATAACCAACATAAATGTGTTTTTGTACAGGTTTGTTTTGTTTTAAGTTTAGTAAACTTTCTTAAGTGCAACCTACTTCTGCTGAGTCGGAGCACCGCTGCTGCTGTCTCGGGTCCTGTGTTCCTCCATGGCTCTGGACCGGATCCTGAATTAGTGCCGGTGTGCTGTGTTCCTCCACGGCTCTGGACCGGATCCTGAATTAGTGCCGGTATGCTGTGTTCCTCCACGGCTCTGGACCGGATCCTGAATTAGTGCCGGTATGCTGTGTTCCTCCACGGCTCTGGACCGGATCCTGAATTAATGCTGGTGTGCTGTGTTCCTCCGCGGCTTTGGACCGGCCCAATGAAAAAATACATTTTTGGATCGGCCAATATTTCTCCAGTTTAGCCGGCTCCCTGCAATTCCTGTCTAAACCACTAGGTGGAAATACATACCCTTTCATTTTCCTGACTACGCTGTCGCTGACTAAAGCAGCGGCGTCACGAGAAAAGCATGCGCTTATAGAAAGCATGTCGTCCGTCTGAATACAGTGAGTATCAGCAAACAACAGAGCTAGCATATAGCCCCGCCCTCGATCGGTATCGGCTATCGGCCAATCGTGCTGAAAGGTGAACGGCGATCAGAATAGGCCTCATAAAACGATGATCGGTCCACGTCTAATATATATATATATGAAAGATGAGTGTACAATGTGTAAACTTCTGAGCGAGTGCATATATCTATTCAATTTTACTTATTAGATCAAATTTCAGGTGCAGAACTTCTAAAGATTTAGGTTTACAAACTTTCTCTTACAGATGAATACAGCGCGAGTAGCTGCACCAACTACCCCTGCATATACCAAGAATATGTGTTTGACGAGTCTGACCTGGACTCCATGTTCAAGGCTATAGCTCAGTCAGGCTTCCCGACTGGCGTGATGCGTAGCCTCCTGGACTCCACATCGCACAGCATTGTTCAGACCATCGTGGGCTACAGACGCATGTCATCATTTAAGAATTTTACAATGAAGCACATGACGAGAAGAATTAATGAGAAGGTGAAGATGTCTCTCGCAGTGTGTAAGGAACTGGTGAGGATGGAAGCTCCCAGTTCTTCACATACCTGCCAGATGGATGATCTCACCATCATGTGCACCCATTGTATAATTGATGACATCATGCAAGGTTTGCCAAGCACATGGAGAAGGTGAAGAGGGTGTCCAAGAAGTGATGCAGGAACTAGAAAGAATCATAAGTTCCTGCAGATGTTCTTCCAAAAAGGATGTGAGGGTCATCGATTTGGAGGAACGTCATGAGAGTCTCCTCAGTGACGGGTTTCTCCAAGAAGTCAAAGGGGCAATTAGTAACACCCTCCTCAAGACCACCAGAGAGGTGTCGACCCAACTCAACACCACCATGGACGACATCGTAGTGGAGGACTTGGAGATGTGTGCTGAACAATCGGACACATCTCTCAAGTCTTCACCACTTATCGAGTCAGCTGCAGCAGACATGGCGGAGACCATTATAGAAGATTTAAAGAAGGTGTCTTCTCAGCAGTTGGACGACGGAAGCAGGAGGCCGTCACGAGAGACCTTCCGCTCTGCTGCTTGCAGACTGTACAGAAATTTGCATTTCAGGGTCTTCGGATTTCTTTCTAGGCTTCAGGAGTCACATTCCAGCCCACCTCCTCACGTCATACCAAGATACAACACATGTTGTTGTATGGAGGTTTGTACCAAGTTGGTGGAGCTGTACAAGAGTGAGCCGCTTATGGCAAGCTCCTCTTGTAGACGGGAGTTCTTCTCACCAGCTGCAAGTGCTGCAGAAAAACAAACTGCTGCAGTCACTACTCCTGTCCCTGAAGCTGTTGAGAGAAATCTGGAGACCAGGGAAGCATGTGAAACTACGAACAGCAGCTGCAGGACGTCAAATCAGACGCAGGACGTTAAAAGAGACCCGGCCACCAAGAAGAAGAGAGGTCTCAGAATCCGCAAGCGTCTGATGAGGATCTTCTCTGCTGTACGTAGAGCACTGCCCAATCCTTTCCAATGCATGTGCGTCCAACCTTGAACCTTCTCCTCTCCAGTAACTATGAATCCTGCATCATGACAGCTTATAACACCAGACACCCTCTCACAAGTCTGTCATCGTTACTACAGCAGCGGGAACTGTAGCACTAAATTTAGTTTCCAGAAGACGTTCGGATTCTCACAGGGGTGCACGGCACAGACGGCTTCCACAACGTGCTCCGTCTACTGAACTCAACAGATGTTCAGAACTTCGACGTGATGCACTTTGGACAGCCCTTCGTCCACGTAGGAGGGATGTACAGAAACGCCAGCTGCTCTCCTGTCGGCCAATCAGAATCCATCTATACATCATTGCGTACGCAGGATTCATAAAACATCTAAAAATAAATAAACAAATAAACAGAACATTCCTGTACGTGTGTTTATTGACGTAAGTGTTTACATTCACTCTCAATATCTCACACACACACTTACACAGAAACACACACTGTAATACACACACATACATATATACACACACACAAACACACCCTCACACAGAAACACACACCCCCTCACAGTAAAACACATACACTCTCATACACACACACATATACACACATACAAACACTGACACATACACACACACACTATCTATCTGTCCATCTATCTATCGATCTGTCTCTGTCTGTTTGTCCATCTATCTATCTATCTATCTGTCTCTCTGTCCATCTATCTTTCTATCAGCCCGTGCCCTCCCTCTTAACGGAGAGCTAAACCAATACCCTACTTTCTGTTTATTTTGTCTCCTAGACAGAAAAAAATGGTAATGTTTTTATTTAAACTTTTTATTTTATTTAAGCTTTATTTTAATTAAAGTACTTTTGAATTTATTTACTTGGCTCAACCCAACTGATAACTTTGTGGTTGGCTGTAGCGTAAACAAATGTCAAAGCTGACAACAAAGAAAACTAAAATAATTTATAAAATAAATAATTGTGATGAGGTTAAAAAATGTGATCAGGTGATTATGTAACAATAATCATGACAGGCCCACTGCTGGACACTGTCACCTGTGTTTAAAACACATTGTGAACTGAGCCAAAGGAAACAAGGCAACGGGGACAGAATATTATAGAAATATTGTATAAATTCGGCCTAATGAAAAAATTAATTTTTGGATCGGCTGATATTTCTCCAGTTTAGCCAATACCGAGAGCCGATCGATGGCGTTAAAATTTCTGTATTTCTAGCTATCGTTTAATCCAGGAACAGGAGCCCTCTGGCCAGCTCCCTGCAATTCCTATCTAAACCACTAGGTGGAAATACATACCCTTTCATTTTCCACAGACTGACTAAAGCAGCGGCGTCAGGAGAAAAGCATGCGCTTATAGAAAGCATGTCGTCCGTCTGAATACAGCGAGTATCAGCAAACTAAGCTAGCATATAGCCCCGCCCTCGATCGGTATCGGCTATCGGCCAATCGTGCTGAAACATAATCGGAATCGGCCTCAAAAACGCTGATCGGCCCATCTCTAATATATACATATATTTCTATAAGCGCATGCTTTTCTCCTGACGCCGCTGCTTTAGTCAGTCTGTGGAAAATATACATACATATAAAAACTTCTGAGCGAGTGCATATATCTATTTAATTTTACTTATTAGATCACATTTCAGGTGCAGAACTTCTAAAGATTTAGGTTTACAAACTTTCTCTTACAGATGAATACAGCGTGAGTAGCTGCACCAATTACCCCTGCATATACCAAGAATATGTGTTGGTTCTCACACTCTTCCTAAACACTGTGAGAAGTCAGGATTATATTAATTAGTTGTGCTTTACAGTCACACTAATGAGTGTGCATCTTCACCAATGGACAACGAAGTATTATTATTATTATTATTATTATTATTATTATTGTGCATATAAAACCCTTACCTTTTAATAATCCCAACAAACAGACCACATGGATCCACATCCAATGCTCTGTATAGGGAGTATATAGAGAGTCACAGAGACTACGTCTCTAGTTTACAGTGGGCCAGCAGACGTCCTGCAGTAGCTCTCACATGCTTTACCTGCAAGGAGAAAAGGAACCATGTTAATGTTTAAGCTGACAGAAACTGATGCCTTAAAAAATCCCGTGTCCTCCCTCTTAACACAGAGCTAAAACAATACTCTGTCTGTTCATTTAGCCTTTTAGACACAAAAGAACGGTAATGTTTTTAATAAAACAAAAAAGCCACCCTTAAAACCATTGTTCTTTAAGGGTTCTTTAGTAAAATCATTTAGTTTTACATAGAACCATGAGAAATCACAGAACCATTTGCATCCTTAAATGGTTCTTTGCATAATGAAGTGGTTCTCTATTACGCGGAACCTGTATATAGTTCTTTAAATTGACTTAAATTGCTTACACTGTTTTTTACAGATGCTGGTTTTTAATATACAGTATATAAAAATTGTTCGGCCACTGTGACTTTTGTTTCTGGCTATTTTGTTGGATCCTTGACCCGACAGTAAATAAAAGCATTTTTGTCTTTTTATTCAGAAACAAAAGTGTTTGAGGTTCATGGTACAGTTCTACACATTGTACACTCATCTTTCAAGTATAACAATTTAAATATAGTTTTCCCTTCAGTACACAGTACAGTAATCCAAACCTGTAAAATCATTATTTACTGAACTAAATGTAACTTACCTCGTCTGAATAATACAACTGGGCTGATCAGGGGGTCCAATGAAAGAGTCTGTTCACAGGTCACAGGTCAACTGGAGAGGGACTAAACACCAAACACATTTTAACATTATACGATAAACTAAATTGCTTCATAACTAAAGGCTGCATTAACGAAGCAAAACTAGTTAAACTAAACACAGTACTAAAGTAGACTTACATGCTGTTGCTGTTAGATCTTTTTGTCTACAGAACTAGGCTGTAGTTATAACCTATAAAATACAAACAGATCACCCTGTGTTACCTAACAGAATGTATTAGATTAATCCAAACACATACAGGACAAATTTAATGAACTGACTTAAATGTAACCTACCTTGAATGGAAACAATAGGTCTGGCTTTCAGGTGTTCAAACAATCTGTCAGAGATTCTAGAAATAATATGCATATTATTAGGCCAGTATAGTAACTTTGTGTTTCCAATGTTTGTGTTTTTTATAGTAATTCATTTCAGACTCAGTTTAATTTTCACTACATTCTCCCAATGCGCAGATTTATACTATGAAACATCCTAATTATCATTTAAATTCAGAAAATATTTTCAGACAATGGCCTGAAAATTAGCTTCTTTTTTTAATTCTTCCATTTCACCTTAAACTCTTCCATTCCACCTTAAATTCTCCCATTCCGCCTTAAACTCTCCCATTCCGCCTTAAACTCTCCAATTCCACCTTAAATTCTCCCATTTCACCTTAAATTCTCCTATTACACCTGAGGGACTCAGAGGGACTGGACTGTAACTGTAGCGCTATTTCAGGTGGAACTGCCAAATTCAAGTTCGTGATTTCTTAGTACTTGGTCTGATGTTAAATTTCTGCTAAACATTAAACAGGACTTTTAATTAGTTATAGAAATTAATTTACTTTACAAAAAGTCGTAGCAGTGCGTTTGAGAAGTAAAGCGAGTTTAAGTTAACAGCAGTTGTTCAGCTCTGAAGCTAGCTAACGTTAGCTAACTAGCATTGCTAGCTGAACTGACTGACTAATATAAGATGTAGAATCATAAACACAAATAAATCTCCAGCATATCCAACATACACAAAACAAACCTGTACAAACACATATTTAAGTTTAATAAACTTTCTGAACTGTAACCTACCTCTGCTGTGTCGTAGCTCTGCTGCCTGTCAGCTGGTGGTGATGTCCGTTGGTCGCTCCTCGCGCTGAGTTTGAATTATGCCGGTGTTGTGTCGAATTCTGACCCCCCGCCAGGAAAAGCACCCCCTCTATGGAGCGCACACATCGTCTTCTTGGCTTTAACTCCACTTAGAAAATAGAAATACCCAAATATACTGTTCTAAGCTACGCTGACTCGTTAGAAACAATGAAAATAATCATGTCACGTGCTTTTCACAGAATTCGGCACAACTATTGTGCCGAATTCTGCACCCCAGCCAGGAAGAGCACCCCTCTCGGGAGCGCGTACGCACATTGATTAGTGAAACGAGACGTATTCAAGTTTATTTTCAGGCCCTTGTCTGAAAATGTTTTCTGAATTTAAATGACAATTAGGATGAACATAGTGAACATTAAACTGAAATGAATTACTATTAAAAACACAAACATTGGAAACACAAAGTTACTATACTGGCCTAATAATATGCATATTATTACTAGAATCTCTGACAGATTGTTTGAACACCTGAAAGCCAGACCTATTGCTTCCATTCAAGGTAGGTCACATTTAAGTCAGTTCATTAAGTTTGTCCTTTACGTCTTTGGATTAATCTAATACATTCTATGTTAGGTAACACAGGGTGATCTGTTTGTATTTTATAGGTAGAGATGGACCGATCAACGTTTTTGAGGCCGATTCCAATTGCCGTTCAACTTTCAGCACGATCGGCCGATAGCTGATACCGATCGAGGGCGGAGTATATGACACAGCAGGGCTACATGTAGTTATTTTAGCGCAAGCAAGTCATGACACATGGTTGAAACTGGTTTATTACCATTTTTAATGAGCAAAAATGAACAGTAAATAAAAAAAGTAAATCAAATATCCCCAATACTGCAATCATTCAATTTAGACCCTTAATTTAAAACTAAAAAAGCTAATTAAATAAAAGCAGTAAAAACTGCAGTCATTAAACTCAGACTCTTGAATTGATCTTGAATTGCTGCTGCTGTTCTGTTCGTACCGGTCAGATCTGGTCTCCACTGGGTTATTATCTGTTCTGGTTTATTAGTTTTGTACTAGCTGTGCGTGCTAGCTCTGCTGTTTGCTGGTACTCACTGTATTCAGCTGTGTGGAGTGCCGTATCAGATTAATAGTGTTAAATGTCTTGGTTAGGGTTTTCTCCTTGCAGGTAAAGAATGTGAGAGCTACTGCAGGACGTCTGCTGGCCCACTGTAAACTAGAGACGTAGTCTCTGTGACTCTCTATATACTCCCTATACAGAGCATTGGATGTGGATCCATGTGGTCTGTTTGTTGGGGTTATTAAAAGGTAAGGGTTTTATATGCAAAATTCATATAAAATAGTATTACATCGTGTCCATTGGTGAAGATGCACACTCGCATTACTATGACTGTAAAGCACAACTAGTGAATATAATCCTGACTCTCACAGTGTTTAGGAAGAGTGTGAGAACAAACACATAGTCTTGGTATATGCAGGGGTAATTGGTGCAGCTACTCACAATGTATTCAGCTGTAAGAGAAAGTTTGTAAACCTAAATATTTAGAAGTTTTGCACCTGAAATGTGATCAAATATGTAAAATTGAATAGATATATGCACTCGCTCAGAAGTTTTTATATGTATGTGTGCATATATATATATATATATATATGTATACATATATTAGAAATTGGCTGATCAGCGTTTTTAAGGCCGATTCCTATCGCCAATCACCTTTCAGCACGATAGGCCGATAGCCGATTGGGGGCGGGGCTATATGCTAGCTCTGCTGTTTGCTGATACTCACTGTATTCAGCCGGACGACATGCTTTCTATAAGCACATGCTTTTCTCGTGACGCCGCTGCTTTAGTCAGTCTGTGGAAAATGAAAGCGCATGTATTTCCATATAGGAATTGCAGGGAGCCGGCTAAACTGGAGAAATATTGGCTGATCGCATATTTTGATTAAAAATAAGGCAATACCGATACATAGCCGATCGATCCTCCTTTCTCTAATATATATATATATATTTACACACCTCTGTTACTTCTTTCACACCAGTGGCGGAAGTAGAGGACAGGCCTGCCTCCAAAAACACATTTATGTTGGATATGCTGGCGATTTATGATTCTACATCTTTACCTCAGCTTTATAGTCAGTCAGTTCAGCTAGCAATGCTAGTAAGCTAACGTTAGGTAGCTACAGAGCAGAACAAACGCTGATAACTTCAAATCGCTTTACTTCTTAAACGCACTGCTACGTC
>CM038723.1:543246-548246 GCA_021613375.1 Megaleporinus macrocephalus
AACATTTACACACAACCACACCAATAACCAGCAACCAGAACATTTACACAAAACCACAACACCAACCAGCAACCAGAACATTTACACACAACCACAACACCAACCAGCAACCACAACATTTACACACAACCACAACATTTACACACAACCACAACAACAACCAGCAACCAGAACATTTACACACAACCACAACAACCAGCAACCACAACATTTGCACACAACCACAACAACAACCAGCAACCACAACATTTACACACAAGCACAACACCAACCAGCAACCAGAACATTTACACACAACCACAACACCAACCAGCAACCAGAACATTTACATACAACCACAACACCAACCAGAACATTTACACACAACCACAACAACAACCAGCAACCAGAACATTTACACACAACCACAACACCAACCAGCAACCAGAACATTTACACACAACACCAACCAGCAACCAGAACATTTACACACAATCACACCAACAACCAGCAACCAGAACATTTACACACAACCACAACACCAACCAGCAACCAGAACATTTACACACAACCACAACACCAACCAGCAACCAGAACATTTACACACAACCACAACAACAACCAGCAATCAGAACATTTACACACAAACACAACACCAACTAGAACATTTACACACAACCACAACAACAACCAGCAACCAGAACATTTACACACAACCACAACAACAACCAGCAACCAGAACATTTACACACAACCACAACACCAACCAGCAACCAGAACATTTACACACAACCACAACACCAACCAGAACATTACACACAACCACAACACCAACCAGCAACCAGAACATTTACACACAACCACAACACCAACCAGAACATTTACACACAACCACAACACCAACCAGCAACCAGAACATTTACACACAACCACAGCACCAACCAGCAACCAGAACATTTACACACAACCACAACACCAACCAAAACATTTACACACAACCACAACACCAACCAGAACATTTACACACAACCACAACACCAACCAGCACATTTACACACCACCACAACACCAACCAGCAACCAGAACATTTACACACAACCACAACACCAACCAGAACATTTACACACAACCACAACACCAACCAGCAACCAGAACATTTACACACAACCACAACACCAACCAGAACATTTACACACAACCACAACACCAACCAGCAACCAGAACATTTACACACAACACCAACCAGCAACCAGAACATTTACACACAACACCAACCAGCAACCAGAACATTTACACACAACCACACCAACAACCAGCAACCAGAACATTTACACACAACCACAACACCAACCAGCAACCAGAACATTTACACACAACCACAACACCAACCAGCAACCAGAACATTTACACACAACCACAACAACAACCAGCAACCAGAACATTTACACACAAACACAACACCAACTAGAACATTTACACACAACACCAACCAGCAACCAGAACATTTACACACAACCACAACACCAACCAGCAACCAGAACATTTACACACAAACACAACACCAACCAGCAACCAGAACATTTACACAGAAACACAACACCAACCAGCACATTTACACACCACCACAACACCAACCAGAACATTTACACACAACCACAACACCAACCAGAACATTTACACACAACCACAACACCAACCAGCACATTTACACACCACCACAACACCAACCAGCAACCAGAACATTTACACACAACCACAACACCAACCAGAACATTTACACACAACCACAACACCAACCAGAACATTCACACACAACCACAACAACAACCAGCAACCAGAACATTTACACACAAACACAACACCAACTAGCACATTTACACACAACCACAACACCAACCAGCAACCAGAACATTTACACACAACCACAACACCAACCAGCAACCAGAACATTTACACACAAACACAACACCAACCAGCAACCAGAACATTCACACACAACCACAACACCAACCAGCAACCAGAACATTTACACACAACCACCACAACCAGCAACCAGAACATTTACACACAACCACAACACCAACCAGAACATTTACACACAACCACAACAACGAGCAACCAGAACATTTACACACAACCACAACAACAACCAGCCACCAGAACATTTACACACAACCACAACACCAACCAGCAACCAGCACATTTACACACAACCAGAACATTTACACACAACCACAACAACCAGCAACCAGAACATTTACACACAACCACAACAACAACCAGCAACGAGAACATTTACACCCCACCACAACACCAACCAGCAACCAGAACATTCACACACAACCACAACACAAACCAGCAACCAGAACATTTACACACAACCACAACACCAACCAGCAACCAGAACATTCACACACAACCACAACACAAACCAGCAACCAGAACATTTACACCCAACCACAACACCAACCAGAACATTTACACACAACCACAACACCAACCAGCAACCAGAACATTTACACCCAACCACAACACCAACCATTAACCAGAACATTTACACACAAACACAACACCAACCAGCACATTTACACACCACCACAACACCAACCAGCAACCAGAACATTTACTCACAACCACAACACCAACCAGCAACCAGAACATTTACACACAACCACAACACCAACCAGCAACCAGAACATTTACACACAACACCAACCAGCAACCAGAACATTTACACACAACCACAACACCAACCAGAACATTTACACAAAACCACAACACCAACCAGCACATTTACACACCACCACAACACCAACCAGCAACCAGAACATTTACACACAACCACAACACCAACCAGCAACCAGAACATTTACACACAACCACAACACCAACCAGCAACCAGAACATTTTCACACACCAACCAGCAACCAGAACATTTACACACAACCACAACACCAACCAGAACATTTACACACAACCACAACACCAACCAGAACATTTACACACAACCACAACACCAACCAGCACATTTACACACCACCACAACACCAACCAGCAACCAGAACATTTACACACAACCACAACACCAACCAGCAACCAGAACATTTACACACAACAACAACCAGCAACCAGAACATTTACACACAACCACAACACCAACCAGCAACCAGAACATTTACAACAACAACCAGCAACCAGAACATTTACACACAACCACAACACCAACCAGCAACCAGAACATTTACACACAACCACAACACCAACCAGCAACCAGAACATTTACACACAACCACAACACCAACCAGAACATTTACACACAACCACAACAACAACCAGAACATTTACACACAACCACAACAACAACCAGAACATTTACACACAACCACAACATCTCACTCCAGTCTCACTCCTACCATCTGGAAGTCTCACTCCCACAACCTGGAAATCTCACTCCGGTCTCACTCCCACAACCTGGAAATCTAACTGTAGTCACACTCCTATCACCTGGAAATCTTACTGTAGTCACAGTCCTGTCACCTGAAAGTCTCACTCCAGTCTTACACCTACCACCTGGAAATCTTACTGTAGTCACACTCCAACCACCTGAAAGTCTCATTCCAGTCTCACTCCCACAACCTGGAAACCTAACTGTAGTTTCACTCCCACAACCTGGAAATCTCACTCCAGTCTCACTCCCACAACCTGGAAATCTAACTGTAGCCACACTCCCACCATCTGGAAATCTCACTCCAGTCTCACTCCTATCACCTGGAAATCTCACTGTAGTCACATTCCTGCCACCTGAAAATCTCATTCCAGTCTCACACCTACCACCTGGAAATCATACTGTAGTCCCACTCCAACGACCTGAAAGTCTCATTCCAGTCTCACTCCTACCACCGGGAAATCTCACTCCAGTCTCACTCTCACGACCTAGAAATCTAACTGTAGTCTCACTCCTACCACCTTGAAATCTAACTTCAGTCTCACTCCAACCACATGAAAGTATCATTCCAGTCTCACACCTACCACCTGAAAATCTCATTCCAGGCTCACTCCTGCCACCTGGAAATCTCACTCCAGTCTCACTCCTACCACCTGGAAATCTCACTGTAGTCACACTCCTACCACCTGAAAGTCTCATTCCAGTCTCACTCCTACCGCCTAGAAATCTCACTCCAGTCTTACTCCCACGACCTGGAAATCTAACTGTAGTCTCACTCCTACCACCTTGAAATCTCACTCCAGTCTTACTTCTACCACCTGGAAATCTCACTCCAGTCTTACTCCTGCCACCTGTAAATCTCACTTCAGGCTCACTCCAACCACCTGAAAGTATCATTCCAGTCTCACTCCTGCCACCTGAAAATCTCACTCCAGTCTCACACCTACCACCTGAAAACCTCACTCCAGTCTCACTCCTACCACCTAAAAGTCTCATTCCAGTCTCACTCCTACCACCTGAAAATCTCACTCCAGTCTCACTCCCATGACCTGGAAATCTCACTGTAGTCACACTTCTACCACCTGGAAATCTCACTCCAGTCTCACTCCTACCACCTAGAAATCTCACTCCAGTCTCACTCCTACCACCTGGAAATCTCACTGTAGTCACACTCCTACCACCTGGAAATCTCACTCCAGTCTCACTCATACCACCTGGAAATCTTACTGTAGTCACACTCCGACCACCTGGAAATCTCACTCCAGTCATCAGTGTTGGTCAGTGTTGGTCAGTGTTGGTCAGTGTTGATCATTGTTGGTCAGTGTAGATCATTGTAGATCATTGTTGGTCAGTGTTGATCAGTGTTGATCATTGTTGGTCAGTGTTGGTCAGTGTTGATCAGTGTTGGTCAGTGTTGATCAGTGTTGATCATTGTTGGTCAGTGTTGGTCAGTGTTGATCAGTGTAGATCATTGTTGGTCAGTGTTGATCAGTGTTGATCATTGTTGGTCAGTGTTGGTCAGTGTTGATCAGTGTTGGTCAGTGTTGATGAGTGTTGGTCAGTGTTGGTCAGTGCT
>CM038723.1:553246-570746 GCA_021613375.1 Megaleporinus macrocephalus
ACAGTCAGTCAGACATACAGACAGTCATACAGACAGTCAGACAGACAGTCATACAGACAGACAGACAGACAGACAGACAGTCATACAGACAGTCAGTCAGACTGACAGACAGTCAGACAGACAGACAGTTATACAGACAGTCAGTCAGACAAACAGACAGACAGACAGATGGACAGACAGATAGACAGACAGACAGACAGTCAGACAGTCATACAAACAGTCAGTCAGACACAGACAGACAGTCATACAGACAGACATACAGACAATCATACAGAAAGTCATACAGACAAACAGTCAGACAAACAGACAGACAAACAGACAGACGAAAAGTCAGATAGACAGACAGTCATACAGTCATACAGACAGTCACTCGGACAGTCAGAGAAAGTCAGTCAGACAGAAAGACAAACAGAAAGACAAACAGAACGACAGACAGTCATACAGGCAGTCAGTCAGACAGTCAGTCAGACAAACAGAAAAACAGACAGTCATACAGGCAGTCATACAGATAGACAGTCAAACAGACAGTCAGTCAGTCAGATGGACAGTCATACATACAGTCATACAGACAGTCAGTCAGACAGTCAGTCAGACAGACAGACAGACAGTCATACAGACAGTCAGACAGACAGACAGTCATACAGACAGTCAGTCAGACAAACAGAAAGACAGATAGACAGACAGACAGACAGTCATACAGACAGTCAGTCAGACAGTCATACGGACAGTCAGTCAGACAGTCATACAGACAGTCAGACAGCCAGACAGATAGTCATACAAACAGTCAGTCAGACAGACAATCATACAGACAGACATACAGACAATCATACAGAGAGTCATACAGACAAACTGTCAGACAAACAGACAGACAGACAGTCAGACAAACAGACAGATGAAAAGTCAGATAGACAGACAGTCATACAGACAGACAAACGGTCAGACAGTCATACAGACAGTCAGTCAGTCAGTCAGTCAGACAGACAGTCATACAGTCATTCAGACCATCAGAGACAGTCAGTCAGACAGAAAGACAAACAGAAAGACAGACAGTCATACAGACAGTCAGTCATACAAACAGAAAGACAGACAGTCATACAGACAGTCATACAGACAGTCAGTCAGACAGACATACAGACAGTCAGATAGACAGACAGACAGACAGACAAACAAACAGACAGACAGACAGACAGAAGGACAGTCAGACGGACATACAGGCAAACAGTCAGACAGTCATACAGACAGTCAGTCAGTCAGACAGACAGTCATACAGACAGACAGATAGACAGTCAGTCAGAAAGTCAGACAGACAATCAGTCATACACATAGTCAGACTGACAGACAGTCAGTCAGTCATACAGACAGACAGTCATACAGACAGACAGTCATACAGACAGTCAGTCAGTCAGACAGACAGACAGTCAGTCAGAAAGACAGTCATACACAGTCAGTCAATCAGAGAGACAGACAGACAGACACACAGTCAGTCATACAGACAGTCAGTCAGACAGACAGACAGACAGTCAGTCAGAAAGACAGTCATACACAGTCAGTCAGACAAACAGACAGTCATACAGACAGTCAATCAGAGAGACAGACAGAACGACACACAGTCAGTCAGACAGACAGACAGACAGTCATAAAGACAGTCAGTTAGACAGACAGACAGATAGTCATACAGACAGACATACAGACAATCATACAGGCAGTCATACAGACAGTCAGTCAGACAGACAGACAGACAGTCAGTCAGACAGAAAGACAGTTATACAGACAGACAGACAGTCATACAGACAGATGGACATACAGACAGACAGACAGACGGACAGTCAGATAGACCGACAGACAGACAGACAGACAGTCATACAGACAGTCAGACAGACAGAAAAACAGACAGACAGACAGTCAGACAAACAGACGGACAGTCAGATAGACAGACAGACAGACAGTCAGTCAGACAGAAAAACGGTCAGACAGTCATACAGACAGTCAGACGGACAGTCAGACAGACAGTCAGTCAGACAGACAGACAGACAGTCAGTCAGATAGTCAGACAGACACTCAGTCAGTCAGAAAGACAGTCATACAGTCATACAGACAGACACAGTCATACAGACAGCCAGTCAGACAGTCAGTCAGGCAGACAGACAGACAGTCAGACAGACAGACAGTCAGACAGTCAGACAGACAGACAGACACTCAGACGGTCAGACAGACAGACAGACGGACAGTCATATAGACAGTCAGTCAGACAGACATACGTTCATACAGACAGACAATCATACAGACAGTCATACAGACAGTCAGTCAGACAGACAGACAGACAGACAGACAGTCAGTCATACAGACAATCATACAGACAGTCATACAGACAATCATACAGACAGTCAGACAAACAGTCAGTCAGACAGACAGTCAGTCAGTCAGTCAGTCAGACAGACAGACAGTCATACAGATGGTCAGACAGACAGTCATACAGTCATACAGACAGACAGATAGACAGACAGACAGACAGTCATACAGACGGTCAGACAGACAGTCATACAGGCAGACAGATAGACAGACAGACAGACAGTCATACATACAGTCATACAGACAGTCAGTCAGACAGTCAGTCAGTCAGACAAACAGACAGACAGACAGATGGACAGACAGTCATACAGACAGTCGGACAGACAGACAGACAGTCATACAAACAGTCAGTCAGACAGACAGACAATCATACAGACAGACATACAGACAATCATACAGACAGTCAAACAGACAAACAGTCAGACAAACAGACAGACAGACACTCAGACAAACAGACAGACGAAAAGTCAGATAGACAGACAGACAGACAGTCATACAGACAGACAAATGGTCAGACAGTCATACAGACAGTCAGTCAGTCAGTCATTCAGACAGTCATACAGACAGTCAGTCAGACAGTCATACAGACAGTCAGACAACCAGACAGACAGACGGACGGACAGTAAGACAGACAGACAAACAGTCAGACAGTCATACAGACAGTCAGTCAGTCAGTCAGTCAGACAGACAGACAGACAGTCATACAGACAGACAGATAGACAGTCAGTCAGATAGTCAGACAATCAGTCATACACACAGTCAGGCTGACAGTCAGTCAGTAATACAGACAGTCAGTCCTACAGACAGACAGACAGACAGACAGGCAGACAGACAGACAGACAGTCAGACAGACAGACAGACAGACAGACAGTCAGTCAGACAGACAAACGGTCAGACAGTCAGACAGACAGTCACACAGACAGACAGACAGACAGTCAGTCAGTCAGACAGTCAGTCAGATAGTCATACAGACAGTCAGTCATACAGACAGTCAGTCAGACAGACAGTAATACAGAGAGTCAGTCAGACAGTCAGACAGACAGACAGTCATTCAGTCAGTCAGACAGTCATACAGTCAGTCAGACAGTCAGTCAGGCAGACAGACACACAGTCAGACAGACAGACAGACAGACAGTCAGTCAGACAGACAGACAGACAGACAGACACTCAGACGGTCAGACAGACAGACGGACAGTCAGATAGACACACAGACAGACAGTCATACAGACAGACAGACAGACAAACAGACAGACAGACAGTCAGACAAACAGACAGACAGACAGATGGACAGTCAGATAGACAGACAGACAGACAGTCAGACAGATAGTCAGTCAGACAGACAAATGGTCAGACAGTCATACAGACAGTCAGACAGTCAGTCAGACAGACAGACAGTCATACAGACAGACAGACAGACAGTCAGTCAGTCAGTCAGTCAGTCAGATAGTCATACAGACAGTCAGTCAGACAGACAGACAGTCAGACAGACAGTCATACAGTCATACAGACAGACAGTCATACAGACAGTCAGTCAGACAGACAGACAGTCAGACAGACAGACAGACAGACAGACAGACACTCAGACGGTCAGACAGACAGACAGACTGACAGTCAGTCAGACAGACAGACGTTCATACAGACAGACAATCATACAGACAGTCATACAGACAGTCAGTCAGACAGTCAGTCAGACATACAGACAGACAGTCATACAGACAGAAATACAGACAATCATACAGACATTCATACAGTCAGTCAGACAGACAGTCAGTCAGTCAGTCAGAAAGACAGACAGTCATACAGACAGTCAGTCAGACAAACAGACAGTCATACAGACAATCATACAGATAGTCATACAGACAGTCAGTCAGTCAGTCAGTCAGACAGACATTCAGTCATACAGACAGACAGTCGTACAGACAGACAGACAATCAGAGAGACAGACAGACAGTCATACTGACAATCATACAGATAGTCATACAGACAGTCAGTCAGTCAGTCAGTCAGTCAGACAGACAGACATTCAGTCATACAGACAGACATACAGACAATCATACAGACAGTCATACAGACAGTCAAACAGTCAGTCAGTGAGACAGACAGACAGTTAGTCAGTCAGACAGACAGACAGACAGTCAGTCAGACAGACAGACAGACAGACAGACAGTCATACAGACAGTCAGTCAGACAGACAGACAGTCATACAGACGGTCAGACAGACAGTCAGACAGTCAGTCAGTCAGTCAGACGGACAGTCAGATAGACAGACAGTCAGACAGACAAACGTTCATACAGACAATCATACAGACAATCATACAGACAGTCAGTCAGACAGACAGACAGACAGACAGTCAGTCAGACATACAGACAGACAGTCATACAGACAGACATACAGACAATCATACAGACATTCATATAGTCAGTCAGTCAGTCAGTCAGTAAGACAGACAGTCAGTCATACAGATAGACATACAGACAATCACACAGACAGTCATACAGACAGTCAGTCAGTCAGTCAGACAGACAGACAGACAGTCAGTCAGTCATACAGACAGACAAACAGTCATACAGACAATCTCAGTCATACAGACAGTCAGTCAGACAGTCATACAGACAGTCAGTCAGACAGACAAACAGTCATACAGACGGTCAGACAGACAGTCAGTCAGTCAGTCAGACAGACAGAGAGACAGTCATACTGCCAGTCAGTCAGATAGTCAGACAGTCATACAGTCAGTCAGACAGACAGTCATACAGTCAGTCAGATAGACAGAGTCATACAGTCAGACAGACAGACAGTCATACAGTCAGTCAGATAGACAGAGTCATACAGTCAGACAGACAGACAGACAGTCATACAGACAAACAGTCATACAGACAATCTCACTCATACAGACAGTCAGTCAGACAGTCATACAGACAGTCATTCAGACAGTCATACAGACAGTCAGTCAGACAGACAGACAGTCATACAGACGGTCAGACAGACAGTCAGACAGTCAGTCAGTCAGACAGAGAGACAGTCATACTGCCAGTCTGTCAGATAGTCAAACAGACAGTCATACAGTCAGTCAGACAAACAATCATACAGACAGTTAGACAGACAGACAGACAGACAGGCATACAGACAGACAGACAAATAGACAGTCATACAGACAGACAGACAAATAGACAGTCATACAGACAGACAGACAGTCAGTTAGAGAGACAGACAGACAGACAGACGGACAGCTGTAGTGGTGAGTGGAGTTATTTAGGGTGTGGTATTTGGTCGGGAGCTCGAGTTCAGAAATGGTTCTACTGGAGTTCTAACAGGAAGAACATTGCCTCTGTCATCTCCACTCTGGAACCAGAACCCCCCCTGTGGCCTGTTCTCCACTGTAGAGCGGAACCGAGCGTCCTCCGCCCCATTTCAGATAATATATATATATATATATATATATATATATATATATATATATATATATATATATACAGATATTGTGTTATATATTAGTGACCTCGTACGTTCACGATCCCGCACCACGACACACTACGCTCATGCAGTTACACTCCGAAACAACCGGAGTGCTCAGCGGACCTGGAGCGGGACACGCGTGTGATGCACCTGCAGGTGGAGGTGATTCGGATTCTGTACCTTCAGCTCAAGAACAAATACACCTGATCACGAGGGGCTCAGTGGCTGTAGGGGGAGCTCCAGAGCAAAACATGCCGCTTCTCAGAGGAGACAGAGAGAGAGATAAATAGAGAGAAAGAGAGTGATCATGCTGAGAGAGAGAGTGATTGTGTGAGTGTGTGTGAGTGTGTGACATTTACTAAAGCACTAATCAGCCCATCTGAGAAGTGATTATGTTGCTCTTCACCGGCTCCTCCACACCGACTCAGAACACGACTCAGAGTCAAGTGTCTTTTACGAAGCATTATGGTGTGTGAGGTCAGGTACTGATGTTGAACATTGCTGTGAGGATTTGATTGAGTGTTAGTGAGGTCAGGTACTGATGTTGAACATTGCTGTGAGGATGTGATTGAGTGTTAGTGAGGTCAGGTACTGGTGTTGAACATTGCTGTGAGGATGTGATTGAGTGTTAGTGAGGTCAGGTACTGATGTTGAACATTGCTGTGAGGATTTGATTGAGTGTTAGTGAGGTCAGGTACTGATGTTGAACATTGCTGTGAGGGTTTGATTGAGTGTTAGTGAGGTCAGGTACTGATGTTGAACATTGCTGTGAGGATTTGATTGAGTGTTAGTGAGGTCAGGTACTGATGTTGAACATTGCTGTGAGGGTTTGATTGAGTGTTAGTGAGGTCAGGTACTGATGTTGAACATTGCTGTGAGGGTTTGATTGAGTGTTAGTGAGGTCAGGTACTGATGTTGAACATTGCTGTGAGGATGTGATGGAGTGTTAGTGAGGTCAGGTACTGATGAACATTGCTGTGAGGATTTGATTGAGTGTTAGTGAGGTCAGGTACTGATGTTAAACATTGCTGTGAGGGTTTGATTGAGTGTTAGTGAGGTCAGGTACTGATGTTGAACATTGCTGTGAGGGTTTGATTGAGTGTTAGTGAGGTCAGGTACTGATGTTGAACATTGCTGTGAGGATGTGATTGAGTGTTAGTGAGGTCAGGTACTGATGTTGAACATTGCTATGAGGATTTGATTGAGTGTTAGTGAGGTCAGGTACTGATGTTGAACATTGCTGTGAGGATGTGATTGAGTGTTAGTGAGGTCAGGTACTGATGTTGAACATTGCTGTGAGGGTTTGATTGAGTGTTAGTGAGGTCAGGTACTGATGTTGAACATTGCTGTGAGGGTTTGATTGAGTGTTAGTGAGGTCAGGTACTGATGTTGAACATTGCTGTGAGGATTTGATTGAGTGTTAGTGAGGTCAGGTACTGGTGTTGAACATTGTTGTGAGGATGTGATTGAGCGTTAGTGAGGTCAGGTACTGATGATGAACATTGCTGTGAGGATTTGATTGAGTGTTAGTGAGGTCAGGTACTGATGTTGAACATTGTTGTGAGGATTTGATTGAGTGTTAGTGAGGTCAGGTACTGATGTTGAACATTGCTGTGAGGATGTGATTGAGTGTTAGTGAGGTCAGGTACTGATGTTGAACATTGCTGTGAGGATTTGATTGAGTGTTAGTGAGGTCAGGTACTGATGTTGAACATTGCTGTGAGGATGTGATTGAGTGTTAGTGAGGTCAGGTACTGATGTTGAACATTGCTGTGAGGGTTTGATTGAGTGTTAGTGAGGTCAGGTACTGATGTTGAACATTGCTGTGAGGGTTTGATTGAGTGTTAGTGAGGTCAGGTACTGATGTTGAACATTGCTGTGAGGGTTTGATTGAGTGTTAGTGAGGTCAGGTACTGATGTTGAACATTGCTGTGAGGATTTGATTGAGTGTTAGTGAGGTCAGGTACTGATGTTGAACATTGCTGTGAGGATGTGATTGAGTGTTAGTGAGGTCAGGTACTGATGTTGAACATTGCTGTGAGGGTTTGATTGAGTGTTAGTGAGGTCAGGTACTGATGTTGAACATTGCTGTGAGGGTTTGATTGAGTGTTAGTGAGGTCAGGTACTGATGTTGAACATTGTTGTGAGGGTTTGATTGAGTGTTAGTGAGGTCAGGTACTGATGTTGAACATTGTTGTGAGGATTTAATTGAGTGTTAGTGAGGTCAGGTACTGATGTTGAACATTGCTGTGAGGGTTTGATTGAGTGTTAGTGAGGTCAGGTACTGATGTGAACATTGCTGTGAGGATTTGATTGAGTGTTAGTGAGGTCAGGTACTGATGTTGAACGTTGCTGTGAGGATGTGATTGAGTGTTAGTGAGGTCAGGTACTGGTGTTGAACATAGCTGTGAGGGTTTGATTGGGTGAGTGTGTTAGATGGGGGGCTCTGGTTGTGTACAGGGTGGAGTGTATGTTGTGGAGTGAGGTGCTCTGTGTTACTCTGTAGGACAGTGTGTGTCCTACTGGGTACAGAGTGCGTTCCTTCTCTCTCAGAGTGACATTTTTAGCTGTCCCAGAATGCACTGGGCTCCCACCCTTAAACCCTAATTACACAGCAGAGCCGAGTCTGTGCACACAAATTCCACACGGCCGCGTCACTCCGCTGTGCTCTGTCTGGCGCTGGTGTGGAGTCCTCAGCAGGAGGAGAAGGTTGTAGAAGGTTGATAAGCTGTGGAGGAGGAGTGTGTATCTCCTGGTTTAAGGTTCGGTGGGGAGCCGCGCGGTGACGGACTCTGAGTAAAGTATTTAACATCAAAGTGAAAATACAGAAGTGATAATGTTCCATAAACAAACGCTTATTTCTCGAGATTCTGAGGTTAGAATTAACGTGCAGTCTGACAGTAACTCTCACGCCTGGTGTTCAGTGTTCAGTGTTCAGTGTTCAGTGCTCAGTGTTCAGTGTTCAGTGTTCAGTGCTCAGTGCTCAGTGTTCAGTGCTCAGTGCTCAGTGTTCAGTGTTCAGTGCTCAGTGCTCAGTGTTCAGTGCTCAGTGTTCAGTGCTCAGTGCTCAGTGCTCAGTGTTCAGTGCTCAGTGCTCAGTGTTCAGTGCTCAGTGTTCAGTGTTCAGTGTTCAGTGTTCAGTGTTCAGTATCTGTTCTTTTTTCTGTTTCTCTGATGCTGTTTGATTGCAGGTCTGCAGTAAATGTACTTTTTTTTTACTTTGTTTATTTTACTTTGTTTATTTTACTTTGTTTATTTTACTTTGTTTATTTTATTTTGTTTATTTCAGATCAGAGTAAAGCAGGATTTGCACTTCTGTGTTGAACACAGTTGGTGTTGTTCAGTTGAGGAATCCTGGCGCCCCCTGTTGGTGTTGAAGAATAAAACAATGACTGGGGCTAAAATCCATTTCAGTAAAACACAGAACATAAACATTGTAAACAAGATGTTTCCTCAACAGAAATCTTCTCCACCCCCCCCCCCCCCACCAACGAGACCACCCACTTTAACCAGGACTCTATTCTAACTCAGTTCAGTTTTCAGATTTCTCTTCATTTGAGTATCAGTGAAAGTTTAATTCTATATTTAGAATATTAGAATATTTCGATTTTCTTTTTAAAATTTCTAATCTTCATTAAAAACCTGTGAAGTCGCACTGATGTAGAATATCAGAATCAGAACCGCACCAATATCACCGGTACCAGCACCTGACTACTGACTACTGACTACAGAGTATAGACTACACAGTACTGACTACAGATCACAGACCACACAGTACTGACTACAGATCACAGACCACACAGTACTGACTACAGAGTGCTGACTACACAGTACTGACTACAGATCACAGACCACACAGTACTGACTACAGAGTGCTGACTACACAGTACTGACTACAGATCACAGACCACACAGTACTGACTACAGAGTGCTGACTACAGAGTAAACCGAGTACAGATACTCACTCGTTGACAGGCATCTTGATATTTATACAGTGTTAAATATTTGATTTGGGTAAACTCTTTGACCCTCGTTCATCATCTCATATAGTTCTTCTCAAACCTCTTGAAACTCACTCACTCACTCAGTCAGTCACTCACTCACTCACTCACTCAATCACTCACTCACTCACTCAGTCATTCAGTCACTCACTCACTCACTCAGTCACTCACTCACTGACTCAGTCACTCACTCAGTCACTGACTCAGTCACTCACTCAGTCACTCACTCACTCACTCAGTCAGTCACTCAGTCACTCACTCACTCAATCACTCACTCAGTCACTCAGTCACTCACTCAATCACTCACTCACTCAGTCACTCAATCACTCACTCAGTCACTCTCACTCAATCACTCACTCACTCACTCACTCAATCACTCACTCACTCACTCACTCAGTAAACACCATCAGCACCACTGTAAACACCAACACTCACTCACTCACTCACAGTTTTCAGGAAGATTTTAATCCCCAGTGTTCTCTGGGTTTGTTCTTAGACGCAGAAACACATTCGGACTCTTAGAACCTCCACAGGAACATGTATAGGGAAAAAAGCATAATAGTGATGTTAGTGAAATTAGTTATATTAGTGATAATAGTAACAATAGTAAAATTAGTGATAATAGTGATATCAGTGTTTATAGTCCTGGTGATGGTGTTTACAGTGGTGGTGATGTTTACAGTGGTGGTGATGGTGTTTACAGTGGTGGTGTTGATGGTGTTTACAGTGGTGGTGATGGTGTTTACAGTGGTGGTGTTGATGGTGTTTACAGTGGTGGTGATGGTGTTTACAGTGGTGGTGTTGATGGTGTTTACAGTGGTGGTGATGGTGTTTACAGTGGTGGTGATGGTGTTTACTGTGGTGGTGATGGTGTTTACAGTGGTGGTGTTGATGATGTTACAGTGGTGGTGGTGATGATGTTTACAGTGGTGGTGATGGTGTTTACAGTGGTGGTGGTGATGGTGTTTACAGTGGTGGTGTTGATGATGTTACAGTGGTGGTGGTGATGGTGTTTACAGTGGTGGTGTTGATGATGTTTACAGTGGTGGTGATGGTGTTTACAGTGGTGGTGATGGTGTTTACAGTGGTGATGATGGTGTTTACAGTGATGGTGATGGTGTTTACAGTTTTGGTGATAGTTTTACACTGGAGGTGATGGTGTTTACAATGATGGTGTTTGTGTTTAAAGTGGTGGTGATGATGTTTACAGTGGTGGTGATGTTGTTTACAGTGGTGTTGGTGGTGGTGGTGTTTACAGTGGTGGTGATGGTGTTTACAGTGGTGGTGATGGTGTTTACAGTGGTGGTGATCCAGGGCAGCTAAAGACCACTAGAGCTCAGCAGCCTTGAAGAACAGCAGCGTCCAGATGACCTCCTGTAATGATCTGCAGGTTATGTAGGAGGGCGGATGCTGTTGGGGGTCATGCAGGACAGGACTGACTCCGAGGCAGGACTGACTCCGAGGCAGGACCTAAATCTTTCAGTCTCGCAGTGATGATGGTAACCGTAACCGAACGTGAAGCTTAAACAGACATTTGAACCTCTTCCTTCTTCCTCAGCTTCCTTTTCACTGGACGGCCTTTCTTCCTCCACAGACTGTCCGGCTCAGAGCTCCGCCCCTTTCTCCCCGGACGCTGGCACTCCTATAAACATGGTCTAAAGAACAGACTGAATTCAGCCATGAGTGTTCTAGATAACAGCACGAGAAACCACACGAGCAAACAGTAATAAAAGACGCCTGTGATGGTCTAAATGTTCTAGATAACAGATACAGCACTAAGTGAAAGTCTCAGAACTTCATTGGTCTATTTCCTCAGGCCGCCAGGCGGCCCTTCACCGTGTCCGTCCGGTTTTGCCGGCCAGTTCTCCGAACCCGGTGCTGATGTTTCAGTTTCGTGACCTTTTTTTGACCTTTAGGTTTTTTATTGCTGGTTAAAGGGGTTTGTGCTGGAGTCGCTGTGGACGTGTTCTCCTGCAGGTGTACGGATAGAACCGAAGCGCCTCTTGAAGAACTCCTGAGACGTATGTCGGTGGGTCGTTAGGAGAGAAGCTGGAACAAAGCTGGAGCAGGAGGAGAAGCCGAGGCGGGTCTATAGAAGCTGGAACTGAGCGAGGCTCTTCCTGCTGGAGCGCGGCTGACTCGCTGAGCGACGGAGGTGACGGACGTTTTGATTGTGCCTCATTTTCCGAGCGGTGCGGCGAGTCGGCACCGTGACTCGATAATTAGGAGCCACTTAAAGCCAATTTGCATACGGAAAGATGCTGCACTAGAAACAGAGGCAGAACATTCATGTGGATTTGAATATGCAAATTAGCCGCCACTCAGGGTCTGCATGACGAGACTCCAGAGGACAGGCAGCGCGTGTGTAAAGTCAGGGCAGCGCGTGTGTAAAGTCAGGGCAGCGCGTGTGTAAAGTCAGGGCAGCGCGTGTGTAAAGTCAGGGCAGCGCGTGTGTAAGGTCAGGGCAGCACGTGTGTAAAGTCAGGGCAGCGCGTGTGTAAGGTCAGGGCAGCGCGTGTGTAAGGTCGGGGCAGCGCGTGTGTAAAGTCGGGGCAGAGCAGTGCACAGGTTTGTTTTTATACAGTGTCAGGACGCGGACTTCTCCAGTTAACCCAGTAACACACCCACATCCCCACTAACCTCCGGTCTAGTAGGAGGAATGCCGTTAGTAGTGAGTAGGGTAAGATTAGGAGTTTGGACTATTTCAGTCTCCCTGTTCAGAGACAGAGTATACCAGAGTACACAGAGAGTATACCAGAGTACACCGAGAGTATACCAGAGTACACCAAGAGTATACCAGAGTACACCAAGAGTATACCAGAGTACACCAAGAGTATACCAGAGTACACCGAGAGTATACCAGAGTACACCGAGAGTATACCAGTGTACACCGAGAGTATACCAGTGTACACCGAGAGTATACCAGAGTACACTGAGAGTATACCAGAGTACACCGAGAGTATACCAGTGTACACCGAGAGTATACCAGTGTACACCGAGAGTATACCAGAGTACACCGAGAGTATACCAGTGTACACCGAGAGTATACCAGTGTACACCGAGAGTATACCGGAGTATACTGAGAGTATACCAGTGTACACCGAGAGTATACCAGAGTACACTGAGAGTATACCAGAGTACACCGAGAGTATACCAGTGTACACCGAGAGTATACCAGAGTACACTGAGAGTATACCAGAGTACACCGAGAGTATACCAGAGTACACCGAGAGTATACCAGTGTACACCGAGAGTATACCAGAGTACACCGAGAGTATACCAGAGTACACCGAGAGTATACCAGTGTACACCGAGAGTATACCAGAGTACACTGAGAGTATACCAGAGTACACCGAGAGTATACCAGTGTACACCGAGAGTATACCAGTGTACACCGAGAGTATACCAGAGTACACTGAGAGTATACCAGAGTATACTGTCCGCCAGTGTTACAAAGATGGCCGCCCGTGACCACTTTCCTACAGAGATTATTAATAAACATCCAGACGCTTGTTCTTTACTCAACCACTGAGAGCAAGACATACGGTCTGATCACAGCAGGTCTGATCACAGCAGGTCTGATCACAGCAGGTCTTTTTTCATTTTAATCATTTTAATCATTTTAAAAGTGAAAAGTTTCCAACAGAATCGAACTGATCAGTGAAATTTAGGACTGAATCATTTCATAATGAATCAAATTGAAGTGAATCTGGGATCAAATACAATAGTGAACTCTCAGAGAATCATTTCCCATAAAACACCACTTCATACTGAATCAGAACTACTGAATCATCTTCAGGTCCATTTCATATTTATTCAGAAAATCATCTACACAAGTGTTCTGACAAGAGTTTCACTGATTTACACACACACACACACACACACACACACACACACACACACACACACACACACAAAGTTGTGGGTCTGAAATGTCCTTGCTCTCAGAGAGGACACAAACAGGCCTGTAACGATTCTTCATCCCACCATCAGCCCGACACGGACCACCCTCGTCAGTCTGACTCACTTTCGTCTCCTGTCTGTAATCCAGTTACGGTGATCTGATATCATTACAACATGAAAGACTACAAGGACGACGCTGAGGCTTCTGGGACATCAGAGCTGTTTGGCCTCTAATTACGGCTCTCAGCGCATCTACAACCTGAGACAACACCGCCCCGTCAGTTCATAAGAGTGAATAAGAGTGAATAAGAGTGATGTAACCGACCAACACTGCGCAGTCCAGCTGCTCTGGACTCCTGCAGGACCTCCACATCAAACACACACACTCTAACTCCTGAACACGCAGAGAGACCTGCTGACGCGCTGTGACGTTCAGTTACCTTCAAAACCATCACATCGCCGAAGAGAGCAGCGGTGCTAACAGTCCATCAAACCGAGTCAGGAGCCACGCCCACAAGACCCTCCGTCACTTCAGTGTATAAGACGTTTAGGAGGAGTGTGGAGGGTGACTCAGCCTGGTTGGGGTAAGAGGGGGGTTTAACTGAAATAACTGAAAGACCCTCCATCCTGATAGACGAACTATCCGCAACACCTGCTGTCCTGGAGAGACACGTTTACTGGACTGACCCCGGAGACGTCCCTGTTTCTGAATTAAAGAGAACATCTAAAGAAGAACAGCAGCAGAGCAGATGGGCAGACGTCTCATGCTGTACTTGTTTCGGCCAGCAGAGGGCGCTGCTGTCTACTGACCACTTCTACCTCTTACTGATCTGGTTTTAAAGAACAGGTTTTGGTTTTGAAAGCTAGGAAGTGTCCGGTGAGTCCACAACTTCACCGCGGACGGCTGCCGGGCGATGATCAGAAATCACCCCACCAAGTCGCTGCGGTGAGGACACACACTTCTATTCACTCTGTTTTCACTCCTTCTGGTCCAGTTATGTTTAATTACTGCTTATAATAGAGAAGCTAATCAGGCTACACGCTCTTATTAGCTCGTTAGGGCTCGACTGTGGAAATGCTAACGTACCCGCTCGGCTGTGTTAACTCTGTAGCTGTAGTTTTTCAGAGAAGCAGAAATGAAACAAAACTCAGTTTTTAAGATCAACATAATTTACTCTGAACAGGAACAAAGAAAAACCTGGTCATCAATTCAATGATCTTCATAATATACACCACAGAGACACGTCTGGAGACACGACTGGAGACACGACTGGAGACCAAGCGTAAACTAACTCTCATACAAACTCACAACATATTCATTTTTGGCAATAGGACAGTACGGGACAGTATGGGACAGTACGAGATGGTATGGGACAGCACGGGACAGTACGGGACAGTACGGGCCAGTATGGGACAGTACGAGGCAGTATGGGACAGTTTGAGACAGTATAGGACAGTATGGGACAGTACGAGACAGTATGGGACAGTTTGAGATGGGATAGGACAGTATGGGACAGTACGAGACAGTATGGGACAGTTTGAGACAGTATAGGACAGTATGGGACAGTACGAGACAGTATGGGACAGTTTGAGACAGTATAGGACAGTATGGGACAGTACGAGACAGTATGGGACAGTTTGAGATGGGATAGGACAGTATGGGACAGTATGAGACAGTATGGGACAGCTTGAGATGGTATGGGACAGTATGGGACAGTATGAGGCAGTATGGGACAGTTTGAGACAGTATGGGACAGTACAAGACAGTATGGGACAGTTTGAGATGGTATGGGACAATATGAGACAGTACAGGACAGTTTGAGATGGTATGGGACAGTATGGGACAGTACGAGACAGTATGGGACAGTATGGGACAGTATGAGACAGTATGGGACAGTTTGAGACAGTATGGGACAGTATGGGACAGTTTGAGACAGTATGGGACAGTATGGGACAGTTTGAGACAGTATGGGACAGTATGGGACAGTATGGGACAGTACGGGTAACAGAAAACAATAAAATAGGCAGAAAGATTCCAGGCCCGGAGAACCATTCCCTCATGTTCATCACATTCCCAGCGATTATACCGCACGCCCGTCGTGATGGTAACCAGGTAACCAGGTATCCAGGTGTCTGACTGTTTCCTGTTGTTAGCTGCTCGACCGCACAGCGTTTATAATCAACGTAATCAGACGAATACAGACTCAGCTCTACTCCGAATTCAGCTTTTGGTAATAGGCAGCGGGTCAGCGCGGGTCAGCGCGGGTCAGCACCTCGCCCGGCAGTAACCAGCTCGCTGGTGAGTAAGATCAGAGGAAGCAATAAGAGGGGCCGGATTATTCCAGACCAGCCCTGAGACTCGGGGCCGTCAGGACTGGAACCAGGTTTCCAGGTGTCTGACCGTCTTCCGTTGTTGGCGACTGGCCCGCACGGCCTGGCAGGCGGCGCAGTAATGCTCCGCCCAGAATGAGACCACATGCACGCGGTAGTCCCGCCTCCAGGCCAGGTAGCGGCGATACTGAGCCGGGTTGCGGTCCAGGTACAGGAGGTACGCGGCGAGGGCCCGGGCCGATTTGAAGTCGTGGACGTGGATGAAAGCGTCCGCAGGGAGGTAGCGCTCGTAGTTTTCCCGCGGCGGCCCCATCACCACGGGAACGGCGCCGGACTCCAGAGCGTTATGCCACAGCTTCTCGGTGATGTAGTCGGTGTGCAGGGAGTTCTCGAAGGCCAGGTAGAACTTGTAGCTGGAGATGGTCTGCAGAACGCTGTTGTTGACCAGACGCAGCGCCTGCCGGCCGTAGATGTCCACCTGGATGTAGCGGCGAAGCTGCCAGTAGAACTGGACCCTCTCTTGCTCCTGGCTCCAGTTGCTGATCACCCAGGCGGCCAGGGCCCGGCGCCTGCGACCCGACTGGGCGTGACGGTGCTGCGCGGGGGGGCCGGCGCTCCCGCGCGGGCGACGCTCCAGGTACCCGTAGGGCAGGAAGATGTCGGAGCCGAAGCGGTACGACATGGTCAGGTTGAAGAGTCTCTCCAGACCGTCCAGCCAGGGCGTGTGCGCGGGAGACTCGAAGTTCATCCAGATCCATTTCTGGCCATCGGGGCGGGGGGCCGGCGGGAGGGCCCTGGGGTCGTGCACCAGCTCGCGGTGGTGCAGGATCACCGCGCCGGCCCGACTGTACTCATTCCTGTCCAGCGTCAGCGTACAGCCGCGCACGCCGTAGCCCTCCTCGCAGTCCGGGAGCTCGTCCTTATTCCCGAACGGCGCCCACCACAGGAGGATCAGTGTCACACGCGCGTCCCTGTCTTCGGGGTCCGAGTCTTCGCCGTCCAGGTGCGCGACCGGTGCAAGAACACGCGGCACTACGAGGACGAGCAGCACGAGCACGGACACGAGCGGGGCGAGCAGACACAGCCGCTTCAGCCGCGCCTTCTTACGCATGGAGGAGACAACTGCCATAAATTCAACACAACCGTCCCTTTAACTGTCCCCAGTCTCTTACTGCACCTTTAATACCTTTAATACCCCAACAGTCTCATACCTGACCGTCTTCCTACACTTACTGCACCTTTAATACCCCAACAGTCTCATACCTGGCCGTCTTCCTACACTTACTGCACCTTTAATACCCCTCAGTACCTCACACAGTCCCCTCCTCCTTCTGCTGCTCCTTTACTTGGAGGCGTCTTCCTCTTATTTCCATATCAGTTCTCTAAATCCGTTCCTCCCCTCTCAGAACCCGAAACAGCTTCCCTCCTTTTCCTCCTCCTATTGCCCCCTCAAATAACC
>CM038723.1:575746-584263 GCA_021613375.1 Megaleporinus macrocephalus
CACATATACACACTCACACACACTCACATATACACACTCACACACACATACACACTCACACACACACACATACACACTCACATATACACACTCCACACACACATACACACTCACACACACAAACACTCACATACACTCTCACATATACACACACACTCACACACATACACACTCACATATACACACTCACATATACACACTCACATACACACACTCACATATACACACTCACACACACATACACACTCACATATACACACTCACACACACATACACACACACACAAACACTCACACATACACACTCACACATACACACTCACATACACACACATACACACTCACACACATACACACTCACACACACATACACACTCACACACATACACACTCACATATACACACTCACACACACATACACTCACATATACACACTCACACACACATACACACTCACACACACACATATACACACTCACATATACACATACACATACACACTCACACACACACCACACACATACACACTCACACACATACACACACACATATATACACACTCACACACACATACACACTCACACACACAAACACTCACACATAAACACTCACATACACTCTCACATATACACACACACACACTCACACACATACAAACTCACACACACATACACACTCACATATACACACTCACACACACATACACATACACACTCACACACACATATACACTCACATATACACACTCCCACACACATACACACACACATATACACACTCC
Organism: Megaleporinus macrocephalus; assembly: GCA_021613375.1. Lineage (NCBI taxonomy): Eukaryota > Metazoa > Chordata > Actinopteri > Characiformes > Anostomidae > Megaleporinus > Megaleporinus macrocephalus. Next base: position 576,527 of record CM038723.1, read on the forward strand.
CACACACATACACACACACATACACACTCACATATACACACACTCACACACATACACACTCACATATACACACACTCACACACACATACACACTCACATATACACACACATACACACTCACACATACACACTCACATATACACACTCACACACATACACACTCACACACACTCACATATACACACTCACACACACATACACACTCACACACATATACACACTCACACACTCACATATACACACTCACACACACATACACACACTCACATATACACACTCACACACACATACACACTCACATATACACACTCACACACACATACACTCACACATACACACTCACATACACACACACATACACACTCACACACACATACACACTCACACACATACACACTCACATATACACACTCACACACACATACACTCACATATACACACTCACACACACATACACACTCACACACACATACACACACATACACACTCACATATACACACTCACACACATACACACTCACATATACACACTCACACACACATACACACTCACACACACAAACACTCACACATACACACTCACACATACACACTCACATACACACACGTACACACTCACACACATACACACTCACACACACACTCACACACATACACACTCACATATACACACTCACACACACATACACACTCACACACACAAACACTCACATATACACATTCACACACACATACACACTCACACACACATACACACTCACATATACACACTCTCACACACACACACACACACACACTCACATATACACACACACTCACATACACACTCACATATACACACATACACACTCACACACTCACATATACACACTCACACACACTCACACACATACACACTCACACATACACACTCACACACACATACACACTCACACAGACATACACACACACTCACACATACACACTCACATATACACACTCACACATACACACACATACACACTCACATATACACACTCACACACATACACACTCACACATACACACTCACCACACATACACACTCACACACACACATACACACTCACACACATACATACACACTCACACACACATACACACTCACACATTTACACATTCACACATACACACACACACTCACATATACACACACACACACATACACACTCACATATAAACACTCCCACACACATACACACTCACACATACACACTCACATATACACACTCACATACACACACACACACATACACACTCACACATACACACTCACTGTTTTCAGACAGTGGGTTCTCAGTGCTGACGGTTCTAGAGGAGAGCTGCGCTGATTACACTGAGCAGTAGACGGGGTTAAGCGTCTCCACTGAAAGGTCCATGTGTCTCTGAGCGTGGTCCGTGTTTCTGAGCGTGGTCCGTGTGTCTCTGAGCGTGGTCCGTGTGTCTCTGAGCGTGGTCCGTGTGTCTCTGAGCGTGGTCCGTGTCTCTCTGAGCGTGGTCCGTGTGTCTCTGAGCGTGGTCCGTGTGTCTCTGAGCGTGGTCCGTGTGTCTCTGAGCGTGGTCCGTGTGTCTCTGAGCGTGGTCCGTGTCTCTCTGAGCGTGGTCCGTGTGTCTCTGAGCGTGGTCCGTGTGTCTCTGAGCGTGGTCCGTGTCTCTCTGAGCGTGGTCCGTGTGTCTCTGAGCGTGGTCCGTGTGTCTCTGAGCGTGGTCCGTGTCTCTCTGAGCGTGGTCCGTGTGTCTCTGAGCGTGGTCCGTGTGTCTCTGAGCGTGGTCCGTGTCTCTCTGAGCGTGGTCCGTGTGTCTCTGAGCGTGGTCCGTGTGTCTCTGAGCGTGGTCCGTGTGTCTCTGAGCGTGGTCCGTGTGTCTCTGAGCGTGGTCCGTGTGTCTCTGAGCGTGGTCCGTGTGTCCCTGGGCGTGAGGTCTGGAGTGTTGGTCAGACGGTGTTCAGAGAAACAGTTTTATGTTAATCTCTGAACGAGACGTGTGTCAGTCAGAGCAGATACTCCTCCTCCAATCACACGACCATTCACGCTATCAATATCTGATAATCACTCAGAACAAAGTCTCCTGATAGTGAGACGAGGCCGTGCACTGCTTACTGTAACTCCGAGTGTTACACTCAGTCCTGCTTCGTTACTCGTTAATCTTCATAGAATAAAAGTCTCTGTGGAGTAAAGTCTCCTCCCATAACCAAACATAAACAGAGACCCTCCCAACCCAGCAGAGCTGAACACAGATCAGTGTTAATCAGAGGAGAAACCAAACACACCAACACACACACCTTCACCTACCTGTGTACAGGTAAACTGTATCACTACCTTCACCTACCTGTGTACAGGTAAACTGTATCACTACCTTCACCTACCTGTGTAGGTAAACTGTGTGGATGAGAGTTTCTGAATACTGAGTGAGTGAGAGAGTGGGAGCGTGTGTGAGTAAGAGAGTGAAAGAGTGAGTGAGAGTGTAAGAGTGAGTAAGAGAGTGAAAGAGTGAGTGAGAGTGTGAGTAAGAGTGAGAGAGTGAGTAAGAGTTAGTGAGAGAGTGAGTGAGTAAGAGAGTGAAAGAGTGAGTGAGAGTGTAAGAGTGAGTAAGAGAGTGAGTAAGAGTGAGTGAGAGAGTGAAGATCCTGGTGAACTATAAGCTCCTACAGTCGTGCTGACCTGCACTCTAAGCTTGACCAGTAGCTGGACCGTGTTGGGTCAGTGCCGGGCTGGCGGTCTGCTCGCTGGGTTTTCCTGTTAGGAGCTTGGGAACGCTGGAAAACAGGAAAAACCTGAAGCGGCATGTTGCAGACCGGAGAGTGACCTGTTTCAGAGTGTCACATGATATACACTCACCGACTCACCTTTCCCCAAATTCCAAAACCAGCTAGAGCACTCTGCGCACTCAGAGATCCAGCGTGTAATAACGTGCTCCGTGGCGGCGGCGCTGCGGGGTTGTGTAGAGGGACACGCCGGTCCTGGGTGTGAATCTTGTTTTGGGGAGTGTTGTTGTGTTTGTATGGGTGAGTTTATTATCAGCTCACTGTACGCGGCTCAAAGCGCTACCGACCCACTGGAGTTCTCCCGACTCTCCCGGGTCCCACTCTGGCACCCTGGTATGCGGGTACGTGGGTAAACTCTAACAGTCTCAGATAAGACCAGCTGCTCTGAGGAGAAATCCAGTCACTTCAGCTGCAGCAGATTCACACTGGAGCTCAGCGGAGCCTCAAAACCCACCAGCACTTTTGTAGTCTCTAACCACTAACCTAACCCTAACCTAACACTAACCTAACACTAACCTAACCCTAACCTAACACTAACCTAACACTAACCTAACCCTAACCTAACACTAACCTAACACTAACCTAACACTAACCTAACACTAACCTAACACTAACCTAACACTAACCTAACACTAACCTAACACTAACCTAACCCTAACCTTAACCTAACCCTAACCTTAACCTAACCCTAACCCTAACCTTAACCTAACCCTTAACCTAACCCTAACCTAACCCTAACCTAACATTAACCTAACCCTAACGTAACCCTAACCTAACCCTAACCTTAACCTAACCCTAACCTTAACCTAACCCTTAACCTAACCCTAACCCTAACCTAACCTAACCTAACCCTAACACTAACCTAACCCTAACCTAACACTAACCTAACCCTAACCTAACACTAACCTAACCCTAACCTAATACTAACACTAACCTAACCCTAACCTAACCCTAACCTAACACTAACCTAACACTAACCTTAACCTAACCCTAACCTTAACCTAACCCTAACCTAACCCTAACCTTAACCTAACCCTAACCCTAACCTTAACCTAACCCTTAACCTAACCCTAACCTAACCCTAACCTAACATTAACCTAACCCTAACGTAACCCTAACGTAACCCTAACCTTAACCTAACCCTAACCTTAACCTAACCCTTAACCTAACCCTAACCTAAACCTAACCCTAACCTAACCTAACCCTAACCTAACCTAACCCTAACCTAACCCTAACCTAACACTAACCTAACCCTAACCTAACTCTAACGTTAACTCCTACCCCAGCCTTACAGCCTCAAACTCAACATGATACACTGTCGTTAACGTTCTAGAAACCTCACCTCTCAGGTTCTTCCAGCTGCTGGAGGAATCAGGAAGCCAGTCATGAGTGTATCCTGCCCGACAGTCGGAGCTCTCCGGTGTAGCCCCACAGAACCCTCCCACCACGACCCCAACATGACCTTCAATCAGGACCCCCCAAACCGACACGCCGCAATACAACAGCTGAAGAACTCCTGGAGTTTTGAGTGAAGCTGCTAGAAAAGCTTTGAGGAGAAATCAGTCTGTTTCTGGAGGAAGATTCAGGATCAGCAGCCAAACCTCCACAGTGACGTATCTCCACACTCCAGAAGATCCGTTCCCCAAACACCCACCCTTCACCCCCCCCCCCCCCCCACTCATCAGCACGCGTTACAATACACGTCTAGAAGGTGTTTATTATTATTATTATTATTATTAGATATTATTATTAATATTATAATAAAATATTATTATTAATAGTATTATTAATATTGTTATTAAATATTATTATTAACATCATTATTAAATATTATTATTAATATCATTATTAAATATTATTATTAATAGTATTGTTAAATATTATTATTATCAATATTATTATTTATTATTATTATATTAATTTGTGATTTTAAAGATAATAAACAGAAAAGGTTCTGTATGAGAAGCTGTACTGCGAGCATCGCCACGGCGACTGCAGCTACACTGACGGACAGACTCACTCGTACAGCAGGAAGTGTTTATTTAATCACTATGTGTTATTTCCTGATGGGGTCCATTAAGGGGGGGAGGTCACACGTCCATCTCTGGTCAGAGTCAGTGACCACATGTTTACATACAGGTACCGGCTGGTTCTTCACTCTGGCTTCTTAAAGCTGCACTAGGTAAGATTTGGGGATTTGGAGACCTCTCTGGTGAAAGTGTGTAACTACACATAACGAGCTCGCCCGCATTTAGCGACGGTGGTTCTGCTTCGGACCACCACGAGCGGAATTCAGAGAGAGCTCAGTGTGAAGGTCGTGTTTACTGTCAGCACCTCTTCATCAGTACGAGGAGGTCCAATCATCCAGCTGGACGTCTCTGAGCCGGTACGTGACGTTAACCCACAGAGTCGTACGGCGTGGAGGGAAACTACAGGACACTGGCGTCTTACATAGTGCAGCTTTAAGAGACAACCGTATCAGACAGAAAGACAAAAACACTAATAACATTAAAATCACTCTCCGTCCGGAGTGATCCGTCACACCCCGACGCCTGGAGAGCGACGAGCCCCGGAGACTCTCCTCATGACGTGAAGTCTGCTGAAACTGAGGTGGAGTCCAGAGTCAAATATGTACTTTGCCGCTCCTCCCGCGGCCGGATAAAGATCTCGTATTGTTCTCCTGCTGGAACTCCGTCCACAGCTCACCAGCAGCTTCTCCAACAGCTAACAGAGCGCTGGGCGTGGTCCACCACCCACCGTCCAGGACATTTCTATAGAACCAGGATCTGCTCTCACACTCGCTCGTCACACTGCGACCCTGAAACGACCCACGTCTGGAATATTAATCCACCTTAGAGTGAGAACGTCCTTCACTGAGAACGTCCACCGCACTGGGTTAGCTTAGTCTCCAAACAGCTGACCACTCCTCTCTGGTTACATTCAGACAAACACGAGTAGCCTGTGTGATTCATCTGCAGCATTACAAAGACAGAGAAATCGTTTTGATTAATTATTATTATTATTGTTATTATTGTTATTATTATTTTATTTCCTTCTCTTATTCCTTCCTGGTCTGATTTCCAGGGTGTTCCACAGGGTTCCGTGTTGGGCTGGATTATGATTGAGAATAAGAAGAGTACAGTGAAGAGTACAGTTGAGAGTAAAGTGGAGAGTACAGTGGAGAGTACAGTGGAGAGTAAAGTGGAGAGTACAGTTGAGAGTACAGTGGAGAGTGTAGTTGAGAGTGTAGTGGAGAGTGTAGTGGAGAGTGTAGTGGAGAGTACAGTTGAGAGTAAAGTGGAGAGTACAGTGGAGAGTAAAGTGGAGAGTACAGTGGAGAGTACAGTGGAGAGTGTAGTGGAGAGTACAGTGGAGAGTGTAGTGGAGAGTGTAGTGGAGAGTACAGTGGAGAGTACAGTGGAGAGTACAGTGGAGAGTACAGTGGAGAGTACAGTGGAGAGTACAGTGGAGAGTGTAGTGGAGAGTACAGTGGAGAGTGTAGTGGAGAGTGTAGTGGAGAGTGTAGTGGAGAGTGTAGTGTACAGTGGAGAGTACAGAGGAGAGTACAGAGGAGAGTACTGTGGAGAGTGTAGTGGAGAGTGTAGTGGAGAGTACAGTGGAGAGTACAGTGGAGAGTACAGTGGAGAGTGTAGTGGAGAGTGTAGTGGAGAGTACAGTGGAGAGTACAGTGGAGAGTACAGTGGAGAGTGTAGTGGAGAGTGTAGTGGAGAGTGTAGTGGAGAGTACAGTGGAGAGTACAGTGGAGAGTACAGTGGAGAGTGTAGTGGAGAGTACAGTGGAGAGTACAGTGGAGAGTACAGAGGAGAGTACAGTGGAGAGTGTAGTGGAGAGTGTAGTGGAGAGTACAGTGGAGAGTGTAGTGGAGAGTGTAGTGGAGAGTGTAGTGGAGAGTGTAGTGTACAGTGGAGAGTACAGAGGAGAGTACAGAGGAGAGTACTGTGGAGAGTGTAGTGGAGAGTGTAGTGGAGAGTACAGTGGAGAGTGTAGTGGAGAGTGTAGTGGAGAGTGTAGTGGAGAGTGTAGTGTACAGTGGAGAGTACAGTAATACTCAGTAGACGTTGTTGCAGGGCTCGGTGGTCTGGAACAGGCTGTGGTGTGCGGTGGTCCGGAGCGCGATGTCATAGGCTGTTTCTCCGGCGCTGTTCTTCAGTCCAGCCTGTAGGAAGCGCTGTGACAGCAGCAGTTCCAACGTATGAGCCGCCGCAGGGTTTCCCGCCGCCAGCTGCAGGGGTGTGAGTCGGCCTGTCGTCATGGCATTGACCGAAGCCCCCCTGCGCAGCAGACAGGACGCGACGGCGGTGTGTCCCCAGCGGGAGGCGCTGTGGAGTGGAGTCCAGCCGTCCACCGTCCTTGCGTGAAGCTCCGCCCCCGCGTCCAGGAGAACCGAAACAACAGACAAATGACCACCATATGCTGCGCGGTGAAGAGGAGTGTAGCGGTCATCGTCATGGCAATTCACCAGCGAGGGGTCCGACTCCAGGAGACGCTGTACGGTGTCCAGCTGTAGGACAAACGGGGACAAATCTAGGGTTAGGGTTAGATAGGGTCTCTCTGTATCTCTCTCTCTCTCTCTGTCTCTCTCTCTCTCTCTCTGTATCTCTCTCTCTGTATCTCTCTCTCTCTCTGTATATATCTCTCTCTGTCTCTCTCTCTCTCTCTCTGTATCTCTCTCTCTGTATCTCTCTCTCTCTCTCTCTCTCTCTCTCTCTGTATATCTCTCTCTCTGTATCTGTATCTCTCTCTCTGTATCTCTCTCTCTCTCTGTATCTCTCTCTCTGTATCTCTCTCTCTGTATCTCTCTCTGTATCTCTCTCTGTATCTCTCTCTCTGTATCTCTCTCTCTGTATCTCTCTCTGTATCTCTCTCTGTATCTGTATCTCTCTCTCTGTATCTCTCTCTCTCTCTGTATCTCTCTCTCTGTATCTGTATCTCTC
>CM038723.1:585263-592763 GCA_021613375.1 Megaleporinus macrocephalus
AAAAAATGATTAATATGATTAATTAATGATTAATGATTAAATGTGTGATGATTAGTGATTAGTGATTAATGATTAGTGATTAGTGATTAATGATTAGTGATTAGTGATTAATGATTAGTGATTAATAAGTGATTAGTGATTAATGATTAGTGATTAATGATTAGTGATTAGTGATTAATGATTAATGAATAGTGATTAATGATTAGTGATTAATGATTAATGAATAGTGATTAATGATTAGTGATTACTGATTAGTGATTAATGATTAATGAATAGTGATTAGTGATTAATGATTAGTGATTAGTGATTAATGAATAGTGATTAGTGATTAGTGATTAATGATTAGTGATTAATGATTAGTGATTAATGATTAGTGATTAATGATAAGTGATTAGTGATTAGTGATTAATGATTAATGATTAGTGATTAATGATTAGTGATTAATGATTAGTGATTAGTGATTAATTATTAATGAATAGTGATTAATGATTAGTGATTAATGATTAATGATTAATGAATAGTGATTAGTGATTAATTATTAATGAATAGTGATTAATGATTAGTGATTAATGATTAATGATTAATGATTAATGAATAGTGATTAGTGATTAATGATTAATGAATAGTGATTAATGATTAGTGATTAATGATTAGTGATTAATGATTAATGATTAATGATTAGTGATTAATGATTAGTGATTAATGATTAGTGATTAATGAATATTGATTAATGATTAGTGATTAATGATTAGTGATTAGTGATTAATGATTAGTGATTAACGATTAATGAATAGTGATTAATGATTAGTGATTAATGATTAGTGATTAATGATTAATGAATAGTGATTAATGATTAGTGATTAATGATTAGTGATTAATGATTAGTGATTAATGATTAGTGATAAGTGATTAGTGATTAGTGACTAATGATTAATGATTAGTGATTAATGATTAGTGATTAATGATTAGTGGTTAGTGATTAATGATTAGTGACTAATGATTAATGATTAATGATTAGTGATTAATGATAAGTGATTAGTGATTAATGATTAGTGGTTAGTGATTAATGATTAGTGATTAATGATTAGTGATTAATGTTTAGTGATTAATGATAAGTGATTAGTGATTAATGATTAGTGGTTAGTGATTAATGATTAGTGATTAATGATTAGTGATTAGTGATTAATGATTAATGATTAGTGATCAATGATTAGTGATTAATGATTAGTGATTAATGATTAATGATTAGTGATTAGTGATTAATGATCAATGATTAGTGATCAATGATTAGTGATTAATGATTAGTGATTAATGATTAGTGACTAATGATTAGTGATTAATCATTAGTGATTAATGATTAGTGATTAATGATAAGTGATTAGTGATTAGTGATTAGTGATTAATGATTAGTGATTAATGATTAGTGATTAATGATTAGTGATTAGTGATTAATGATTAATGATTAGTGATTAATGATTAGTGATTAATGATTAGTGATTAGTGATTAATGATTAGTGATTAGTGATTAGTGATTAATGATTAGTGATTAGTGATTAGTGATTAATGATTAGTGATTAGGGATTAATGATTAGTGATTAGGGATTAATGATTAGTGATTAGTGTTTAATGATTAGTGATTAGTGATTAATGGTTAGTGATTAGTGATTAATGATTAGTGATTAGGGATTAATGATTAGTGATTAGGGATTAATGATTAGTGATTAGTGATTAACGGGAATCGGCCTAATTCAGCCCTGCACGCATTAGTTGGGGTTTTTCTTTGAACATGTAAAATGAATCTGCAGAATTCTGCATGCAGGGCTTCAATGGGATGCTTGTCCCACCTAGTGTAGTCATGACGACTGAGTGGACCCCATACTTCACTACCATACAGCGCAGTGGGCAGAATTATACTGTGGAAGATCTTCAGCCAGATTAGAATCGGGACGTCTATCTTGTTGAATGTGTGTTTAATTAAGTAGAGGCTCTGCAGGCCTTCTCTTTCAGTGCTCTGAAACTCTCCCGGTGACTCTCCCGGTGACTCTCCCGGTGACTCTCCCGGTGACTCTCCCGGTGACTCTCCCGGTGACTCTCCCCGTCACTCTCCCGGTGTCTCTCCCCGTCACTCTCCCGGTGTCTCTCCCCGTCACTCTCCCGGTCACTCTCTGTCACTCTCCCGGTGACTCTCCCGGTGACTCTCCCGGTGACTCTCCCATTGACTCTCCCGGTCACTCTCTGTCACTCTCCCGGTGACTCTCCCGGTGACTCTCCCGGTGACTCTCCCATTGACTCTCCCGGTGACTCTCCCGGTGACTCTCCCCGTGACTCTCCCGGTCACTCTCTGTCACTCTCCCGGTGACTCTCCCGGTGACTCTCCCGGTGACTCTCTCGGTGACTCTCCCGGTGACTCTCTCGGTGACTCTCTCGGTGACTCTCCCGGTGACTCTCCCGGTGACTCTCCCGGTGACTCTCTCGGTGACTCTCTCGGTGACTCTCCCGGTGACTCTCTCGGTGACTCTCTCGGTGACTCTCCCGGTGACTCTCCCGGTGACTCTCCCGGTGACTCTCTCAGTCACTCTCCCAGTGACTCTCCCAGTGACTCTCCCGGTGACTCTCCCAGTGACTCTCTCTGTGACTCTCCCAGTGACTCTCTCGGTGACTCTCCCAGTGACTCTCCCGGTGACTCACTCAGTCACTCTCCCAGTGACTCTCTCAGTCACTCTCCCGGTGACACTCCCTGTGACTCTCTCGATGACTCTCTCGGTGACACTCCCTGTGACTCTCCCGGTGACTCTCTCGGTGACTCTCCTGGTGACTCTCTCGGTGACTCTCCTGGTGACTCTCTCGGTGACTCTCCCGGTGACTCTCTCTGTGACTCTCCCGGTGACTCTCTCTGTGTCCTCGGTTCTGTCCGGACTCTAACGGAGTGCCGTGGTTCTGGTAGGAAGTGTGTGTTCAGACTGAGGTATGACCTGCGGTCCGGTTCTGCTGCAGGGACGACGAGGACACGTTCAAGATCCTCATCGCCACCGACATCCACCTGGGTTACCTGGAGAAAGACGCCGTCCGGGGCAACGACACCTTCGTGACCTTTGATGAAATAATGAGATGTGCGAAAGAAAACGAGGTGAGAAACACAACCTCATTGCCAAAGTAACCCAGAGTATATAATATTAGTAGAGTATATAAGAGTAAACCCGAGTATATAATATTAGTAGAGTATATAAGAGTAAACCCGAGTATATAATATTAGTAGAGTATATAAGAGTAAACCCGAGTATATAATATTAGTAGAGTATATAAGAGTAAACCCGAGTATATAATATTAGAAGAGTATATAAGAGTAAACCCGAGTATATAATATTAGTAGAGTATATAAGAGTAACCCAGAGTATATAATATTAGAAGAGTATATAAGAGTAAACCCGAGTATATAATATTAGAAGAGTATATAAGAGTAAACCCGAGTATATAATATTAGTAGAGTATATAAGAGTAAACCCGAGTATATAATATTAGTAGAGTATATAAGAGTAAACCCGAGTATATAATATTAGTAGAGTATATAAGAGTAAACCCGAGTATATAATATTAGAAGAGTATATAAGAGTAAACCCGAGTATATAATATTAGTAGAGTATATAAGAGTAAACCCGAGTATATATTAGTAGAGTATATAAGAGTAAACCCGAGTATATAATATTAGTAGAGTATATAAGAGTAACCCCGAGTATATAATATTAGTAGAGTATATAAGAGTAACCCTGAGTATATAATATTAGTAGAGTATATAAGAGTAACCCCGGGTATATAATATTAATAGAGTATATAAGAGTAACCCCGAGTATATAATATTAGTAGAGTATATAAGCGTAACCCCGAGTATATAATATTAGTAGAGTATATGAGTAACCCCAAGTATATAATATTAGTAGAGTATATAAGAGTAACCCCGAGTATATAATATTAGTAGAGTATATGAGTAACCCTGAGTATATAATATTAGTAGAGTATATAAGAGTAACCCTGAGTATATAATATTAGTAGAGTATATTAATCAGAGTAACTCTGAGTATATAATATTAGTAGAGTATATTAATCAGAGTAGCTGAGTATATAATATTAGTAGAGTATATTAATCAGAGTAACTGAGTATATAATATTAGTAGAGTATACTAGTCAGAGTAACTGAGTATATAATATTAGTAGAGTATATAAGAGTAATCCTGAGTATATAATATTAGAGTATACTAGTCAGAGTAACTGAGTATATAATATTAGTAGAGTATATTAATCAGAGTAACTCTGAGTATATAATATTAGTAGAGTATATTAATCAGAGTAACTCTGAGTATATAATATTAGTAGAGTATATTAATCAAAGTAACTCTTGAGTATATAATATTAGTAGAGTATATTAATCAGAGTAACTCTGAGTATATAATATTAGTAGAGTAGATTAATCAGAGTAACTCTGAGTATATAATATTAGTGGAGTAGATTAATCAGAGTAACTGAGTATATAATATTAGTAGAGTATACTAGTCAGAGTAACTGAGTATATAATATTAGTAGAGTATATAAGAGTAATCCTGAGTATATAATATTAGAGTATACTAGTCAGAGTAACTGAGTATATAATATTAGTAGAGTATATTAATCAGAGTAACTCTGAGTATATAATATTAGTAGAGTATATTAATCAGAGTAACTCTGAGTATATAATATTAGTAGAGTATATTAATCAGAGTAACTCTGAGTATATAATATTAGTAGAGTAGATTAATCAGAGTAACTCTGAGTATATAATATTAGTAGAGTATATTAATCAGAGTAACTCTGAGTATATAATATTAGTAGAGTATATTAATCAGAGTAACTCTGAGTATATAATATTAGTAGAGTATATTAATCAGAGTAACTCTTGAGTATATAATATTAGTAGAGTAAATTAATCAGAGTAACTCTGAGTATATAATATTAGTAGAGTATATTAATCAGAGTAACTCTGAGTATATAATATTAGTAGAGTATATTAATCAGAGTAACTCTGAGTATATAATATTAGTAGAGTAGATTAATCAGAGTAACTCTGAGTATATAATATTAGTAGAGTATATTAGTCAGAGTAACTCTGAGTATATAATATTAGTAGAGTATATTAATCAGAGTAACTCTTGAGTATATAATATTAGTAGAGTATATTAATCAGAGTAACTCTTGAGTATATAATATTAGTAGAGTAGATTAATCAGAGTAACTCTGAGTATATAATATTAGTAGAGTAGATTAATCAGAGTAACTCTGAGTATATAATATTAGTAGAGTATATTAATCAGAGTAACTCTGAGTATATAATATTAGTAGAGTAGATTAATCAGAGTAACTCTGAGTATATAATATTAGTAGAGTAGATTAATCAGAGCGTCTGTAGTGACGGGTTCAGAGTTTAAACAGTCACACCAGAAAAATTAACAGTAACATATTTCAGCTACATACACATTACAGTACACTACACTACTCACCAGCTACACACCAACTACACACCAGCTATACACTACACACCAACTACACACTACACTACACACCAACTACACACCAGCTATACACTACACACCAACTACACACTACACTACACACCAGCTGCACACTACACTACATTACACACTACACACCAGCTGCACACTACACTACATTACACACTACACACTAAAGTACACTACACACCAGCTACACACTACACTACACTACACAACACACCAGCTACATTTTACACTACAAAGCAACTACAAACTACACTACACACCAGCTACACACTACACTACACACAAACTACACACTACACTACACACCAGCTACACTGCACACTGCACACCAACTACACACTACACTACTCACCAGCTACACTTTACACTACACATTACACTACTCACCAGCTATACACTACACACCAACTACACACCACACTACACACCAGGTACACACTACATACACACTAAAGTACACTACACACCAACTACACACTACACTACATACCAACTACAAACTACACTACACACAAACTACACACTACACTACACACCAGCTACACTGCACACTACACACCAACTACACACTACACTACTCACCAGCTACACTTTACACTACACATTACACTACTCACCAGCTACACACCAACTACACACCAGCTACACACTACACTACAAACTACACACCAGCTATACACTACACACCAACTACACACCACACTACACACCAGCTACACACTGCACTACATAACACACTACACACCAGATACATACTACATACACACTGAACTAGACTACACACCAGCTACACACTACATTTCACACTACACCACACACTAAATTACACACCAGCTACACACTACAATATGTACTAAATTACACACCAGCTACACACTACTCTTCACACCCGCCACACACTACACTTCACACCAGCTACCCACTACACTATGTACTAAATTACACAGCAGCTACACACTACACTACACACTAGCTACATGCTACACCACACACTAAATTACACACCAGCTACACACTACACTTCACACCAGCTACACACTACACTACACACCAGCTACATACTACACTACACACCAGCTACACACTACCCCACACACCAACTACCAACTACACTACGTACTAAATTACACACCAGCTACACACTACACTTCGCACTACACCACACACTACACTACACACCAGCTACACACTACACCACACACTAAATTACACACCAGCTACACACTACACTTCACACCAGCTACACACTACACTACACACCAGCTAACCCTAACCCTAACCCTACCCTAACCCTAACCCTAACCCTACATACTACACTACACTCCAGCTACACACTACACTACACCACACACTAAATTACACACCAGCTACACACTGCACTTCACACCAGCTACACACTACACACGACCCTACACACCAGCTACACACTACACTATCTACCAACTACACACTACACTACACACCAGCTACATACTACACTACATTACACACTACACACCAGCTACACACTACATAAACACTAAAGTACACTACACTACACACCAGCTACACACTACAATATACACCAGCTACACACTACACTACATTACACACTACACACCAGCTACATACACACTAAACTACACACTACACACCAGCTACCACACTGAACTACACACCAGCTACACTACATACACACTAAACTACTCTACACCCCAGCTACACACTATATTTCACACTACACACTAAATCACACTACACACTAAAAAACTACACAGCTGCACACTATATGTACTAAATTACACATCAGCTACACACTACATACACACTAAACTACACTACACACCAGCTACACACTGCATTTCACACTACACCACACACTAAATTACACACCATCTACACATTACACTACACACCAACTACACACTACACTTCACACCAACTACACACTACACTACGTACTAAATTACACAGC
>CM038723.1:605263-622763 GCA_021613375.1 Megaleporinus macrocephalus
GCACCAGTGATCCGGATTCCAGTTCCACAGTTTACCTTCA
Organism: Megaleporinus macrocephalus; assembly: GCA_021613375.1. Lineage (NCBI taxonomy): Eukaryota > Metazoa > Chordata > Actinopteri > Characiformes > Anostomidae > Megaleporinus > Megaleporinus macrocephalus. The sequence continues at coordinate 605,304 of CM038723.1, forward strand.
ACCCCCAGCAGCTTCAGTCTGCAGCTGGCTGAAAAATGTCGTGTGGAGATTTTTGTCTGAAACGCCGAGCAGTAAAAAGGCTACATGTAGTGTTTGGTAAGGTGGACGTACCGAGAGGTGGAAACTACTCCAGCATCTTATTACACATTTACTCCAACACCTGCAGAGCTTTCACACCAGGAGACCAGGAGTCCAGACAGAAGGAGGCCACCACGCAGCAGACTCTCACTGAGGCTCTTCAGAAACGTGCTAAACTCCCAGCAGAGTTTTAACTCAACTTTATCAGACTCGACGACCAGCCGCTCTCTGTGGTGGGAAAGGTGGGATTTCGTAGCCTGGTGGAGCTTTTAGAGCCCAGGTATCCTGACCCATCCAGAAAGTACATTTCAGAAACGGCAGCTCAGTTAGAAGATGCTGAGCTTTACGACAGATATTTAGACCTCAGATGTGAGTCCAGTGTCTCTCATAAGTCTAACTGTACACTGGGTAAACTCAGTGCTTCAGGTGAGAAGATGTAGGGGGTCTCACAAGCTGTTCTCACCAGAGAAATGCTTGACGAGCTGAGGTGCACGTAGTACTGCCAGACAATGCGAGTCATATGAAGGCGGCTATGGAGGAATTGGCAGTTCCTAGCTTGGGTTGTTTTGCTCACACACTGCAGCTCGTTGTGCATGAGGGGCTTATTTCACAGCGCAGTGTTAACGATATTGTAGCAAATGCACGGAAAATCGTGGGGCGTTTTAAGCACTCGCAACTCGCACGGTCTCGCTCGGAAGACGTCCAAACTGAACTGAACGTGCCCACAAATCGTCTACGTCCAGACATACGGACGAGGTGGAACAGCTCTTTCTATATGATTAAAAGCCTCCTTGAAGAAAAGCGAGCCCTCTGCGCGTGTTCTGCTGATCACAGCCTGCCTGAAACGCTGTCCGTCAACGAGTGGGCGTTACTGGAAAACTGTGATCGTGCTGGAACCCTTCGAGGAGTTAACGCGGAACATCAGCGACCTCCACTACAGCCGACGTAATCCCAGCTTCACGGTGTTAAAACGCCTGCTTTCCAGTGAGAGTAGTTCCGACAGCAGCATCAAAACCATGAAAAGTTCAGTCCAAGCTGTGGACCGACGTTTCAGCAACATCGAAGGAAATCCACTCTCTTCAGTTTCCAGTTTACTGGATCCTCGTTACAAAGACAGGTGAGTTTTTTATTTTTAAATAATATAAAATTGCATTTTTTAAATAAAATAAATCTGGCAACCTTTTAAATGATAACGGTAAGTCTTACAAATACAAAGTAACATGTATAGCCCAAAAGTGGAGATTTGTAAATAATCTTTTTTGTGTTAATTGTAAAGGCTCACCAGTAACATTTGTGAGATTTATCTGGAGCGTGTTGGATCATTGGTGCTGGAATGTCTTCAACCTGTTATATTTTTTTTATCAGATACTTCACAGATGAAGATGCTGTCCAGAACACCAAGGCTGCCCTGACAAGAGATGGAAAAGATGGAAGAGATGCTGCACATGGCTAAAGAATCAGTCACTGGCAACAGGGCCAGAAGAAAAGGTGTCTCACATGGAAGCAGCTGGTCCAAGTAGAATCCAGAGTAGCTTGACGAGTCTGTATGAGAACATTCTGGAGGAGCATGAAGAGTCTGGATCAGAGAGTGCCAAGAGAACTGTTATCCAAATGCAAACATATTTAAAAGAACTTACGATTCCTCGAAGTGACACCCTTTGGAATACTGAGGAAACAGCCGAGCTCGCGTTCCTGTTCTTGCTGCCACTGCAGTCAAGTTCCTCAGTGCCTCTTCAGCCGGTGTTGAAAGTGAGGCTGTTTAGCGTCTAACGTTGTGGCTGAGAAGAGGAATCGACTAACAGCCGAGAAAGCAGAAATGCTCATTTTCCTCAAGAAGAACATCCCAAGGTTTCTTAAGGTGATAAAGTTCTACATTACTCAGGTTAATGGAAGCCTGTGTTCCAGTTAAGCAGATTCTTTTGAGCCTCAGTGCTGATGCTGATTTAGTGCTTTACAGCAGTTGCGCTTCCCTACTCGTCTTGTTTTCTTCAGATTTAGGAATTTTCTTCATTTCTATTTAGTTTTGCACATTTCAACTACTTGAAATCTTGTTGAAGTTGCTGCTGCTGATAAAATTTTCTTAATACTTGAACTGTTTAGATCATGCAGTCGGTCATGTTGTTGTATTTAGCGTACTAGAAAGGTAAGATGTTTATTTCAGTTTTGTGTTTTAAGTATTTGATATGAAAGAAATCTATTGTTTGTATGTCTTTGGAATGGATTTATATTAAATGCATGTGTGAGCTCTTCTAAGTGCTGTGTCTATTTCAGCCTCATTATGTAACCTTATACACCAATGATAATAAACCAAAGAGCCCTTATATCGGTATTTGTATCGGTATTGGCAGTTATATATCGGTATTTGTATCGGTATTGGCAGTTATATATCGGTATTTGTATCGGTATTGGCAGTTATATATCGGTATTTGTATCGGTATTGGCAGTTATATATCGGTATTTGTATCGGTATTGGCAGTTATATATCGGTATTTGTATCGGTATTGGCAGTTATATATCGGTATTTGTATCGGTATCGGTATGGGCAGTTATATATCGGTATTTGTATCGGTATTGGCAGTTATATATCGGTATTTGTATCGGTATTGGCAGTTTTATATCGGTATTTGTATCGGTATTGGCAGTTATATATCGGTATTTGTATCGGTATCGGTATTGGCAGTTATATATCGGTATTTGTATCGGTATTGTCAGTTATATATCGGTATTTGTATCGGTATTGGCAGTTATATATCGGTATTTGTATCGGTATTGGCAGTTATATATCGGTATTTGTATCGGTATTGGCAGTTATATATCGGTATTTGTATCGGTATTGGCAGTTATATATCGGTATTTGTATCGGTATCGGTATGGGCAGTTATATATCGGTATTTGTATCGGTATTGGCAGTTATATATCGGTATTTGTATCGGTATTGCCAGTTATATATCGGTATTTGTATCGGTATTGGCAGTTATATATCGGTATTTGTATCGGTATCGGTATTGGCAGTTATATATCGGTATTTGTATCGGTATTGGCAGTTATATATCGGTATTTGTATCGGTATTGGCAGTTATATATCGGTATTTGTATCGGTATCGGTATTGGCAGTTATATATCGGTATTTGTATCGGTATTGGCAGTTATATATCGGTATTTGTATCGGTATTGGCAGTTATATATCGGTATTTGTATCGGTTTGGTATTGGCAGTTATATATCGGTATTTGTATCGGTATTGGCAGTTATATATCGGTATTTGTATCGGTTTGGTATTGGCAGTTATATATCGGTATTTGTATTGGTATCGGTATTGTCAGTTATATATCGGTATTTGTATCGGTATTGGCAGTTATATATCGGTATTTGTATCGGTTTGGTATTGGCAGTTATATATCGGTATTTGTATCGGTATCGGTATTGTCAGTTATATATCGGTATTTGTATCGGTATTGGCAGTTATATATCGGTATTTGTATCGGTATTGGCAGTTATATATCGGTATTTGTATCGGTTTGGTATTGGCAGTTATATATCGGTATTTGTATCGGTATTGGCAGTTATATATTGGTATTTGTATCGGTATTGGCAGTTATATATCGGTATTTGTATCGGTTTGGTATTGGCAGTTATATATCGGTATTTGTATTGGTATCGGTATTGTCAGTTATATATCGGTATTTGTATCGGTATTGGCAGTTATATATCGGTATTTGTATCGGTTTGGTATTGGCAGTTATATATCGGTATTTGTATTGGTATCGGTATTGTCAGTTATATATCGGTATTTGTATCGGTATTGGCAGTTATATATCGGTATTTGTATCGGTTTGGTATTGTCAGTTATATATCGGTATTTGTATCGGTATTGGCAGTTATATATCGGTATTTGTATCGGTATCGGTATGGGCAGTTATATATCGGTATTTGTATCGGTATTGTCAGTTATATATCGGTATTTGTATCGGTATTGTCAGTTATATATCGGTATTTGTATCGGTATTGTCAGTTATATATCGGTATTTGTATCGGTATTGGCAGTTATATATCGGTATTTGTATCGGTATCGGTATTGTCAGTTATATATCGGTATTTGTATCGGTATTGGCAGTTATATATCGGTATTTGTATCGGTATTGGCAGTTATATATCGGTATTTGTATCGGTATTGGCAGTTATATATCGGTATCGGATCGGAACTGAAATACACTGGATCGGCCCGTCACTAGCCAGTATCCTGTAACAGTGAATTAACAGAACCTCAGTCTGCTCACTGATTACTCCTGCCGTAAGAGTGTGTGGGGTATGTAAAGAGTGGAGTATGTAGAGAGTGTGTGGAGTACGAGAGTGTGTGGAGTATGTAGTGGAGTGTGTAGAGTGTGTGAAGTATGTAAAGAGTGTAGTATGTAAAGAGTGTAGTATGTAAAGAGTGGACTATGTAGAGAGTGTGTGGAGTGTGTAGTGGAGTATGTAGAGAGTGTGTGGTGGAGTGTGAGCAGGTGCTGCTGGAGGTCTGAGAGGTTCTCCTGGTGTTTCAGGTTCTATTAGAGTGTGTGTGGAGTGTGTGGTGTAGAGAGTGTGTGGTGTAGAGAGTGTGTGGTGGAGTGTGTGGTGGAGTGTGTGGTGTAGAGAGTGTGTAGTGGAGTGTGTGAGCAGATGCTGCTGGAGGTCTGAGAGGTTCTCCTGGTGTTTCAGGTTCTATTAGAGTGTGTGTGGAGTATGTAGTGTGGAGTGTGTGGTGGAGTGTGTGGTGTAGAGAGTGTGTAGTGGAGTGTGTGAGCAGATGCTGCTGGAGGTCTGAGAGGTTCTCCTGGTGTTTCAGGTTCTATTCCGGATGAAAGGCTCTACCGGATGTTTGTAAATAACCAGGTGACGATGCTCCGCCCCCGGGAGGACGAGGAGAGCTGGTTCAATCTCTTCGTCATCCACCAAAACAGGTATATCCCTTCTGTCCCACTTCTGTCCACCCTCAGTCCTCCTTCAGTCCCCTTTCTGTCCTTCTTCAGTTCCCCTTCTGTCCCAGTTCAGTCCTCCTTCAGTCCCCTTTCTGTCCTTCTTCAGTTCTCCTTTTGTCGTCCTTCAGTCCCCCTTCTGTCGTCCTTCAGTCCCCCTTCTGTCGTCCTTCAGTCCTCCTTCTGTCCTCCTTCAGTCCCCCTTCTGTCCTTCAGTCACTGATTAGTTGAATTTCTAGAGTTTGATGAAGTTTGTTTATTTATTGTTTGTTTCTGCCTGTGCTGCACAGGTGAGGCCTACAGGTTCCTCTGAGTGTCTGTGGAGAACAGAGAGAGATCTTTTTTTCAGAACAGTTAGAGAAGAAGAGTTAGAGAAGAAGAGTTAGAGAAGAAGAGTTAGAAAAGAAGAGTTAGAGAAGAACAGTTAGAGAAGAGTTAGAGAATAGTTAAAGGAGAAGAGTTAGAGAAGAACAGTTAGAGAACGGTTAGAGAAGAACAGTTAGAGAAGAACAGTTAAAGAAGAACAGTTGGAGAAGAACAGTTGGAGAAGAACAGTTAGAGAAGAAGAGTTGGAGAAGAACAGTTAGAGAAGAAGAGTTGGAGAAGAGTTGGAGAAGAGTTGGAGAAGAGTCAGAGCAGAAGAGTGGAGTGGAGAGTTTCCTGAGTGACGTGCTGCTGGTCTGTGATGGTGCTGAAGCAGGCTGTGGAACTGAAGGAGGGGTTAGGAGTAGTTGTTTCTCCTGCTGTGATTAGGCGGAGCGTCTGGGGGTCTGTAGTGGGAGTTCCTCTGGATGCTGTGAGGGGACAGTTGGACTCCAGAGATGGTCTGGCTCGTATTTAAGTGTTAAATGAAGACTCTCTGTTTCCGTCTGTGTGTAGGAGTAAACACGGAGCCACTAACTACATCCCGGAGCAGTTTCTGGATGACTTCCTGGATCTGGTGGTTTGGGGACACGAGCACGAGTGTAAAATAACTCCAGCCCGGAATGAACAGCAGCTCTTCTACGTCACACAACCCGGCAGCTCCGTCGTCACCTCACTGTCTCCAGGAGAAGCTGTGAAGAAGTAGGTTCACACTTCTCTACACAGCCTGTTATATAGGTAAACCAGTTTATTATTATTATTATTATTATTATTATTATTAATAAGAATAGTCATTATAACAATAATAATAATATTCATTATAATAATAGTAATAATAATAATAGTCATTATAACAATAGTAATAATAGTCATTATAATAATAGTAATAATAATAATAATATTCATTATAATAATAGTAATAATAATAATAGTCATTATAATAATAGTAATAATAATAATAATATTCATTATAATAATAGTAATAATAATAATAGTCATTATAATAATAGTAATAATAATAATAATATTCATTATAATAATAGTAATAATAATAATAGTCATTATAACAATAGTAATAATAATATTCATTATAAAAATAGTAATAATAATAATATTAATAGTTATTATAATAATAGTAATGATAGGAAGAGTAATAATAATAATAATAATAATAGTCATTATAACAATAGTAATAATAACAATAGTCATTATAATAATAGTAATAATAATAATAGTAATAATGATAATAGTAGTAATAATTATAATAAGAATAATAATAGTAATAATAATAATAGTAGTAATAATTATAATAATGATAATAGTAATAATAATAGTAGTAATAGTAATAATAATAATAATAATAGTCAAGTTTATTTATGTAGCGCTTTTTATAACGATGTTGTCTCAAAGCAGCTTTACAGAGTTTTAAAAACAGACAGTTATAATATATACCCCCCAGTGAGCAAGACCACCTCCCTCAGTGAGCAAGAACACCTCCCTCAGACTGGAGGAGGAAACCTTGGGAGGAACCAGACTCACCAGTGGAGACCCGTCCTCCTCTGGTCAAACAGTGTTTACAGTTTAAACTAAACACCAAAGAAAAGAGTCTCTGTTTGAAATCTGGATAGCAAAGCTTTAGAAGCTGCACAGATAGAGGCAGTCTCTGACTGAGCCAGTCTCTGACTGAGGCAGTCTCTGACTGAGGCAGTCTCTGACTGAGGCAGTCTCTGACTGAGCCAGTCTCTGACTGAGGCAGTCTCTGACTGAGCCAGTCTCTGACTGAGGCAGTCTCTGACTGAGCCAGTCTCTGACTGAGCCAGTCTCTGACTGAGGCAGTCTCTGACTGAGCCAGTCTCTGACTGAGCCAGTCTCTGACTGAGGCGGGTATGTGACCCTCTGGTTTGCGAGTGTTGGGAAACAGAAAGAAACAGTAAAGACTCCCAGAGTCCGTGTTCAGTAATCCTACAAACAGTCCAGCACACGGAGTCACAGCTGGAGTCACAGCTGGAGTCACAGCTGGAGTCACAGCTGGAGTCACAGCTGGAGTCACAGCTGGAGTCACAGCTGGAGTGTCGGTATTAAGTTGCCTCAGCTGCCTCAGGTGATGCTGCGGACCATGTGGTACTGAAGCCTCCAGCCGTGTCAGAGGCAGAACTTCTTATTCGGACGTCCTGTTCCACCTTAAATTCTGTACAGGTACCAGTGAGCTCTTTAAGGTGGAACAGAAAACTTCAGTCTTGTAGACCTCAAACGTTCCTGAGCTCCTGAGCTGCGGGGCTGCAGGTGTGCTGATCAGAGACTCTGACGGTGTGTTTGCTGTGTTTGGTGAAAGTGGTTATTAATGAAACAGTAACAGGTGAGAGGTTTAATTAAGACTCTAATTAGATCAGATTTAAAAATCTAACTCTCAGTCTCAGATCAGAGACTGTGTTCAGCAGCACAGGAGCACCACAAGTTTTTGGACGATGCTGCCATTGTGGCCTGTGTACGGGGAGGGCAGGAGGAAGAGTACGGGGAGGGCAGGAGGAAGAGTACGGGGAGGGCAGGAGGAAGAGTACAGACGTCTTGTGGACGACTTTGTGTTGTGGTGCCGTAGGAACAACCTGCTGCTGAACACCTCCAAGACCAAGGAGATGGAGGTGGACTTCCGCAGAGCCAGGCCACTCACACAGCCTGTCTCTATTGAGGGGGTTGATGTGGAGATGGTTAGGACCTACAGGTATCTCGGTCTGCACCTGGATGAGAGATTGGACTGGTCAGCCAACACAGACACCCTGTACAGAAAGGGGCGGAGCCGGCTTTACTTCCTGAGGAAGCTGGGATCCTTTAACATCTGTAGGAAGCTCCTGCGGATGTTCTATCAGACTGTGGTGTCCAGTTGCTGGGAGGAGCATGAAAAAGAGAGACGAGATGCGTCTGGACAAGCTGGTCAGACGTGCGGGCTCCGTGGTTGGTGTGGAGCTGGAGTCTGTGGTTTCGGTAGCAGAGAGGAGGACACTGCACAAACTGCTCTCCATCATGGATGATGATGGTCACCCACTGCACCCCATCATCATGAAACAAAGGAGCAAGTTCAGAGGCAGGTTCCTGTCACAGAGCTGCTCTACAGACAGACTCAGGAGATCCTTTGTCCCGAGAGCCATCAGACTCTTCAACTCCTCCCAGTGGAGCCGGAGGAGGAAGCAGGACAGATGAGGAACAAGTCCCTTAATTCACATTACAGTTTATTTTTATTAGTACTGTAATCACATTACTGTACACCTGAACTCCCGGACACTCTCGACACTCTACTGGACATCCTGTACATCTGCACTCCCGGACACTCTCCACACTCTACTGGACATCCTGTACATCTGCACTCCCGGACACTCTCCACACTCTACTGGACATCCTGTACATCTGCACTCCCGGACACTCTCCACACTCTACTGGACATCCTGTACATCTGAACTCCCGGACACTCTCCACACTCTACTGGACATCCTGTACATCTGCACTCCCGGACACTCTCCACACTCTACTGGACATCCTGTACATCTGCACTCCCGGACACTCTCCACACTCTACTGGACATCCTGTACATCTGCACTCCCGGACACTCTCCACACTCTACTGGACATCCTGTACATCTGCACTCCCGGACACTCTCCACACTCTACTGGACATCCTGTACATCTGCACTCCCGGACACTCTCCACACTCTACTGGACATCCTGTACATCTGCACTCCCGGACACTCTCCACACTCTACTGGACATCCTGTACATCTGCACTCCCGGACACTCTCCACACTTTACTGGACATCCTGTACATCTGCACTCCCGGACACTCTCCACACTTTACTGGACATCCTGTACATCTGCACTCCCGGACACTCTCCACACTCTACTGGACATCCTGTACATCTGCACTCCCGGACACTCTCCACACTTTACTGGACATCCTGTACATCTGCACTCCCGGACACTCTCCACACTCTACTGGACATCCTGTACATCTGCACTCCCGGACACTCTCTACACTCTACTGGACATCCTGTACATCTGCACTCCCGGACACTCTCCACACTCTACTGGACATCCTGTACATCTGCACTCCCGGACACTCTCCACACTTTACTGGACATCCTGTACATCTGCACTCCCGGACACTCTCCACACTTTACTGGACATCCTGTACACCTGCACTCCCGGACACTCTCCACACTCTACTGGACATCCTGTACATCTGCACTCCCGGACACTCTCCACACTTTACTGGACATCCTGTACATCTGCACTCCCGGACACTCTCCACACTCTACTGGACATCCTGTACATCTGCACTCCCGGACACTCTCCACACTCTACTGGACATCCTGTACATCTGCACTCCCGGACACTCTCTACACTCTACTGGACATCCTGTACATCTGCACTCCCGGACACTCTCCACACTTTACTGGACATCCTGTACATCTGCACTCCCGGACACTCTCCACACTTTACTGGACATCCTGTACATCTGCACTCCCGGACACTCTCCACACTTTACTGGACATCCTGTACATCTGCACTCCCGGACACTCTCTACACTCTACTGGACATCCTGTACATCTGCACTCCCGGACACTCTCCACACTTTACTGGACATCCTGTACATCTGCACTCCCGGACACTCTCCACACTCTACTGGACATCCTGTACATCTGCACTCCCGGACACTCTCTACACTCTACTGGACATCCTGTACATCTGCACTCCCGGACACTCTCCACACTTTACTGGACATCCTGTACATCTGCACTCCCGGACACTCTCCACACTCTACTGGACATCCTGTACATCTGCACTCCCGGACACTCTCTACACTTTACTGGACATCCTGTACACCTGCACTCCCGGACACTCTCCACACTCTACTGGACATCCTGTACATCTGCACTCCCGGACACTCTCTACACTCTACTGGACATCCTGTACATCTGCACTCCCGGACACTCTCCACACTCTACTGGACATCCTGTACATCTGCACTCCTGGACACTTTTTAACACTTTTTAACATTTACTTAAATTACAATCTTTGCACATTTATTTATAGTGTAATAAATATTCCAGTACTGTTACGTATCTGCTGATACCCGTTTCTCTCTCTTACACACTACCTCACTTATTACTGCCCCACCTTTTTACCCTCAGGTGTGTAGTTTGTTTTCATTTGCTCTTGTATATTTTCTTTTTGGAAGAAAATTGGAATTCTTTATTCTTCTATCTATCTATGTATATATCTCTCTATCTATCTATCTGTCTATCTATCTATCTATCTATCTATCTATCTATCTGTCTGTCTGTCTGTCTGTCTACGTCTATCTATCTATCTATCTATCTGTCTATCTATCTATCTATCTATCTGTCTGTCTATCTATCTATCTATCTATCTATCTATCTGTCTGTCTGTCTGTCTGTCTATCTATCTATCTATCTATCTGTCTGTCTGTCTGTCTGTCTGTCTGTCTGTCTGTCTGTCTGTCTGTCTGTCTGTCTGTCTGTCTGTCTGTCTATCTATCTATCTATCTATCTATCTATCTATCTATCTATCTATCTATCTATCTATCTGTCTGTCTGTCTGTCTGTCTGTCTGTCTGTCTATCTATCTACGTCTATCTATCTATCTATCTATCTATCTATCTATCTACAGTGTTATAAACAACTATGCTGCTCACCTACGCTCACTACAGACCGCACTGCATTTATGATCTCCACCTGTAAACGGCTATCAGGTCCTGAGCTCCGCTGACCAGTGACAGGACGGGTTAGGGTCCATCATAGCGGCGCTCGTTAACGGCTGAGGCGTTAATTGTCTTTCTTCATTAAAACCTTTGGACGTACAAACGGAGGAGCGGAACGTTTGATGACGTGCGTTTGATCTGGAGAGATCTGGAGCGGCTCGTTAATGATTGTTCTGATTATCTCTGATAATGATCTGATAACGCAGCTCTGAGGAGAAAGAATGAGTTAACCTCTTCTGAACGTCTGAGCAGGTTCCTCACAGCTGGTGAAGCTGCTGCTCTGTGAGTCTGATCAGTATCAGTGACGCTGTACTGTTATTAAAGGACGGCGAGGCTGTGAGGAGCTACTGTCCAGCAAAATCACCACCACTCACACTGTACAGTACAGTAGAACCATAGAACCAGAGAGAACGTCAGATCAGACGATAGATCAGACTCAGCTCAGACATCAGATTCAGCTCAGAGATCAATTTCTGTTCAAATGTTTTACTAAACAGTTATATAAAATAAGTTTACATAACCCCCCCCCCTCTACTCTCACCCCCTCACTCCGCTCTCAGTCCCCCGCCTCTCCCATTTACCCCACCATCCCCTCACTCCCCTCTTACTCCCCCCTCATTCCCAGTCACCCCTCACTTTACTTTGGGTCTATTTGAACCTCACAGCGTCCTGCATGTATCCCTCCACCATGAATGGAGTTTAAGACTGAGATCTTCTCTAAACTATCATAAACAGCGTCTCAGAATCAGACAGTGTATTTATAACATCTACTGTAAGAACTTTCTGTGAGGAGCTTTTAGAGGAGGACGTCTGGTTCCATTCATCACCACTGTGAACAGTTCTGACTGTATCTAGAACAGCTTTTAGAGGAGGACGTCTGGTTCCATTCACCACCACTGTGAACAGTTCTGACTGAACAACTTCTTTTCAAATTTTGAAATGTCACTGGAGTTTCCCTTTGTAATACTGATCAGTGTGTGTAGGACACAGTGAATGTAGGATGTGTGTGTTTATGGTTCTCTGTCCTCTGTGTGTCCTCCTGTTGTCCAGACACATTGGTCTGCTGAGAGTGAAGGGCAGAAAAATGAACCTGCAGAAGGTTCCTCTCCAGACGGTCAGACAGTTCCTCATAGAGGACGTAACGCTGGCCAATCACGTCCATCTCTTCAGCCCAGAGCAGCCCAACGTCACGCAGAAGATCCAGGCTTTCTGTCAGCAGAAGGTAACACAACTGTATATACACACAACTATATATACACAACATATACTATATATATATATATATATATATATATATATATATATATATATATATATATATATATATATATATATATATATATACATACACAACTATATTTACACTATATATATATACACACAACAATATATACACAACATATACACTATATATATACACACAACTATATACACTATATATATATATACATACACACAACTATATATACACTATATATATATACACACAACTATATATACACTATATATATATATATACATACACACAACTATATATACACACAACATATACACTATATATATACACAACTATATACACTATATATACACACAACTATATATACACAACATATACACTATATATATACACAACTATATACACTATATATATACACACAACTATATATACACACAACATATACACTATATATATACACACAACTATATATACTATATATACACAACTATATATACACAACATATACACTATATATATATACACACAACTATATATATACACACAACATATACACTATATATATACACAACTATATACACTATATATATATATATACACACAACTATATATACACACAACATATACACTATATATATACACACAACTATATATACACACAACATATACACTATATATATACACAACTATATACACTATATATATATACACACAACTATATACACTATATATACACACAACTATATATACACAACATATACATTATATATACACACACAACTATATATACACAACATGTACACTATATATACACACACAACTATATATGCACAACATATACACTATATATACACACAACTATATATACACAACTATATACACTATACATATACACACAACTATGTATACACAACATATACACTATATATATATATACACACAACTATATATACACAACATATACATTATATATACACACACAACTATATATACACAACATATACACTATATGTACACACACAACTATATATGCACAACATATACACTATATATACACACAACTATATATACACAACATATACACTATATATACACACAACTATATATACACACAACATATACACTATATATATACACAACTATATACACTATATATACACACAACTATATACACTATATATACACTATATATACATACACACAACTATATATACACAACATATACACACAACTATATACACTATATATATACACACAACTATATACACTATATATACACACAACTATATATACACAACATATACATTATATATACACACACAACTATATATACACAACATGTACACTATATATACACACACAACTATATATGCACAACATATACACTATATATACACAACTATATACACTATACATATACACACAACTATGTATACACAACATATACACTATATATACACACAACTATATACACACAACTATATATACTATATATACACACTACTATATATACACACAACATATACACTATATATACACACAACTATATATACACAACATATATACTATATATACACAACTATATATACACAACATATACACTATATATACACACAACTATATATACACACAACATATACACTATATATATACACAACTATATACACTATATATATACACACAACTATATACACTATATATACACTATATATACATACACACAACTATATATACACAACATATACACACAACTATATACACTATATATATACACACAACTATATACACTATATATACACACAACTATATATACACAACATATACATTATATATACACACACAACTATATATACACAACATGTACACTATATATACACACACAACTATATATGCACAACATATACACTATATATACACAACTATATACACTATACATATACACACAACTATGTATACACAACATATACACTATATATACACACAACTATATACACACAACTATATATACTATATATACACACTACTATATATACACACAACTACATACACTATATATACACACAACTATATATACACAACATATATACTATATATACACAACTATATATACACAACATATACACTATATATATATATATATACACAACTATATATACACAACTATATACACTATATATACACACAACTATATATACAAAACATAACTATATATACACAACATATACACTATATATATATATATATATACACACAACTATATATACACAACATTTACACTATATATATATATACACAACTATGTATACACAACTATATATACACAACATATACATTATATATATACACACAACTATATATACACAACATATACACTATATATATATACACACACAACTATATATACACAACTATATACACTATATATATACACACAACTATATATGCACAACATATACACTATATATATATACACACAACTATATATACACAACATTATATATATATATACACACACAACTATATATACACAACATATACACTATATACATACACAACTGTATACACTATTTATACACCCAACTATATATACACAACATATACATTATATATATACACACAACTAGATATAAACAACATATACACTATAAATGTATATAAACACAACTATATATACACACAACTATATATACACAACATATACATTATATATATGTACACACAACTATATATACACAACTATATACACTATATATATATATATATATATATATATATATACACACAACTATATACACACAACTGTATATATACACTATATAGATACACACAACTATATATACACAACATATACACTATATATATACACAACTATATACACACAGCATATATACACAATATATGTATATACACAGAATATCTGCTTGTGTATGTTTCCTGTGGGGATGTGAGAAGGTGTGTTGGGGTGTGAGGCCCGCCGGAGTGTCAGAGGAAGGGGTCTGGTCCTGGGGGGCTGCGGTGTGTCGGTGAGAGAGTAGAGTGAGAACGTGGTTGGGTGAAGCTGCAACGCACATACAGGCGGCTCCGTCTCTGAGCCCGCGGCTCCTGCTAACCAGAACCGAGACGCTGAACAGGTCTATTGTGTTGTAGCTGGCGAAACCCACCAGTGAACCCACCAGTGAACCCACCCTAAACCCACCAGTGAACCCACCAGTGAACCCACCCTAAACCCACCCTAAACCCACCCTAAACCCACCCTAAACCCACCAGTGAACCCACCCTAAACCCACCAGTGAACCCACCAGTGAACCCACCCTAAACCCACCCTAAACCCACCAGTGAACCCACCCTAAACCCACCAGTGAACCCACCCTAAACCCACCAGTGAACCCACCAGTGAACCCACCAGTGAACCCACCAGTGAACCCACCCTAAACCCACCAGTGAACCCACCCTACACCCACCCTAAACCCACCAGTGAACCCACCCTAAACCCACCAGTGAACCCACCCTAAACCCACCAGTGAACCCACCCTAAACCCACCAGTGAACCCACCAGTGAACCCACCAGTGAACCCACCAGTGAACCCACCAGTGAACCCACCCTAAACCCACCAGTGAACCCACCCTAAACCCACCAGTGAACCCACCAGTGAACCCACCCTAAACCCACCAGTGAACCCACCAGTGAACCCACCCTAAACCCACCAGTGAACCCACCCTAAACCCACCAGTGTGAACCCACCAGGGAACCCACCCTAAACCCACCAGTGAACCCACACTGGTTGAGGTTCTGGACTCTGGGGTGGTCAGTCCGTTCAGTGGTGTTGAGGTTCTGGACTCTGGGGTGGTCAGTCCGTTCAGTGGTGTTGAGGTTCTGGACTCTGGGGTGGTCAGTCCGTTCAGTGGTGTTGAGGTTCTGGACTCTGGGGTGGTCAGTCCGTTCAGTGGTGTTGAGGTTCTGGACTCTGGGGTGGTCAGTCCGTTCAGTGGTGTTGAGGTTCTGGACTCTGGGATGGTCAGTCCGTTCAGTGGTGTTGAAGTTGAGGCGAGTCAGACGCGAGGACAGTTAGCAGGACAGGATGGTGTTTTTCATTAGACACTGAAGACGTTGCAGTGTGTATTAGATCCACTGATCAGTGTTTTTCTCTGGTGATTTGATGGAACGCGTGTCTGATTATGTTAATCAGTGTAGAGAAATCTGATGCTTATCTTTTAATCCTCGAGATGTTTACACAAACATGAGCAGACGCGTTTCAGCTGAAGGACCTGCTCCGTGTCTCTGGAGCCGAGAGCTGAGGAGTGTCGGAGCTGAGGAGAGTAAACGGGGGCTGATGGCGAGTCCCCTCGTTACAGCTCGCTGAGTCAGAGTGCTTTTCTCCCCCTCTGTAAACGAGAGGAGTTCCCAGAGGAGGAAGGGTCTGTTGAGGAGACCCTCGGAGCTCATTCTGAAACAAACAGAGGAGCTGAGTCTGCTCTTACTGCTCTGTGGATGAACCAGAGAACCAGACTCGTCCTGCTGGAACCCACAGACTCCGCCCACTTACATGCTCGTTTGTTTGTTTGTTTGTTTGTTTGTCTGTCTGTCTGTCTGTCTGTCTGTCTGTCTGTCTCAGGTGGAGGAGATGTTGGAGGAGGCAGAGAGAGAGAGACTGGGCAATCCACTAACGCCCGAGAAGCCCCTCATCAGACTGCGGGTGAGTTTACATCATTAACTCTGTAATTAAACACCCCTGATCTAACTGGACCGTACTGACTCTAATTAAACACCCTGATCTAACTGGACCGTACTGACTCTAATTAAACACCCTGATCTAACTGGACCGTACTGACTCTAATTAAACACTCCTGCTCTAACTGGACCGTACTGACTCTAATTAAACACCCTGCTCTAACTGGACCGTACTGACTCTAATTAAACACCCTGCTCTAACTGGACCGTACTGACTCTAATTAAACACCCTGCTCTAACTGGACCGTACTGACTCTAATTAAACACCCTGCTCTAACTGGACCGTACTGACTCTAATTAAACACCCTGCTCTAACTGGACCGTACTGAC
>CM038723.1:632763-635263 GCA_021613375.1 Megaleporinus macrocephalus
TATTAATGTGTAGGGGGTATTATTGTGTAGGGGGTATTATTGTGTAGGAGGTATTAATGTGTAGGGGGTATTATTGTGTAGGGGGTATTAATGTGTATGGGGTATTAATGTGTAGGGGGTATTATTGTGTAGGGGGTATTAATGTGTAGGGGGTATTAATGTGTAGGGGGTATTATTGTGTAGGGGGTATTATTGTGTAGGAGGTATTATTGTGTAGGGGGTATTAATGTGTAGGGGGTATTATTGTGTAGGGGTATTATTGTGTAGGGGGTATTATTGTGTAGGAGGTATTATTGTGTAGGGGGTATTATTGTGTAGGGGGTATTAATGTGTAGGGGGTATTAATGTGTAGGGGGTATTAATGTGTAGGGGGTATTAATGTGTAGGGGGTATTATTGTGTAGGGGGTATTATTGTGTAGGGGGTATTATTGTGTAGGGGGTATTAATGTGTAGGGGGTATTATTGTGTAGGGGGTATTATTGTGTAGGGGGTATTAATGTGTAGGGGGTATTAATGTGTAGGGGGTATTATTGTGTAGGGGGTATTATTGTGTAGGAGGTATTATTGTGTAGGGGGTATTAATGTGTAGGGGGTATTATTGTGTAGGGGGTATTATTGTGTAGGGGGTATTAATGTGTAGGAGGTATTATTGTGTAGGGGGTATTATTGTGTAGGAGGTATTATTGTGTAGGAGGTATTATTGTGTAGGGGGTATTATTGTGTAGGGGGTATTAATGTGTAGGGGGTATTAATGTGTAGGGGGTATTAATGTGTAGGGGGTATTATTGTGTAGGGGGTATTATTGTGTAGGGGGTATTAATGTGTATGGGGTATTAATGTGTAGGGGGTATTATTGTGTAGGGGGTATTAATGTGTATGGGGTATTAATGTGTAGGGGGTATTATTGTGTAGGAGGTATTATTGTGTAGGGGGTATTATTGTGTAGGAGGTATTATTGTGTAGGAGGTATTATTGTGTAGGAGGTATTATTGTGTAGGGGGTATTAATGTGTAGGGGGTATTATTGTGTAGGGGGTATTATTGTGTAGGGGGTATTAATGTGTAGGGGGTATTATTGTGTAGGGGGTATTATTGTGTAGGGGGTATTAATGTGTAGGGGGTATTATTGTGTAGGGGGTATTAATGTGTAGGGGGTATTAATGTGTATGGGGTATTATTGTGTATGGGGTATTATTGTGTAGGGGGTATTAATGTGTAGGGGGTATTAATGTGTAGGGGGTATTAATGTGTATGGGGTATTATTGTGTAGGGGGTATTAATGTGTAGGGGGTATTATTGTGTATGGGGTATTATTGTGTAGGGGGTATTAATGTGTAGGGGGTATTAATGTGTAGGGGGTATTAATGTGTAGGGGGTATTAATGTGTAGGGGGTATTATTGTGTAGGGGGTATTATTGTGTAGGGGGTATTAATGTGTATGGGGTATTATTGTGTAGGGGGTATTAATGTGTAGGGGGTATTATTGTGTATGGGGTATTATTGTGTAGGGGGTATTAATGTGTAGGGGGTATTAATGTGTAGGGGGTATTAATGTGTAGGGGGTATTATTGTGTAGGGGGTATTAATGTGTATGGGGTATTATTGTTTAGAGGGCATAAATGTGTGGAAGTTTGTTGCCTTCTAAACTTTGTCTTCTTCAGAGACGTCCAGCATTATTTACACATGATCAAACCTGACCGACCCTGACCGACACTGACCAACACTGACCGACACTGACCAACCCTGACCAACCCTGACCGACACTGACCAACACTGACCAACACTGACCGACACTGACCAACACTGACCGACACTGACCAACACTGACCAACCCTGACCGACAGTGACTTACACTGACCAACCCTGACCGACACTGACCGAAACTGACCAACACTGACCGACACTGACCAACCCTGACCGACAGTGACTTACACTGACCAAGCCTGACCGACACTGACCAACCCTGACCGACACTGACCAACCCTAACCGACACTGACTGACACTGACCAACACTGACCAGCACTGACCGACACTGACCAGCACTGCTGTTGGTGTGTCAGTGATGCTGCACTCGTTGTTTGAGGGTCCGGTGGCCGGACCTCTGCGTGTGGTCAGTCGTGGTCGTCTGTTTGCTGAGGGTTAACTAGCGCCGCACGCTGTTCAAGCACTTTACTCATTTTGTGCGATGCTTGTCTCCCGTAGCAACCAAATCACAAGTCTGTCGCTCTGTTCTCGTCCTTTGTGTCTGTGTCTCTTTGTGCCTGTTCTGAGAACGTTAGAGGAACGTCTGTCTCCTTACCTGTATCAAACACCAGCAGGTAGAGGTTACACCTGGTGTTATTGGATTCTGATATTTTGATACTCTGACTGACGCAGTAAGGACTGTATGGACAGTAAGGACTGTATGGACAGTAAGGACGGTATGGACAGTATGGACAGTAAGGACGGTATGGATGGTATGGACAGTAAGGACGGTATGGACAGTAAAGACCGTATGGA
>CM038723.1:640263-645263 GCA_021613375.1 Megaleporinus macrocephalus
ACACACACACTATAAACTCAAATACACACACACACTATAAACTCAAATACACACACACACCTATAAACTCAAATACACACACTAAAAACTCAAATACACACACACACACACTATAAACTTAAATACACACACACACTATAAACTCAAATACACACACACACTATAAACTCAAATACACACACACACACTATAAACTCAAATAAACACACACACACACTATAAACTCAAATAAACACACACACACACACACTATAAACTTAAATACACACACACACATACTATAAACTCAAATACACACACACACTATAAACTCAAATACACACACACACTATAAACTCAAATACACACACGCACACACACTATAAACTCAAATACACACACACACTATAACTCAAATACACACAGCACACACTATAAACTCAAAATACACACACACACTATAAACTCAAATACACACACCTAAACTCAAATACACAAAACACACACTATAAAGCTCAAATACACACAACCACACACACACTATACACTCAAATACACACACACTATAAACTCAAATAACACACACACACACACACACACTATAACTCAAATACACACACACACACTATAAACTCAAAATACACCACATCACACACTAAACTCAAATACACACCCACACTATAAACTCAAATACACACACCTCACTCACACACACACTATAAACTCCAAATACTACACACACACACACTATAAACTCAAATATACACACACACACTATAAACTCAAATATACACACACACACACACTATAAACTCAAATATACACACACACACTATAAACTCAAATACACACACACACACACTATAAACTCAAATATACACACACACACAATAAACTCAAATACACACACACACACTATAAACTCAAATACACACAGACACACACTATAAACTCAAATACACACACACACACACACACTATAAACTCAAATACACACACACACTATAAACTCAAATACACACACACACACACACACACACACACACACTATAAATTCAAATACACACACACACTATAAACTCAAATATACACACACACACACACTATAAACTCAAATACACACACACACACACTATAAACTCAAATACACACACATACACACTATAAACTCAAATATACACACACACACTATAAACTCAAATATACACACACACACACACACTATAAACTCAAATACACACACACTATAAACTCAAATATACACACACACACTATAAACTCAAATACACACACACACACACACTATAAACTCAAATATACACACACACACACTATACACTCAAATACACACACACACACACACTATAAACTCAAATACACACACACACTATAAACTCAAATACACACACACACTATAAACTCAAATGCACACACACACACACACTATAAACTCAAATACACACACACACACACACTATAAACTCAAATACACACACACACTATAAACTCAAATACACACACACACACACACTATAAACTCAAATACACACACTATAAACTCAAATACACACACACATTATAAACTTAAATACACACACACACACACACACTATAAACTCAAATACACACACACACTATAAACTCAAATACACACACACACACTATAAACTCAAATACACACACACCACACACTATGAACTCAAATACACACACACTATAAACTCAAATACACGCACACTATAAACTCAAATACACACACACTATAAACTCAAATACACACACACACACACTATAAACTCAAATACACACACACACTATAAACTCAAATACACACACACACTATAAACTCAAATACACACACACACTATAAACTCAAATACACGCACACTATAAACTCAAATACACACACACTATAAACTCTAATATACACACACACTATAAACTCAAATACACACACACACACACTATAAACTCAAATATACACACACACACACAATAAACTCAAATACACACACACACTATAAACTCAAATACACACAGACACACACTATAAACTCAAATACACACACACTCTATAAACTCAAATACACACACTATAAACTCAAATACACACACACACACACTATAAACTCAAATACACACACACACACTATAAACTCAATACACACACACTATAAACTCAAATACACACACACACACACACACTAATAAACTCAAATACACACACACACACTATAAACTCAAATATACACACACACACACACTGTAAACTCAAATACACACAGACACACACTATAAACTCAAATACACACACACACACACACACACTATAAACTCAAATACACACACACACACTATAAACTCAAATACACACACACACACACACACACACACTATAAATTCAAATACACACACACTATAAACTCAAATATACACACACACACACTATAAACTCAAATACACACACACACACTATAAACTCAAATACACACACATACACACTATAAACTCAAATATACACACACACACACTATAAACTCAAATATACACACACACACACACTATAAACTCAAATACACACACACACACTATAAACTCAAATATACACACACACACTATAAACTCAAATACACACACACACACACTATAAACTCAATATACACACACACACACTATACACTCAAATACACACACACACACACACACACACTATAAACTCAAATACACACACACACTATAAACTCAAATACACACACACACTATAAACTCAAATGCACACACACACACACACTATAAACTCAAATACACACACACACACACACACACTATAAACTCAAATACACACACACACTATAAACTCAAATACACACACACACACACACTATAAACTCAAATACACACACTATAAACTCAAATACACACACACACACACACACATTATAAACTTAAATACACACACACACACACACACTATAAACTCAAATACACACACACACTATAAACTCAAATACACACACACACACTATAAACTCAAATACACACACACACACACACTATGAACTCAAATACACACACACTATAAACTCAAATACACGCACACTATAAACTCAAATACACACACACTATAAACTCAAATACACACACACACACACTATAAACTCAAATACACACACACACTATAAACTCAAATACACACACACACTATAAACTCAAATACACACACACACTATAAACTCAAATACACACACACACACACACACACACATTATAAACTTAAATACACACACACACACACACTATAAACTCAAATACACACACACACTATAAACTCAAATACACACACACACACTATAAACTCAAATACACACACACACACACACTATGAACTCAAATACACACACACTATAAACTCTAATACACGCACACTATAAACTCAAATACACACACACTATAAACTCAAATACACACACACACACACACACTATAAACTCAAATACACACACACACTATAAACTCAAATACACACACACACTATAAACTCAAATACACACACACACACACTATAAACTCAAATACACACACACACACACTATAAACTCAAATACACGCACACTATAAACTCAAATACACACACACTATAAACTCTAATATACACACACACTATAAACTCAAATACACACACACACACACACACTATAAACTCAAATATACACACACACACACACAATAAACTCAAATACACACACACACTATAAACTCAAATACACACAGACACACACTATAAACTCAAATACACACACACTCTATAAACTCAAATACACACACTATAAACTCAAATACACACACACACACACTATAAACTCAAATACACACACACACACACACACACTATAAACTCAATACACACACACACACTATAAACTCAAATACACACACACACACACTATAAACTCAAATACACACACACACACTATAAACTCAAAATATACACACACACTCACACTATATAACTCAAATACACACACACACACTATAAACTCAAATACACACACACACATACACCCTATAAACTCAAATATACACACACACACTATAAACTCAAATATACACACACACACTATAAACTCAAATACACACACACACACACACTATAAACTCAAATATACACACACACACTATAAACTCAAATTCACACACACACACACACACACTATAAACTCAAATATACACACACACACAATAAACTCAAATACACACACACACACTATAAACTCAAATATACACACACACACACACAATAAACTCAAATACACACACACACTATAAACTCAAATACACACAGACACACACTATAAACTCAAATACACACACACTCTATAAACTCAAATACACACACTATAAACTCAAATACACACACACACACACACTATAAACTCAAATACACACACACACACACACACACTATAAACTCAATACACACACACACACTATAAACTCAAATACACACACACACACACTATAAACTCAAATACACACACACACACTATAAACTCAAATATACACACACACACACACTATAAACTCAAATACACACACACACACTATAAACTCAAATACACACACACACATACACCCTATAAACTCAAATATACACACACACACTATAAACTCAAATATACACACACACACTATAAACTCAAATACACACACACACACACACTATAAACTCAAATATACACACACACACTATAAACTCAAATTCACACACACACACACACACACTATAAACTCAAATATACACACACACACACTATACACTCAAATACACACACACACACACACACTATAAACTCAAATACACACACACACTATAAACTCAAATACACACACACACACACTAAACTCAAATACACACACACACACACACTATAAACTCAAATACACACACACACACACACACTATAAACTCAAATATACACACACACACACTATAAACTCAAATACACACACACACACACTAT
>CM038723.1:650263-655263 GCA_021613375.1 Megaleporinus macrocephalus
AACACTTATCAACACTTATCAACACTCATCAACACTCAACACTCATCAACACTCAACAGTCATCAACACTCAACACTTATCAACAGTCAACACTCAACACTTATCAACACTCATCAACACTCAACACTTATCAACACTCAACACTTATCAACACTCATCAACACTCAACACTCAACACTCATCAACACTCAACACTCATCAACACTTATCAACACTCAACACTCAACACTTATCAACACTCATCAACACTCAACACTTATCAACACTCGACACTCATCAACACTCGACACTCATCAACACTCGACACTCATCAACACTCAACACTTATCAACACTCATCAACACTCAACACTTATCAACACTCATCAACACTCAACACTTATCAACACTCAACACTTATCAACAGTCATCAACACTCAACACTTAACAGTCATCAACACTCAACACTCATCAACACTCAACACTCATCAACAGTCATCAACACTCAACAGTCATCAACACTCAACAGTCATCAACACTCAACACTTATCAACACTCATCAACACTCATCAACACTCAACACTCATCAACACTTATCAACACTCAACACTTATCAACAGTCATCAACACTCAACACTTATCAACACTCATCAACACTCAACACTCATCAACACTCAACACTCATCAACAGTCATCAACACTCAACAGTCATCAACACTCAACAGTCATCAACACTCAACAGTCATCAACACTCAACAGTCATCAACACTCAACACTTATCAACACTTATCAACACTCATCAACACTCATCAACACTCATCAACACCCATAAACACTTCAACACTCACACTGTTACCTCGCAGCAGGTTTAGAGGACTGCTGTCCTACGTAACTGACCGGCAGGACAATCCGAGTGTGAAATGAAGGCAGGAGTCTCCGTATGTTCACTCACACGCAGGACATGCTCTCTCTCCTCCGTCACTCCTGACTTTACACACCACTCAGATCTAGCACGTCAGTAAACTAGAGTGTTTTTAAAAGAGAGTGCAGCGTCTGCGGTTCTTCAGACCTTCTGACGGAGAACGCTGATTTAAACAGTGGACCAGAGTGAAAACACTCAGAGGGTCTCGCCGAGTCTCACAGGACGAGTACACCGAAAAAAAAATCCTGCATCCTACAGCACCCCCAACCCCCAACACTCCAGCTCTGCTGACTGGTGTTTGAACACTGAGGAACCTGAAAGGAACCTTTTTCAGATCCTTGAATGCGGTACCAGATTATTTTCTTCTCCTGCCGGTGTTTGTGGAGACGCACGCTGGAAAAATGTTGTGTTTTTTTATTCCGTTAGAAGGTTCCGGAAGTGTGAGTGGATGTGCCTGAGGTTCTAGATTCTATAGTTCTTTGGTTCAAGAGTCTCCAGCTACTCAGTCTTTAAAGTCATGTCTGTAATTCTGGAATTTTTTTTCGGAGTGGTTACGGAATGTTGGTGGAAAAGTGACATTCCGTCTGCTTCAGAAACGGGGCGAGGCACCTGAGCGGCTCGTTCAGTCTCGCAGGGTCAGGTCAGAATCCTGATCCGTAACCCGTGTATCCCGTTTTACCGGAACGCTGTAGAAGAGGCTGGAATGTTTCTCTCAGGCTGAAGCGCCAGGTGTACGTGAGGCGGCTCCCGTCTGACTGCAGCTGATTGGCCGGAGCGGCTGTTACTCTGATAGATGAGATGTTGGTGTACTCTGGACTGTATGTGTAGCTTCATCTTCTGAGCTTCAGTCAGGATTCATGCAGGACACAGTCCAGCTCTTCACACAAACATCTCACACCACAGGAAGTTCTGCAGGATCAGCCGAGCAAATACCGAAATCACATCAGCTATCAATAAACAATAATCTGTTCACTCGTTTACCTGCCAGGAAAAGCAGCACTGTGATGTTTGAATCTAGAACCCTCTAAAATGTTCCTTAGTGCTCCTGAGTAGGTTCTGTAAAGGTTCTGGAGTTGCTGTGTGAAGGTCTGCTGTAGGTGTCTGTGGGAAACAGTGGTTCTGGGTTCTGAAGGTCAGCAGTGATGGACCTGGTGTAGAGACAGGATGTATCTGGAGACGTTAGAGCTGAACGTTTATGTTCCGTTGTGTTTACGCTCCAGCTTCCTGCTGTGGTAACGTCACCCACATACACACACACTAGTGAACACACACTAGGGGCAGTGAAACACCCACATATACACACACACACACTAGGGGGCAGTAAAACACCTACGTGCAGGACAATCTCATTCAGTCCCGGTCGTGCAGGACAGTCTCGTTCAGTCGTGCAGGACAATCTCATTCAGTCCCGGTCGTGCAGGACAGTCTCATTCAGTCCCGGTCGTGCAGGACAGTCTCATTCAGTCCCGGTTGTGCAGGACAGTCTCATTCAGTCCCGGTCGTGCAGGACAGTCTCATTCAGTCCCGGTTGTGCAGGACAGTCTCATTCAGTCCCGGTCGTGCAGGACAGTCTCATTCAGTCCCGGTCATGCAGGACAGTCTCGTTCAGTCGTGCAGGACAGTCTCATTCAGTCCCGGTTGTGCAGGACAGTCTCGTTCAGTCGTGCAGGACAGTCTCATTCAGTCCCAGTTGTGCAGGACAATCTCATTCAGTCCCGGTTGTGCAGGACAGTCTCATTCAGTCCCGGTCGTGCAGGACAGTCTCGTTCAGTCGTGCAGGACAGTCTCGTTCAGTCCCGGTTGTGCAGGACAGTCTCATTTAGTCCCGGTCGTGCAGGACAGTCTCATTCAGTCCCGGTCGTGCAGGACAGTCTTGTTCAGTCGTGCAGGACAGTCTCATTCAGTCCCGGTTGTGCAGGACAGTCTCATTCAGTCCCAGTTGTGCAGGACAGTCTCGTTCAGTCGTGCAAGACAGTCTCATTCAGTCCCGGTTGTGCAGGACAATCTCATTCCGTCCCGGTTGTGCAGGACAGTCTCATTCAGTCCCAGTCGTGCAGGACAGTCTCGTTCAGTCCTGGTTGTGTAGGACAGTCTCGTTCAGTCCCGGTCGTGCAGGACAGTCTCATTCAGTTTTATATCTAGAACGGTTCTGTTTTCTTTACGTCACTGTTACTGTTCACCACTACGCTGGTCATTTTGTTCAGCCAGATTTAACAAAGAGTCTGATTGTGTGATTGTCTGATTGATTGTCTGATTGTGTGATTAATTGTGATTGTCTGATTGTGTGATTAATTGTCTGATTGTGATTGTCTGTCTGTCTGATTGATTGTCTGATTGTCTGATTGTGTGATTAATTGTGATTGTGTGATCGTCTGATTGTCTGTGTGATTGTGTGATTGTCTGTCTGATTGTGTGATTGTCTGATTGTGTGATTGTCTGATTGTCTGTGTGAATGTCTGATTGTCTGTCTGATTGTGTGATTGTCTGATTGTCTGTCTGTCTGTCTGATTGTCTGATTGTGTGATTGTCTGTCTGATTGTGTGATTGTCTGATTGCCTGTCTGATTGTGTGATTGTCTGTCTGATTGTGTGATTGTCTGATTGATTGTCTGATTGTCTGATTGATTGTCTGATTAATTGTCTGATTGTGATTGTCTGTCTGATTGTCTGATTGTGTGATTAATTGTGATTGATTGTATGATTGTCTGATTGTCTGATTGTCTGTCTGATTGTGTGATTAATTGTGATTGTGTGATTGTATGATTGTCTGTCTGATTGTCTGTCTGATTGTGTGATTGTCTGATTGTCTGTCTGATTGTCTGATTGTGTGATTGTCTGATTGTCTGTCTGATTGTCTGTCTGATTGTGTGATTGTCTGATTGTCTGTCTGATTGTCTGATTGTGTGATTGTGTGATTGTCTGTCTGATTGTCTGTCTGATTGTGTGATTGTCTGATTGTCTGTCTGATTGTCTGATTGTCTGTCTGATTGTCTGTCTGATTGTCTGTCTGATTGTGTGATTGTCTGTCTGATTGTCTGTCTGATTGTCTGATTGTGTGATTGTCTGATTGTCTGTCTGATTGTCTGTCTGATTGTGTGATTGTCTGATTGTCTGTCTGATTGTCTGATTGTGTGATTGTGTGATTGTCTGTCTGATTGTCTGTCTGATTGTCTGTCTGATTGTGTGATTGTCTGATTGTCTGTCTGATTGTCTGATTGTCTGTCTGATTGTCTGTCTGATTGTGTGATTGTCTGTCTGATTGTGTGATTGTCTGTCTGTGTGATTGTCTGTCTGATTGTCTGATTGTCTGTCTGATTGTGTGATTGTCTGTCTGTGTGATTGTCTGTCTGATTGTCTGATTGTCTGTCTGATTGTGTGATTGTCTGATTGTCTGTCTGATTGTCTGATTGTCTGTCTGATTGTCTGTCTGATTGTCTGTCTGATTGTGTGATTGTCTGTCTGATTGTGTGATTGTCTGTCTGATTGTCTGATTGTCTGATTGTTCTAACCCTTTATCACCACCGACACTGTTCCTTCATTCCTTTGTTAATATTTACATCCTCAACGTTTACACACAAACACGTTCCACAGTGGTGGAGCCGAATCTCCCACAATTCCTTTCAGCACTTGGTGGAATTTCGTTATCTCAGTGAATTCAGGCTGTTCCGAGGAGGCCCAGCTGTTTCCAATAAAGTGGCCAGGAGCTGTGAAAGGCTGAGTGGTAGATCTGGTTCTTCTGGTGTAGAAACTTTCCCACAATTCTCTGTAACGTAAACATCACTCCACCGTGTTCACCCTGTTACCCCACAGGAGCCGCACGAGGAGGCCGAGCCCCCAGACCGTCAGCCAGTCCCATTAAAACCAAGTCCATACTGGAGGGTGAGTACACACTCAGTACACACTCACTCTCAGAGTAACACTCCTCAAACACTCACTCTCAGAGTAACACTCAGTACACACTCACTCTCAGAATAACACTCCTCACACACTCTCTCAGAGTAACACTCAGTACACACTCACTCTCAGAGTAACACTCAGTACACACTCACTCTCAGAGTAACACTCAGTACACACTCACTCTCAGAGTAACACTCCTCACAC
>CM038723.1:665263-695263 GCA_021613375.1 Megaleporinus macrocephalus
TATTACACAGCTATAACTCAGACCTAACAGAGCTAATACACAGCTTATTACACAGCTATAACTCAGACCTTACACAGCTAATACACAGCTATAATTCAGACCTAACCCAGCTATTACACAGCTATAACTCAGACCTAACACAGCTAATACACAGCTATAACTCAGACCTGACACAGCTAATACACAGCTTATTACACAGCTATAACTCAGACCTAACACAGCTAATACACAGCTTATTACACAGCTATAACTCAGACCTTACACAGCTAATACACAGCTATAACTCAGACCTGACACAGCTATTACACAGCTATAACTCAGACCTAACAGAGCTAATACACAGCTTATTACACAGCTATAACTCAGACCTTACACAGCTAATACACAGCTATAACTCAGACCTGACACAGCTATTACACAGCTATAACTCAGACCTAACACAGCTAATACACAGCTAATACACAGCTATTACACAGCTATAACTCAGACTTAACACAGCTAATACTCAGCTATAGCTCAGACCTAACACAGCTATTACACAGCTATAACTCAGACCTAACACAGCTATTACACAGCTATAACTCAGACCTAACACAGACCTAACACAGCTAATACACAGCTATAACTCAGACCTAACACAGCTAATACTCAGCTTATTACACAGCTATAACTCAGACCTAATTCAGCTAATACACAGCTATAACTCAGACCTAACACAGCTATTACACAGCTATAACTCAGACCTTACACAGCTATAACTCAGACCTAATACAGCTATTACACAGCTATAACTCAGACCTTACACAGCTAATACACAGCTATAACTCAGACCTAACACAGCTAATACACAGCTAATACACAGCTATTACACAGCTATAACTCAGACCTAACACAGCTAATACTCAGCTATAGCTCAGACCTAACACAGCTATTACACAGCTATAACTCAGACCTAACACAGCTATTACACAGCTATAACTCAGACCTAACACAGCTAATACACAGCTATAACTCAGACCTAACACAGCTAATACACAGCTTATTACACAGCTATAACTCAGACCTAATACAGCTAATACACAGCTATAACTCAGACCTGACACAGCTATTACACAGCTATAACTCAGACCTAACACAGCTAATACACAGCTAATACACAGCTATTACACAGCTATAACTCAGACCTAACACAGCTAATACTCAGCTATAGCTCAGACCTAACACAGCTATTACACAGCTATAACTCAGACCTAATACAACTAATACACAGCTATAACTCAGACCTAACACAGCTATTACACAGCTATAACTCAGACCTTACACAGCTAATACACAGCTATAACTCAGACCTAACACAGCTAATACACAGCTATAACTCAGACCTAATACAGCTAATACACAGCTTATTACACAGCTATAACTTAGACCTAACACAGCTAATACTCAGCTATAACTCAGACCTGACACAGCTATTACACAGCTATAACTCAGACCTAACACAGCTAATACACAGCTAATACACAGCTATTACACAGCTATAACTCAGACTTAACACAGCTAATACTCAGCTATAGCTCAGACCTAACACAGCTATTACACAGCTATAACTCAGACCTAACACAGCTATTACACAGCTATAACTCAGACCTAACACAGCTAATACACAGCTATAACTCAGACCTAACACAGCTAATACTCAGCTTATTACACAGCTATAACTCAGACCTAATTCAGCTAATACACAGCTATAACTCAGACCTAACACAGCTATTACACAGCTATAACTCAGACCTTACACAGCTATAACTCAGACCTAATACAGCTATTACACAGCTATAACTCAGACCTTACACAGCTAATACACAGCTATAATTCAGACCTAACCCAGCTATTACACAGCTATAACTCAGACCTAACACAGCTAATACACAGCTATAACTCAGACCTAACACAGCTAATACTCAGCTATAGCTCAGACCTAACACAGCTATTACACAGCTATAACTCAGACCTAACACAGCTATTACATAGCTATAACTCAGACCTAACACAGCTAATACACAGCTATAACTCAGACCTAACACAGCTAATACACAGCTTATTACACAGCTATAACTCAGACCTAATACAGCTAATACACAGCTATAACTCAGACCTGACACAGCTATTACACAGCTATAACTCAGACCTAACACAGCTAATACACAGCTAATACACAGCTATTACACAGCTATAACTCAGACCTAACACAGCTAATACTCAGCTATAGCTCAGACCTAACACAGCTATTACACAGCTATAACTCAGACCTAATACAACTAATACACAGCTATAACTCAGACCTAACACAGCTATTACACAGCTATAACTCAGACCTTACACAGCTAATACACAGCTATAACTCAGACCTAACACAGCTAATACACAGCTATAACTCAGACCTAATACAGCTAATACACAGCTTATTACACAGCTATAACTTAGACCTAACACAGCTAATACTCAGCTATAACTCAGACCTAACACAGCTAATACACAGCTTATTACACAGCTATAACTCAGACCTAATACAGCTAATACACAACTATAACTCAGACCTAACACAGCTAATACACAGCTATAACTCAGACCTAACACAGCTATAACTCAGACCTAACACAGCTATAACACAGCTATAACTCAGACCTTACACAGCTAATACACAGCTATAACTCAGACCTAACACAGCTAATACACAGCTATAACTCAGACCTAATACAGCTAATACACAGCTATAACTCAGACCTAATACAGCTATTACACAGCTATAACTCAGACCTTACACAGCTAATACACAGCTATAACTCAGACCTAACACAGCTAATACACAGCTATAACTCAGACCTAATACAGCTAATACACAGCTATAACTCAGACCTTACACAGCTAATACACAGCTTATTACACAGCTATAACTCAGACCTAACAC
This sequence comes from Megaleporinus macrocephalus, assembly GCA_021613375.1. NCBI lineage: Eukaryota > Metazoa > Chordata > Actinopteri > Characiformes > Anostomidae > Megaleporinus > Megaleporinus macrocephalus. The sequence continues at coordinate 668,232 of CM038723.1, forward strand.
AGCTAATACTCAGCTATAACTCAGACCTAACACAGCTAATACACAGCTATAACTCAGACCTAATACAGCTATTACACAGCTATAACTCAGACCTAATACAGCTATTACACAGCTATAACTCAGACCTTACACAGCTAATACACAGCTTATTACACAGCTATAACTCAGACCTAATACAGCTAATACACAACTATAACTCAGACCTGACACAGCTAATACACAGCTTATTACACAGCTATAAAGTTCAGAGTTTCTGAAGTGATAAGTTGTCGACACTAAACTCTGAGGTCTGCGGTAGAGCTGGTTCTGCCCAGTCAGTGATTTACAGACCAGTAGTAGAACCTTACAGTGGGTTCTGTAACAGACTGGTATCCAGTTTAAGAGCGGAGGTCCCAGTGAAACTCTGACAGCTGAATGTGTTTGTGTTTAGTGGGAGTCCAGTGAGGACCCTTACAATGATCCACCCTGCTGGTAATTCAGGTGTGGACGAGCTTCTCCAGGTCTGGTGTAGTCAGAAGTTCTCTGATCATGTTGATGTTCTACAGGTCGTAAACCTGAGATCTCGGTCTGTTGGTACTCCAGCGTTGGTGCTCCAGTGTTCTGTAGCTAGTCTGTGCTTCTCGGTGCTGTTCTACAACAGAACGATCTGTTTAATCTTTGATCAGCTGCTGGTTTAGTTCCTCCCAGTTGGTGATGGGCTGAAGACTCTAATACCGTACTGGGACTGGAGATGTTCAGTCTCCGTGGGCTCGGCTGTGGATTTGTTGGAGAGGGAATCGGATTTCTGCTGCTTCAGGTCGAGAGCTTCCTGAATTATTCAGCTTGGATTTGAACCTGTGTATGAAACTGTCCTTCTCCTCGTTAGGCTCGGAGGAAAGAATCCGTTTGAGCCCCAGACGAGCTCCGGCAGCGGCGAGCGTTTATAATGAGTCGCTGTGATTCGCGAGATCCTCACACGTTTACTGCCAACCTAATCCACCTCCTCCTGAACCGCGCTCCGCTAGCGCCGCCGCAGGGCTGCTGGTCTGCTGGACGCCGAGATTAGAGCTTTGAGAAGCTCCAGAGGAGGAGCAGCTTCCTCACACTGACAGTGAATCTGTGCCTCGAGGCTAAACCGATGAAACCCAGCGTAGAAGCTCCGTCACTGAAGAGTAAACGCCTGGACGCTGTTCAGGTCTCACTCGGAGACACCAGTGTAGAAAGACTGGTCACTCTCCTTCACCCTCTCATCTCACCCCGTCTGTTCTTCATCTGCAGGTTATCATAGACAGTGACTCTGAAGACGACTCGTCCTTTGTTCCGTCCAGGCCCGTCCAGAGGTAAGTGCTCACCTGAATTAGGAGTTGGAGGACTAGCAGGAATCACTCCGGAATGTTCTGAATTCTTTTCTGAATTTTGTTCTTGACTTTTAATCTGGAGAGTCAACACCGCGAGCAGCTGGTCATGGTGTTTACAGTGGTGGTGTTTACAGTGGTGGTGATGGTGTTTACAGTGGTGGTGTTTACAGTGGTGGTGATGGTGTTTACAGTGGTGGTGATGGTGTTTACAGTGGTGTTGGTGTTTACAGTGGTGGTGTTTACAGTGGTGGTGATGGTGTTTACAGTGGTGGTGTTTACAGTGGTGGTGTTTACAGTGGTGGTGTTTACAGTGGTGGTGATGGTGTTTACAGTGGTGGTGTTCACAGTGGTGGTAATGGTGTTTACAGTGGTGGTAATGGTGTTTACAGCGGTGATGGTGTTTACAGTGGTGGTGTTTACAGTGGTGGTGGTGTTTACAGTGGTGGTGTTTACAGTGGTGGTGTTTACAGTGGTGGTGATGGTGTTTACAGTGGTGGTGTTTACAGTGGTGGTGATGGTGTTTACAGTGGTGGTGTTTACAGTGGTGGTGTTGGTGTTTACAGTGGTGGTGTTTACAGTGGTGGTGATGGTGTTTACAGTGGTGTTGGTGTTGATGTTGTGCTAAATTATTGATTTGTTTTTTTTAAATGTGCTGATAAAAAGTTTCCTGCAGTAAAATCATCAAATTTAATTGTGGACGTTCAGTCTTTTTGCATACGAGCAGCAATAAATAAACAATAAACAATAAAGTGTTCAGTAAAGTGTCTGATCACCAGTAAGAACAGCAGATCTGATTAGAACAGATGTAAATAATCAGACATACAATACAAAGTAAGATGAATATGTTATTGTGAGAGAAGTAGATCAGATCTTGATCCAGTTTGAAGAACAAAGTTAGGTTCCAGATTTCTCCTGGACGCCCCAGACATTGTATGAATGTGTTCAGTTCCTTCAGCAGCAAATCTTGATTTAGCTTAATGAAGTACTGAGCAGTCAAAGCAGGTATTAGATCAGAACTGATAATAATACTGGGTTGTTTAGGAGAAGCTTGGAAAGAGTTAATAAACACACTGACGTATGTAAAAGATCTACTTAATCTATTAATACTGATTAATATTTAATAATAAAGTGTAAAAGCACTACTTACTCTATTAATACTGATTAATATTTAATAATAAAGTGTAAAAGTACTACTTACTCTATTAATACTGATTAATATTTTATAATAAAGTGTAAAAGATCTACTTAATCTATTAATACTGATTAATATTTAATAATAAAGTGTAAAAGCACTACTTACTCTATTAATACTGATTAATATTTAATAATAAAGTGTAAAAGTACTACTTACTCTATTAATACTGATTAATATTTTATAATAAAGTGTAAAAGCACTACTTCATTAATACTGATTAATATTTAATAATAAAGTGTAAAAGTACTACTTACTCTATTAATACTGTTAACATTTAATAATAGTGTAAATTTTCTACTTACTCTATTAATACTGATTAATATTTAATAATAAAGTGTAAAAGCTCTACTTACTCTATTAATACTGTTTAATATGTAATAATAAAGTGTAAAAGTACTACTTACTCTATAAATACTGATTAATATTTAATAATAAAGTGTAAATTCTCTACTTACTCTATTAATACTGTTAATATTTAATAATAAAGTGTAAAATCTCTACTTACTCTATTAATACTGTTTAATATTTAATAATAAAGTGTAAAAGTGCTACTTACTCTATAAATACTGATTAATATTTAATAATAAAGTGTAAAAGTACTACTTACTCTATTAATACTGATTAATATTTAATAATAAAGTGTAAATTCTCTACTTACTCTATTAATACTGTTAATATTTAATAATAAAGTGTAAAATCTCTACTTACTCTATTAATACTGTTTAATATTTAATAATAAAGTGTAAAGGTACTACTTACTCTATTAATACTGATTAATATTTAATAATAAAGTGTAAAAGAACTACTTACTCTATTAATACTGATTAATATTTAATAATAAAGTGTAAAAGTACTACTTACTCTATTAATACTGTTTCATATTTAATAATAAAGAGTAAAAGCTCTACATACTCTATTAATACTGATTAATATTTAATAATAAAGTGTAAAAGCTTTACTTGCACTATTACTACTGATTAATATTTAATAATGGAGTGTAAAATCACTACTTTATTAATACTGTTTAATATTTAATAATAAAGTGTAAAAGCTCTACATACTCTATTAATACTGATTAATATTTAATAATAAAGTGTAAAAGCACTACTTATTCTATTAATACTGATTAATATTTAATAATAAAGTGTAAAAGCTCTACATACTCTATTAATACTGATTAATATTTAATAATAAAGTGTAAAAGCACTACTTATTCTATTAATACTGATTAATATTTAATAATAAAGTGTAAAAGCACTACTTATTCTATTAATACTGTTTAATATTTAATAATAAAGTGTAATAAAGCTTCCTGTCTGGGTATAGTAGCTTGTTAAATATAATAGCGTGACTGAAACTCTTGACCAGTGCTGTACGTGCAGGACGTGATCAGAGATCCTCATCTGTGGACCAGAGAGCAGCAGACGAGGCAGCAGATGTTCCTCCTGGCAGTAAACACTGTGTGTATGAAGTGATTGTACAGATCAGGTCATGTGATTGCTGAGCGTGTGGTCAGTAATAGTGCAGGTGGTTTTTCACCGTTAGCGAGCGCTAATGTGTTTCGGTAATTGGTGCGGTCAGCCGTCGCAGGTCTCGTACGGTTCGTTACAGCAGCTGTGAAATTCAGACGAGAGCTCGTTATAAACAGGTGCACTTAGGCTACACGCTGATCTCAGCCCTGATCCTCAGTCTGCAGGGTCTGGGTCAGCGTGGATGGTGGGCTCGGGCTAATAGTGGAGCTTCAGTACCACAGCATATATCTATATCTGTCTATGTCTATCAATCTATAACTATCTATGTCTATCTATCTATAACTATCTATGTCTATATCTATGTATATCTATATCTATGTATATCTATCTATATCTATATCTATCTATATCAGTCTATATATATCAGTCTATATATATATATAGTAGCAGTGTTTTTAGGGTTAGGTCATGTGACCTGTGTCTCTTTATTTTCAGTTCTGATTTTCCTCCATCATAATAATAATAATAATAATAATAATAATATATTAATATTAATGTTGATAATAGTTACTGAGCATTAATATTAATGACTGATTAACTGATTAATAACTCTGCATGTTCTCTGATCTAGAACCGCGTCCCTCACTTCCAGCAGGAAGAGCTCTCAGAGTCAGAGCCAGTCCTACAAAGGAGTCTGCTTCGATGATGATGATGAAGTGAGTGTAACACAAACACACTTACACATACACACACACTTACACATACACACACACACACACACACACATACACACACACACACTTACACATACACATACACACACACACACTTACACATACACACACACACACACACACACTTACACATACACACACACACACTTACACATATACACACACACACTTACACACACACACACACTTACACACACACTTACACATACACACACACACTTACACACACACACACACACACACTTACACATACACACTTACACATACAAACACACACACACTTACACACACACACTTACACACACACACACTTACACATACACACACACACACACTTACACATACACACTTACACATACAAATACACACACTTACACACACACTTACACATACACACACACATACACACACACACACTTACACATACACACCCACACACTTACACATACACACTTACACATACATACAAACACACACACACACACTAACACACACTTACACACACACACTAACACACACTTACACACACACACTTACACATACACACACACACACTTACACACACCCACACACTTACATATACACACTTACACATACAAATACACACACTTACACACAAACACACATTTACACACACACTTACACACTCACACACACTTACACACAAACATACACACATACACACTTACACATACACACACACTTACACATACATACACACACATACACACACACACACACTTACACATACCCACACACTTACACATACACACTTACACATACAAACACACACACACTTACACACACACACTTACACATACACACACACTTAAACACACATTTACACACACCCACACACACTTACACATACACACTTACACACAAACACACACTTACACACAAACACACACATACACACTTACACATACACACACACTTACACATACACACACACACTAACACACACATACACACACTTATACACACACACTTACACACACACACATACACACACTTACACACACATACACACACACACACACTTACACATATACACACACACACTAACACACACACACCTACACATACACACACACTAACACACACACACACACACACTTACACATACACACACACACTTAAACACACATTTACACACACCCACACACACTTACACATACACACTTACACACAAACACACACTTACACACAAACACACACATACACACTTACACATACACACACACTTACACATACACACTAACACACACATACACACACTTATACACACACACTTACACACACACACATACACACACTTACACACACATACACACACACACACACTTACACATATACACACACACACTAACACACACACACCTACACATACACACACACTAACACACACACACACACACACTTACACATACACATACACACTTACACAGAAACACAAACTAACTTACACATACACACACCTACACATTAACACACACACACACACATACACACACACACACACACACACACACATACACACACACTTACACATACACACTTACACTAGGTTCTGTGTAGGTCTTGTGTAGGTCCTGTGTAGGTTCTCCGTAGGTTCTGTGTAAGATCTGAGGTTCTCTGGTGTTCTGCTGGTTCAGTGATTGAACTTGTGAATGTTTCTCTCCAGGACGAGTTCGACCCCTTTAAAAGCTCAAGTCGACAAGGACGAAGATAACCAGCTACACTCTTCACATCACCCTGAGCTGACCTCGACTCACTCTCACTCCCTCAGTTCACTCTCACTCCCTCAGTTCACTCTTAACTCCCTCAGTTCACTCTAACTCCCTCAGTTCACTCTACCTCCCTCAGTTCACTCCTCTGGTATCTCCCTCGCCGGTTCTGCGCGAGGTTCTCTCAGCTCTGACTGTTTTGGGCTGAAGTGATTTTTCAGTTCACTTAAAGAGTAGCGTTCATTCAGACGAGCAAGAAGCACGCCCACGCTCACACTCACGCTCACACTCACGAGATTCTCTGATTGGTTCACTGATCAAACCAGTGGTAACACACCTGCTCCAGTCTACCACTCAGTTATTCTGCAGTGGTTCCTGTAGAGGGCAGTAGTTCTAGATCATTTCAGTGATTGTATGTAATAATAATGTAATAAATGTTCGTCGTTTCTGAAATGGCTGTTCTTCCACTTTGACTACAGCCCCAAAACTACAGTTCCCATAATGCCCCTGGGTTTCTCTTCTTTTTCAGTGATGTACTTCAATCTGCAGGAATGTGTCTCTGTCTGATCTTCAAGTAAACTCTTCAAATGTGCTGGGTTTGTCTTGCGTCTTTTTTATGAGTTCTGAATCAGTCCAAAGTTCAGTCTGTACTGACTGTAGTCCTGAGTTCAGTCTGTACTGACTGTAGTCCAGAGTTCAGTCTGTACTGACTGTAGTCCAGAGTTCAGTCTGGACTGACTGTAGTCCAAAGTTCAGTCTGGACTGACTGTAGTCCAAAGTTCAGTCTGTACTGACTGTAGTCCAAAGTTCGGTCTGTACTGACTGTAGTCCAGAGTTCGGTCTGTACTGACTGTAGTCCAGAGTTCAGTCTGTACTGACTGTAGTCCAGAGTTCAGTCTGGACTGACCGTAGTGCAAAGTTCAGTCTGTACTGACTGTAGTCCAGAGTTCAGTCTGGACTGACTGTAGTCCAGAGTTCAGTCTGTACTGACTGTAGTCCAGAGTTCAGTCTGGACTGACTGCAGTCCAGAGTTCAGTCTGGACTGACTGCAGTCCAGAGTTCAGTCTGGACTGACTGCAGTCCAGAGTTCAGTCTGGACTGACTGTAGTCCAAAGTTCAGTCTGTACTGACTGTAGTCCAGAGTTCAGTCTGTACTGACTGTAGTCCAGAGTTCAGTCTGTACTGACTGTAGTCCAGAGTTCAGTCTGTACTGACTGCAGTCCAAAGTTCAGTCTGTACTGACTGCAGTCCAAAGTTCAGTCTGTACTGACTGCAGTCCAGAGTTCAGTCTGTACTGACTGTTGTCCAGAGTTCAGTCTGTACTGACTGTAGTTCAGAGTTCGGTCTGTACTGACTGTAGTCCTGAGTTCGGTCTGTACTGACTGTAGTCCAGAGTTCGGTCTGTACTGACTGTAGTCCAGAGTTCGGTCTGTACTGACTGTAGTTCAGAGTTCGGTCTGTACTGACTGTAGTCCTGAGTTCGGTCTGTACTGACTGTAGTCCTGAGTTCGGTCTGTACTGACTGTAGTTCAGAGTTCAGTCTGTACTGACTGCAGTCCTGAGTTCAGTCTGTACTGACTGCTGTCCAGAGTTCAGTCTGTACTGACTGCTGTCCAGAGTTCAGTCTGTACTGACTGCTGTCCAGAGTTCAGTCTGTACTGACTGTAGTTCAGAGTTCGGTCTGTACTGACTCTGGTTTCAGTAGGTGGTTGTTGTGTTGGTCTCTGTGTTCAGTGCTGGGTGGAGCTCACTGTGAGCGGTGCGGTAGTGCAGGCTGAGAATGTGTAGATGATGGATTTCTGTGAAGAGCAGGTTTTAAATGTAATCACGGCGGTCTGATCTGATCTGATCTGATCTGATCTGATGTGAATGGGCGGTGATTAGACGTTTGAAAAGAATGACCTTCGCTGGCCTGCGGTTTGTACGCTGTGTGCCGAGTCGTGCCGCGGTTTCAGCCAAGAATGTCTAGAAGAGGTTGATTATTTCATTGCTGTGAAGAGAAAACGGCTCTGTAATAAAGAACTGTCAGACATTCCACTGCAGTCCACAGAAACATCAAACAAACAAACAAACAAACAAACAAACAAACAAACAGACAGACAGACAAGCAGGCCGCGTGGAGAAGCAGAACGTTCTGACAGGCGTGGAAGAAAAGAGGGAGCGAGCTGTGAGATGTGACTCGTTATGGTTTTAGAGCAGTGCAGAAAAACAGGATCACTAATTAAACTTCGTCTGATAATCTGATAATCATACAGATAATTAATTCACATTTAATAATTTATCTAATTAGCTTTAATGTGAAATTAGAATTATTCATTGTGCAAAAACCTTCACACTAATTTCTTCACAGTGGTGGTGTTTACAGTGGTGGTGGTGTTTACAGTGGTGGTGATGGTGTTTACAGTGGTGGTGGTGTTTACAGTGATGCTGATGGTGTTTACAGTGGTGGTGATGTTTATAGTGGTGATGGTGTTTACAGTGGTGGTGATGGTGTTTACAGTGGTGGTGGTGTTTACAGTGGTGCTGATGGTGTTTACAGTGGTGGTGATGTTTATAGTGGTGGTGGTGTTTACAGTGGTGGTGGTGTTTATAGTGGGGGTGATGGTGTTTACAGTGGTGGTGGTGTTGGTGGTGTTTACAGTGGTGGTGATGGTGTTTACAGTGGTGGTGGTGTTTACAGTGGTGCTGATGGTGTTTACAGTGGTGGTGATGTTTATAGTGGTGGTGGTGTTTACAGTGGTGGTGGTGTTTATAGTGGTGGTGATGGTGTTTACAGTGGTGGTGATGGTATTTACAGTGGTGGTGGTGTTTACAGTGGTGGTGATGGTGTTTACAGTGGTGGTGGTGGTGATGTTTACAGTGGTGGTGCTGGTGTTTACAGTGGTGGTGTTGTTTACAGTGGTGGTGATGGTGTTTACAGTGGTGGTGGTGGTGTTTACAGTGGTGGTGATGGTGTTTACAGTGGTGGTGATGTTTATAGTGGTGGTGGTGTTTACAGTGGTGGTGATGGTGTTTACAGTGGTGGTGGTGTTTACAGTGGTGCTGATGGTGTTTACAGTGGTGGTGATGTTTATAGTGGTGGTGGTGTTTACAGTGGTGGTGGTGTTTATAGTGGTGCTGATGGTGTTTACAGTGGTGGTGATGGTGTTTACAGTGGTGGTGGTGGTGGTGTTTACAGTGGTGGTGATGGTGTTTACAGTGGTGGTGGTGATGTTTACAGTTGTGGTGATGGTGTTTACAGTGGTGGTGGTTTTTACAGTGGTGGTGGTGTTTACAGTGGTGGTGGTGTTTATAGTGGTGGTGATGGTGTTTACAGTTGTGGTGATGGTGTTTACAGTGGTGGTGGTGGTGTTTACAGTGGTAGTGATGGTATTTACAGTGGTGGTGGTGTTTACAGTGGTGGTGATGGTGTTTACAGTGGTGGTGGTGTTTACAGTGGTTGTGATGGTGTTTATAGTGGTGGTGATGGTGTTTACAGTGGTGATGGTGTTTAAGTGGTGGTGGTGGTGAGTTTATGGTGGATGCTGTTTACAGTGGTGGTGATGGTGTTTTCGGTGGTGGTGTTTACAGTGGTGGTGATGGTGTTTACAGTGGTGTGATGGTGTTTACGGTGGTGGTGATGGTGGTGTTTACGGTGGTGGTGATGGTGGTGTTTACAGTTGTGGTGATGGTGGTGTGTACGGTGGTGGTGTTTACAGTGGTGGTGATGGTGTTTACGGTGGTGGTGATGGTGTTTGTGGTGGTGGTGATGGTGTTTACGGTGGTGGTGATGGTGGTGTTTACGGTGGTGGTGATGGTGGTGTTTTCGGTGGTGGTGATGGTGGTGTGTACGGTGGTGGTGATGGTGTTTACGGTGGTGGTGATTTTGTTTACAGTGGTGGTGATGGTGTTTACAGTGGTGGTGATGGTGTTTACGGTGGTGGTGATGGTGTTTGCAGTGGTGGTGTTTACAGTGGTGGTGATGGTGTTTACGGTGGTGGTGATGGTGGAATTTATGGTGGTGGTGATGGTGTTTACAGTGGTGGTAATGGTGTTTTCGGTGGTGGTGTTTACAGTGGTGGTGATGGTGTTTACGGTGGTGGTGATGGTGGAGTTTATGGTGGTGGTGATGGTGTTTACAGTGGTGGTGATGGTGTTTTCGGTGGTGGTGTTTACAGTGGTGGTGATGGTGTTTACGGTGGTGGTGTTTACAGTGGTGCTGATGGTGTTTACAGTGGTGGTGATGTTTATAGTGGTGGTGGTGTTTACAGTGGTGGTGATGGTGTTTACAGTGGTGGTGGTGTTTACAGTGGTGCTGATGGTGTTTACAGTGGTGGTGATGTTTATAGTGGTGGTGGTGTTTACAGTGGTGGTGGTGTTTATAGTGGTGCTGATGGTGTTTACAGTGGTGGTGATGGTGTTTACAGTGGTGGTGGTGTTTACAGTGGTAGTGATGGTATTTACAGTGGTGGTGGTGTTTACAGTGGTGGTGATGGTGTTTACAGTGGTGGTGGTGTTTACAGTGGTTGTGATGGTGTTTACAGTGGTGGTGATGGTGTTTACAGTGGTGGTGGTGTTTACAGTGGTAGTGATGGTATTTACAGTGGTGGTGGTGTTTACAGTGGTGGTGGTGTTTACAGTGGTTATGATGGTGTTTATAGTGGTGGTGATGGTGTTTACAGTGGTGATGGTGTTTACAGTGGTGGTGGTGGTGTTTACAGTGGTGGTGATGGTGGAGTTTATGGTGGTGGTGATGGTGTTTACAGTGGTGGTGATGGTGTTTACGGTGGTGGTGATGGTGGAGTTTATGGTGATGCTGTTTACAGTGGTGGTGATGGTGTTTACAGTGGTGGTGATGGTGTTTACAGTGGTGTGATGGTGTTTACGGTGGTGGTGATGGTGGTGTTTACGGTGGTGGTGATGGTGGTGTTTACAGTTGTGGTGATGGTGGTGTGTACGGTGGTGGTGTTTACAGTGGTGGTGATGGTGTTTACGGTGGTGGTGATTGTGTTTACAGTGGTGGTGATGGTGTTTGTGGTGGTGGTGATGGTGTTTACGGTGGTGGTGATGGTGGTGTTTACGGTGGTGGTGATGGTGGTGTTTTCGGTGGTGGTGATGGTGGTGTGTACGGTGGTGGTGATGGTGTTTACGGTGGTGGTGATTTTGTTTACAGTGGTGGTGATGGTGTTTACAGTGGTGGTGATGGTGTTTACGGTGGTGGTGATGGTGTTTGCGGTGGTGGTGTTTACAGTGGTGGTGATGGTGTTTACGGTGGTGGTGATGGTGGAATTTATGGTGGTGGTGATGGTGTTTACAGTGGTGGTAATGGTGTTTTCGGTGGTGGTGTTTACAGTGGTGGTGATGGTGTTTACGGTGGTGGTGATGGTGGAGTTTATGGTGGTGGTGATGGTGTTTACAGTGGTGGTGATGGTGTTTTCGGTGGTGGTGTTTACAGTGGTGGTGATGGTGTTTACGGTGGTGGTGTTTACAGTGGTGCTGATGGTGTTTACAGTGGTGGTGATGTTTATAGTGGTGGTGGTGTTTACAGTGGTGGTGATGGTGTTTACAGTGGTGGTGGTGTTTACAGTGGTGCTGATGGTGTTTACAGTGGTGGTGATGTTTATAGTGGTGGTGGTGTTTACAGTGGTGGTGATGTTTATAGTGGTGCTGATGGTGTTTACAGTGGTGGTGATGGTGTTTACAGTGGTGGAGGTGGTGGTGTTTACAGTGGTGGTGATGGTGTTTACAGTGGTGGTGGTGATGTTTACAGTTGTGGTGATGGTGTTTACAGTGGTGGTGGTGTTTACAGTGGTGGTGGTGTTTACAGTGGTGGTGGTGTTTATAGTGGTGGTGATTGTGTTTACAGTTGTGGTGATGGTGTTTACAGTGGTGGTGGTGGTGTTTACAGTGGTAGTGATGGTATTTACAGTGGTGGTGGTGTTTACAGTGGTGGTGATGGTGTTTACAGTGGTGGTGGTGTTTACAGTGGTTGTGATGGTGTTTATAGTGGTGGTGATGGTGTTTACAGTGGTGATGGTGTTTACAGTGGTGGTGGTGGTGTTTACAGTGGTGGTGATGGTGTTTACAGTGGTGGTGATGGTGTTTACGGTGGTGGTGATGGTGGAGTTTATGGTGATGGTGTTTACAGTGGTGGTGATGGTGTTTTCGGTGGTGGTGTTTACAGTGGTGGTGATGGTGTTTACAGTGGTGTGATGGTGTTTACGGTGGTGGTGATGGTGGTGTTTACGGTGGTGGTGATGGTGGTGTTTACAGTTGTGGTGATGGTGTTTACGGTGGTGGTGATTGTGTTTACGGTGGTGGTGATGGTGTTTGTGGTGGTGGTGATGGTGGTGTTTACGGTGGTGGTGATGGTGGTGTTTTCGGTGGTGGTGATGGTGGTGTGTACGGTGGTGGTGATGGTGTTTACGGTGGTGGTGATGGTGTTTACAGTGGTGGTGATGGTGTTTACAGTGGTGGTGATGGTGTTTACGATGGTGGTGATGGTGTTTGCGGTGGTGGTGTTTACAGTGGTGGTGATGGTGTTTACGGTGGTGGTGATGGTGGAATTTATGGTGGTGGTGATGGTGTTTACAGTGGTGGTAATGGTGTTTTCGGTGGTGGTGTTTACAGTGGTGGTGATGGTGTTTACGGTGGTGGTTATGGTGGAGTTTATGGTGGTGGTGATGGTGTTTACAGTGGTGGTGATGGTGTTTTCGGTGGTGGTGTTTACAGTGGTGGTGATGGTGTTTACGGTGGTGGTGTTTACAGTGGTGGTGATGATGTTTACAGTGGTGGTGATGGTGTTTGCGGTGCTAGTGATGGTGTTTACAGTGGTGGTGATTGTGGTGTTTACGTTGGTGGTAATGGTGTTTACGGTGGTGGTGATGGTGTTTACGGTGGTGGTGATGGCGTTTGCGGTGGTGGTGATGGTGGTGTTTACAGTTGTGGTGATGGTGGTGTGTACGGTGGTGGTGTTTACGGTGGTGGTGATGGTGTTTACGGTGGTGGTGATGGTGTTTGCGGTGGTGGTGATGTTTACGGTGGTGGTGATGGTGGTGTTTACGGTGGTGGTGATGGTGTTTACGGTGGTGGTGATGGTGGTGTTTACGGTGGTGGTGATGTTGTTTACGGTGGTGGTGATGGTGGTGTGTACGGTGGTGGTGATGGTGGTGTTTACGGTGGTGGTGATGGTGTTTACAGTGGTGGTGATGGTGGTGTTTACGGTGGTGGTGATGGTGTTTACGGTGGTGATGTTTACGGTGGTGGTGATGGTGGTGTTTACGGTGGTGGTGATGGTGTTTACGGTGGTGGTGATGGTGGTGTTTATAGTGGTGGTGATGGTGTTTACAGTTGTGGTGATGGTGTTTACAGTGGTGGTGGTGGTGTTTACAGTGGTAGTGATGGTATTTACAGTGGTGGTGGTGTTTACAGTGATGGTGTTTACAGTGGTGGTGGTGTTTACAGTGGTTGTGATGGTGTTTATAGTGGTGGTGATGGTGTTTACAGTGGTGATGGTGTTTACAGTGGTGGTGGTGGTGTTTACAGTGGTGGTGATGGTGTTTACGGTGGTGGTGATGGTGGTGTTTACGGTGGTGGTGATGTTGTTTACGGTGGTGGTGATGGTGGTGTGTACGGTGGTGGTGATGGTGTTTACGGTGGTGGTGATGGTGTTTACAGTGGTGGTGATGGTGGTGTTTACGGTGGTGGTGATGGTGTTTACGGTGGTGGTGATGTTTACGGTGGTGGTGATGGTGGTGTTTACGGTGGTGGTGATGGTGTTTACGGTGGTGGTGATGGTGGTGTTTACGGTGGTGGTGATGTTGTTTACGGTGGTGGTGATGGTGTTTACGGTGGTGGTGATGTTGTTTACGGTGGTGGTGATGGTGTTTGCGGTGGTGGTGATGTTTACGGTGGTGGTGATGGTAGTGTTTACGGTGGTGGTGATGGTGTTTACGGTGGTGGTGATGGTGGTGTTTACGGTGGTGGTGATGTTGTTTACAGTGGTGGTGATGGTGGTGTGTACGGTGGTGGTGATGGTGTTTACGGTGGTGGTGATGGTGTTTACGGTGGTGGTGATGGTGTTTACAGTGGTGGTGGTGATGGTGTTTACAGTGGTGGTGATGGTGTTTACAGTGGTGGTGATGGTGTTTACAGTGGTGGTGATGGTGGTGTGTACGGTGGTGGTGATGGTGTTTACAGTGGTGGTGATGGTGTTTACAGTGGTGGTGATGGTGTTTACGGTGGTGGTGATGGTGTTTACGGTGGTGGTGATGGTGTTTACAGTGGTGGTGATGGTGTTTACGGTGGTGGTGATGGTGTTTACGGTGGTGGTGATGGTGTTTACGGTGGAGGTTTTCTTTGGGTCTATTTGAACCTCACAGCGTCTTGCATGTATCCCTCCATCAGACAGTGTATTTATAACATCTACTGGGTCTGTGTGTGTGTGTGGGGGGGGTTGTGTGTGTGTGTGTGTGTTGGGGGGGGTTGTGTGTGTGGGGGGGTTGTGTTGTGGGGTTGTGTGTGTGTGTGGGGGGGGTTGTGTGTGTGTGGGGGGTTGTGTGTGTGTGGGGGGGGGGTTGGGTGTGGGGGGGGTTGGTTGTGTGTGTGTGTGGGGTTGTGTGTGTGTGCACGTTGTATGTGTGTGTGTGTGGGGTGTGCGCGTGGTATGTGTGTGTGTGTGGGGGGGGGGTGCGCGTGGTATGTGTGTGTGTGTGTGGGGTGTGCGCGTGGTATGTGTGTGTGTGTGGGGTGTGCGCGTGGTATGTGTGTGTGGGGGGGGGGGTGTTGGGGGGGGTGTTGAGGGGTGGCTGGCTGATGAGCTGGAGTGCTCCCTCTGGTTCAGGGTGAGTATATAGAGAGAGAGAGAAGTTAATGGAGGTTTTTATTAATTATAACTAATAGAACATCCTCCTCCCTCCCACTCAGAGTGAACATCCTCCTCCCTCCCACTCAGAGTGAACATCCTCCTCCCTCCCACTCAGAGTGAACATCCTCCTCCCTCCCACTCATTGAACATCCTCCTCCCTCCCACTCAGAGTGAACATCCTCCTCCCTCCCACTCATTGAACATCCTCCTCCCTCCCACTCAGAGTGAACATCCTCCTCCCTCCCACTCAGAGTGAACATCCTCCTCCCTCCCACTCAGAGTGAACATCCTCCTCCCTCCCACTCAGAGTGAACATCCTCCTCCCTCCCACTCATTGAACATCCTCCTCCCTCCCACTCAGAGTGAACATCCTCCTCCCTCCCACTCAGAGTGAACATCCTCCTCCCTCCCACTCAGAGTGAACATCCTCCTCCCTCCCACTCAGAGTGAACATCCTCCTCCCTCCCACTCAGAGTGAACATCCTCCTCCCTCCCACTCAGAGTGAACATCCTCCTCCCTCCCACTCATTGAACATCCTCCTCCCTCCCACTCAGAGTGAACATCCTCCTCCCTCCCACTCAGTGAACATCTTCCTCCCTCCCACTCAGAGTGAACATCCTCCTCCCTCCCACTCAGTGAACATCCTCCTCCCTCCCACTCAGTGAACATCCTCCTCCCTCCCACTCAGAGTGAACATCCTCCTCCCTCCCACTCAGTGAACATCCTCCTCCCTCCCACTCATTGAACATCCTCCTCCCTCCCACTCAGTGAACATCCTCCTCCCTCCCACTCAGAGTGAACATCCTCCTCCCTCCCACTCAGAGTGAACATCCTCCTCCCTCCCACTCAGTGAACATCCTCCTCCCTCCCACTCAGAGTGAACATCCTCCTCCCTCCCAATCAGTGAACATCCTCCTCCCTCCCACTCAGAGTGAACATCCTCCTCCCTCCCACTCAGTGAACATCCTCCTCCCTCCCACTCATTGAACATCCTCCTCCCTCCCACTCAGTGAACATCCTCCTCCCTCCCACTCAGAGTGAACATCCTCCTCCCTCCCACTCAGAGTGAACATCCTCCTCCCTCCCACTCAGTGAACATCCTCCTCCCTCCCACTCAGAGTGAACATCCTCCTCCCTCCCAATCAGTGAACATCCTCCTCCCTCCCACTCATTGAACATCCTCCTCCCTCCCACTCAGAGTGAACATCCTCCTCCCTCCCACTCAGAGTGAACATCCTCCTCCCTCCCACTCATTGAACATCCTCCTCCCTCCCACTCAGAGTGAACATCCTCCTCCCTCCCACTCAGTGAACATCCTCCTCCCTCCCACTCAGAGTGAACATCCTCCTCCCTCCCACTCAGTGAACATCCTAGTCCCTCCCACTCAGAGTGAACATCCTCCGCCCTCCCACTCAGAGTGAACATCCTCCTCCCTCCCACTCAGTGAACATCCTCCTCCCTCCCACTCATTGAACATCCTCCTCCCTCCCACTCAGAGTGAACATCCTCCTCCCTCCCACTCAGAGTGAACATCCTCCTCTCTCCCACTCAGTGAACATCCTCCTCCCTCCCACTCAGAGTGAACATCCTCCTCCCTCCCACTCAGAGTGAACAACCTCCTCCCTCCCACTCAGTTAACATCCTCCTCCCTCCCACTCAGAGTGAACAACCTCCTCCCTCCCACTCAGCGTGAACATCCTCCTCCCTCCCACTCAGTGAACATCCTCCTCCCTCCCACTCAGAGTGAACATCCTCCTCCCACTCAGAGTGAACATCCTTCTCCCTCCCACTCAGAGTGAACATCCTCCTCCCTCCCACTCAATGAACATCCTCCTCCCTCCCATTCAGTGAACATCCTCCTCCCTCCCACTCAGAGTGAACATCCTCCTCCCTCCCACTCAGAGTGAACATCCTCCTCCCTCCCACTCAGTGAAAATCCTCCTCCCTCCCACTCAGTGAACATCCTCCTCCCTCCCATTCAGTGAACATCCTCCTCCCTCCCACTCAGAGTGAACATCCTCCTCCCTCCCACTCAGTGTGAACATCCTCCTCCCTCCCACTCATTGAACATCCTCCTCCCTCCCACTCAGAGTGAACATCCTCCTCCCTCCCACTCATTGAACATCCTCCTCCCTCCCACTCAGAGTGAACATCCTCCTCTCTCCCACTCAGTGAACATCCTCCTCCCTCCCACTCAGAGTGAACATCCTCCTCCCTCCCAATCAGTGAACATCCTCCTCCCTCCCACTCATTGAACATCCTCCTCCCTCCCACTCAGAGTGAACATCCTCCTCCCTCCCACTCAGAGTGAACATCCTCCTCTCTCCCACTCAGTGAACATCCTCCTCCCTCCCACTCAGAGTGAACATCCTCCTCCCTCCCACTCAGAGTGAACATCCTCCTCCCTCCCACTCAGTGAACATCCTCCTCCCTCCCACTCAGAGTGAACATCCTCCTCCCTCCCACTCATTGAACATCCTCCTCCCTCCCACTCAGAGTGAACATCCTCCTCCCTCCCACTCAGAGTGAACATCCTCCTCCCTCCCACTCATTGAACATCCTCCTCCCTCCCACTCAGAGTGAACATCCTCCTCCCTCCCACTAAGTGAACATCCTCCTCCCTCCCACTCAGAGTGAACATCCTCCTCCCTCCCACTCAGAGTGAACATCCTCCTCCCTCCCACTCAGAGTGAACATCCTCCTCCCTCCCACTCATAGTGAACATCCTCCTCCCTCCCACTCATTGAACATCCTCCTCCCTCCCACTCAGAGTGAACATCCTCCTCCCTCCCACTCAGAGTGAACATCCTCCTCCCTCCCACTCAGAGTGAACATCCTCCTCCCTCCCACTCAGTGAACATCCTCCTCCCTCCCACTCAGAGTGAACATCCTCCTCCCTCCCACTCAGAGTGAACATCCTCCTCCCTCCCACTCAGAGTGAACATCCTCCTCCCTCCCACTCATTGAACATCCTCCTCCCTCCCACTCAGAGTGAACATCCTCCTCCCTCCCACTCAGAGTGAACATCCTCCTCCCTCCCACTCAGAGTGAACAACCTCCTCCCTCCCACTCATTGAACATCCTCCTCCCTCCCACTCAGAGTGAACATCCTCCTCCCTCCCACTCAGAGTGAACATCCTCCTCCCTCCCACTCAGAGTGAACATCCTCCTCCCTCCCACTCAGAGTGAACATCCTCCTCCTTTCCACTCAGAGTGAACATCCTCCTCCCTCCCACTCAGTGAACATCCCACTCAGAGTGAACATCCTCCTCCCTCCCACTCAGAGTGAACATCCTCCTCCCTCCCACTCAGTGAACATCCTCCTCCCTCCCACTCAGAGTGAAAATCCTCCTCCCTCCCACTCAGTGAACATCCTCCTCCTCCCCACTCAGAGTGAACATCCTCCTCCCTCCCACTCAGAGTGAACATCCTCCTCCCTCCCACTCAGAGTGAACATCCTCCTCCCTCCTACTCAGTGAACATCCCACTCAGAGTGAACATCCTCCTCCCTCCCACTCAGAGTGAACATCCTCCTCCCTCCCACTCAGAGTGAACATCCTCCTCCCTCCCACTCAGTGAACATCCCACTCAGAGTGAACATCCTCCTCCCTCCCACTCAGAGTGAACATCCTCCTCCCTCCCACTCAGTGAACATCCTCCTCCCTCCCACTCAGAGTGAAAATCCTCCTCCCTCCCACTCAAAGTGAACATCCTCCTCCCTCCCACTCAGAGTGAAAATCCTCCTCCCTCCCACTCATTGAACATCCTCCTCCCTCCCACTCAGAGTGAACATCCTCCTCCCTCCTACTCAGTGAACATCCCACTCAGAGTGAACATCCTCCTCCCTCCCACTCAGAGTGAACATCCTCCTCCCTCCCACTCAGAGTGAACATCCTCCTCCCTCCCACTCAGTGAACATCCCACTCAGAGTGAACATCCTCCTCCCTCCCACTCAGAGTGAACATCCTCCTCCCTCCCACTCAGAGTGAACATCCTCCTCCCTCCCACTCAGTGAACATCCTCCTCCCTCCCACTCAGAGTGAACATCCTCCTCCCTCCCACTCAGTGAACATCCTCCTCCTCCCCACTCAGAGTGAACATCCTCCTCCCTCCCACTCAGAGTGAACAACCTCCTCCCTCCCACTCAGAGTGAACATCCTCCTCCCTCCCACTCATTGAACATCCTCCTCCCTCCCACTCAGAGTGAACATCCTCCTCCCTCCCACTCAGAGTGAACATCCTCCTCTCTCCCACTCAGTGAACATCCTCCTCCCTCCCACTCAGAGTGAACATCCTCCTCCCTCCCACTCAGAGTGAACATCCTCCTCCCTCCCACTCAGTGAACATCCTCCTCCCTCCCACTCAGAGTGAACATCCTCCTCCCTCCCACTCAGAGTGAACATCCTCCTCCCTCCCACTCATTGAACATCCTCCTCCCTCCCACTCAGAGTGAACATCCTCCTCCCTCCCACTCAGTGAACATCCTCCTCCCTCCCACTCAGAGTGAACATCCTCCTCCCTCCCACTCAGAGTGAACATCCTCCTCCCTCCCACTCATTGAACATCCTCCTCCCTCCCACTCAGAGTGAACATCCTCCTCCCTCCCACTAAGTGAACATCCTCCTCCCTCCCACTCAGAGTGAACATCCTCCTCCCTCCCACTCAGAGTGAACATCCTCCTCCCTCCCACTCAGAGTGAACATCCTCCTCCCTCCCACTCATAGTGAACATCCTCCTCCCTCCCACTCATTGAACATCCTCCTCCCTCCCACTCAGAGTGAACATCCTCCTCCCTCCCACTCAGAGTGAACATCCTCCTCCCTCCCACTCAGAGTGAACATCCTCCTCCCTCCCACTCAGTGAACATCCTCCTCCCTCCCACTCAGAGTGAACATCCTCCTCCCTCCCACTCAGAGTGAACATCCTCCTCCCTCCCACTCAGAGTGAACATCCTCCTCCCTCCCACTCATTGAACATCCTCCTCCCTCCCACTCAGAGTGAACATCCTCCTCCCTCCCACTCAGAGTGAACATCCTCCTCCCTCCCACTCAGAGTGAACAACCTCCTCCCTCCCACTCATTGAACATCCTCCTCCCTCCCACTCAGAGTGAACATCCTCCTCCCTCCCACTCAGAGTGAACATCCTCCTCCCTCCCACTCAGAGTGAACATCCTCCTCCCTCCCACTCAGAGTGAACATCCTCCTCCTTTCCACTCAGAGTGAACATCCTCCTCCCTCCCACTCAGTGAACATCCCACTCAGAGTGAACATCCTCCTCCCTCCCACTCAGAGTGAACATCCTCCTCCCTCCCACTCAGAGTGAACATCCTCCTCCCTCCCACTCAGTGAACATCCTCCTCCCTCCCACTCAGAGTGAAAATCCTCCTCCCTCCCACTCAGTGAACATCCTCCTCCTCCCCACTCAGAGTGAACATCCTCCTCCCTCCCACTCAGAGTGAACATCCTCCTCCCTCCCACTCAGAGTGAACATCCTCCTCCCTCCTACTCAGTGAACATCCCACTCAGAGTGAACATCCTCCTCCCTCCCACTCAGAGTGAACATCCTCCTCCCTCCCACTCAGAGTGAACATCCTCCTCCCTCCCACTCAGTGAACATCCCACTCAGAGTGAACATCCTCCTCCCTCCCACTCAGAGTGAACATCCTCCTCCCTCCCACTCAGTGAACATCCTCCTCCCTCCCACTCAGAGTGAAAATCCTCCTCCCTCCCACTCAAAGTGAACATCCTCCTCCCTCCCACTCAGAGTGAAAATCCTCCTCCCTCCCACTCATTGAACATCCTCCTCCCTCCCACTCAGAGTGAACATCCTCCTCCCTCCTACTCAGTGAACATCCCACTCAGAGTGAACATCCTCCTCCCTCCCACTCAGAGTGAACATCCTCCTCCCTCCCACTCAGAGTGAACATCCTCCTCCCTCCCACTCAGTGAACATCCCACTCAGAGTGAACATCCTCCTCCCTCCCACTCAGAGTGAACATCCTCCTCCCTCCCACTCAGAGTGAACATCCTCCTCCCTCTCACTCAGTGAACATCCTCCTCCCTCCCACTCAGTGAACATCCTCCTCCCTCCCACTCAGAGTGAACATCCTCCTCCCTCCCACTCAGAGTGAACATCCTCCTCCCTCCTACTCAGTGAACATCCCACTCAGAGTGAACATCCTCCTCCCTCCCACTCAGAGTGAACATCCTCCTCCCTCCCACTCAGAGTGAACATCCTCCTCCCTCCCACTCAGTGAACATCCCACTCAGAGTGAACATCCTCCTCCCTCCCACTCAGAGTGAACATCCTCCTCCCTCCCACTCAGAGTGAACGTGACTGTTTAATCCTCAGCCTCTCTTTACCTGTATATGTAAATGAGCTGTGTTCTGATTGGATGTCTGCTGTTGCTCTTCGTTGTGAGAGATTAGACTGAAGTGTCTGTAGAGTCTGACTCTCTGCCGCCGGCGCGTCTACAGAGTAGAGTTTTCACAGGGGAGTGATTTTGGGTGCTGTGGTGAGGCGGAGTGGTCACATGACTGTGCAGGTTGATTGTGTACGTGGATGTGCACTAGCTTTTATTAATTACACCTATTCTTTCACAGTCCCTCCATTTTCACAGGCTCAAAAGTGATTGGACAGTTGACTGATGATCAGTTTCAGGGTCAGGTGTCGTCCACTGCCTTGTTTGTCTCTCAGGATTACCTGAGCAGGTGAGGGTCCGGAGTCTGGAGTTTAACCTGTAAATACAAAACTCCTCCTTTATGATTAAAGCTGCTCCATCTTCACTGTTCCACACGCCACTGACCCATAACCAGTTCTGGAACATCATCACCATCGCATCATTATCATCACATCATCATCACATCATCATTATCTCATCATCATCACATCGTCATCACATCGTCAAATCATCATCAAATCATCATCACATCATCATCACATCATCATCGCATCACCATCGCATCATTATCATCACATCATCATCATCATCACATCATCGTCAAATCATCATCACATCATCATCACATCATCACATCATCATCATCACATCATCATCATCACATCATCGTCAAATCATCATCACATCGTCAAATCATCGTCAAATCATCATCACATCACCATCGCATCATTATCATCACATCATCACATCATCGTCAAATCATCATCATTATCATTATCACATCATCATCATCACATCATCATCATCACATCACATCATCACATCATCATCATCACATCATCATCATCATCGCATCATTACATCATTACATTACATACCATTATATAACATTACATACCATCAGTACCAGAGAGGCTGCTGGAGCACATCTAGTGAAACTAAAACCCAGTTCAGATCTGGGATGTATAACACCATCACAGTGAGAAACATGTTTCTAGTTACATCCCAGTAAGACCAGTACACCTAACAATAACACTGTCTGACCAACAACCACAACAAAACTCAAACACAAACCACTGAGTGGAACCAGGACTCAGACGGAGAAACATGAGGAACCAGCTTGAAGGAGAACCACTGAGAGGGAGGAGCAATAAAGAAGGAAAGCACTAGTCGGTGCTGCCACCAACTGGAGGAGCAGAGAAGAGCGTGTAATGGCCTCCCAGAATGCTGTGCACTTCACGGCCCTTGTTTGGTTTGAATGTTAGGGTTTTACTGTACGAGGAGGTGGGCGGAGTTAGCCGTGGCTGGTTATCATCTATGATCAGGACTTCAGTTACATTCATGGAGAACCAAACCTTATCTAGAACTTAAAACTAACCTTAACTTTAAAACTAACTTTAATTCTAAAACTAACCTTAACTTTAAAACTAACCTCAGCTCTAAAACTGTGGTGATGGTGTTTATAGTGGTGGTGATGATGTTTATAGTGGTGGTGATGATGATTACAGTGGTGATGATGTTTACAGTGGTGGTGATGTTTACAGTGGTGGTGGTGGTGATGGTGTTTACACTGGTGATGATGTTTACAGTGGTGGTGATGTTTACAGTGGTGGTGGTGGTGATGGTGTTTACACTGGTGGTGATGGTGTTTACGGTGGTGGGGATGGTGGTGTTTACAGTGGTGGTGATGGTGGTGTTTACGGTGGTGGTGATGGTGTTTACAGTGGTGGTGATGGTGGTGTTTACGGTGGTGGTGGTGGTGATGGTGTTTACGGTGGTGGTGATGGTGTTTACAGTGGTGGTGATGGTGTTTACAGTGGTGGTGATGGTGGTGTTTACGATGGTGGTGTTTATGGTGGTGGTGATGGTGTTTATGGTGGTGGTGATGTGGTGTTTACAGTGGTGGTAATGGTGTTTACGGTGGTGGTGATGGTGGTGTTTACAGTGGTGGTGATGGTGTTTACACTGGTGGTGATGGTGTTTACGGTGGTGGTGATGGTGGTGTTTACAGTGGTGCTGATGGTGTTTACAGTGGTGGTGATGGTGGTGTTTATGGTGGTGGTGATGGTGTTTACGGTGGTGGTGATGGTGTTTACAGTGGTGGTGATGGTGTTTACAGTGGTGGTGATGGTGGTGTTTACGATGGTGGTGTTTATGGTGGTGGTGATGGTGTTTACGGTGGTGGTGATGGTGGTGTTTACGGTGGTGGTGATGGTGGTGTTTACAGTGGTGGTGATGGTGTTTATGGTGGTGGTGATGGTCTAAAACTAAACCTAACTTTAAAACTAACCTTAACTCTAAAACTAACCTCAGCTCTAAAACTAACCTTAATTCTAAAACTAACCTTAACTCTAAAACTAACCATAACTCTAAAACCAACCTTAACTCTAAAACTAAACCTAACTTTAAAACTAACCTTAACTCTAAAACTAACCTCAGCTCTAAAACTAACCTCAGCTCTAAAACTAACCTTAACTCTAAAACTAACCCTAACTTTAAAACTAACCTTAACTCTAAAACTAACCTCAGCTCTAAAACTAAACCTAACTTTAAAACTAACCTTAACTCTAAAACTAACCTCGGCTCTAAAACTAAACCTAACCTGAACCTGCTGCCACATGATTGGCTGGTTAGGTCACCGTTTGGATGAACTGCTGCTGCTGCTGATGTGCTCAGTTCATGTACAGTTTAATGGATGATGAGTGAATGAATGAATGAATGAATGGATGGATACATGATAGATGGATGGTTAACTGAATGGATGAATTAATGGGTGGATGGATAAGTGAATTGATGGATGGATGGATAAGTGAATGGATAAATTGATGGATGGTTAAGTGGATGGATAGATAAGTGAATAGATGAATTAATGGTTGGATGGATGTATGGATGGATAAGTGAATGGATGGATGGATGGATGGATAAGTGAATGAATGAATTGATGGATGGATAAGTGAATGAATGAATTGATGGATGGATGGATAAGTGAATGAATGAATTGATGGATGGATAAGTGAATGAATGAATTGATAGATGGATGGATAAGTAAATGAATGAATTGATGGATAGATGAATAAGTGAATGAATGAATTGATGGATGGATAAGTGAATGAATGAATTGATAGATGGATGGATAAGTGAATGAATGAATTGATAGATGGATGGATAAGTGAATGGATGAATTGATGGATGGATAAGTGAATGAATGAATTGATAGATGGATGGATAAGTAAATGAATGAATTAATGGATGGATGAATGGATGAATTGATGGATGGATGAATGGATGGGTGGATGGATAAATGAATGAATGAACTGATGGATGGATAAGGGAATGGATGAATTGATGGATGGATAAGTGAATGAATGAATTGATAGATGGATGGATAAGTAAATGAATGAATTGATGGATGGATAAGTGAGTGAATGAATTGATGGATGGATAAGTGAATGGATGAATTGATGGATGGATGTATGGATAAGTGAATGAATGAATTGATGGATGGATACGTGAATGAATGAATTGATGGATGGATAAGTGAATGAATGAATTGATGGATGGATGGATGGATGGATGGATAAGTGAATGAATGAATTGATGGATGGATAAGTGAATGAATGAATTGATGGATGGATGGATGGATGGACGAGTGAATTAATGAATGATTGGATGGATAAGTGAATGAATGAATTGATGGATGGATAAGTGAATGAATGAATTGATGGATGGATGGATGGACGAGTGAATTAATGAATGATTGGATGGATAAGTGAATGAATGAATTGATAGATGGATGGATGGATAAGTGAATGAATGAATTGATGGATGGATGGATAAGTGAATGAATGAATTGATGGATGGATAAGTGAATGAATGAATTGATGGATGGATGGATGGACGAGTGAATTAATGAATGATTGGATGGATAAGTGAATGAATGAATTGATAGATGGATGGATGGATAAGTGAATGAATGAATTGATGGATGGATGGATAAGTGAATGAATGAATTGATGGATGGATGGATAAGTAAATGAATGAATTGATGGATAGATGGATAAGTAAATGAATGAATTGATGGATGGATGGATGGATAAGTGAATGAATGAATTGATGGATGGATAAGTGAATGAATGAATTGATGGATGGATGGATGGATGGATGGATGGATAAGTGAATGAATGAATTGATGGATGGATAAGTGAATGAATGAATTGATGGATGGATGGATAAGTGAATGAATGAATTGATGGATGGATAAGTGAATGAATGAATTGATAGATGGATGGATAAGTAAATGAATGAATTGATAGATGGATGGATAAGTAAATGAATGAATTGATAGATGGATGGATAAGTAAATGAATGAATTGATGGATAGATGAATAAGTGAATGAATGAATTGATGGATGGATGGATAAGTGAATGAATGAATTGATGGATGGATAAGTGAATGAATGAATTGATAGATGGATGGATAAGTGAATGGATGCATTGATGGATAGATGGATGGATGGATAAGTGAATGAATGAATTGATGGATGGATAAGTGAATGGATGAATTGATGGATGGATGGATGGATAAATGAATGAATGAATTGATGGATAGATGGATAAGTGAATGGATGAATTGATGGATGGATGGATGGATAAGTGAATGAATGAATTGATGGATGGATAAGTGAATGAATGAATTGATGGATGGATAAGTGAATGAATGCATTGATGGATGGATAAGTGAATGAATGAATTGATGGATGGATGGATGGATAAGTGAATGAATGAATTGATGGATGGATAAGTGAATGAATGAATTGATGGATGGATAAGTGAATGGATGAATTGATGGATGGATGGATGAAGGACGGATGAGTGGATGGATGTAACTCTGTGAGGCAGTTGTTAGAATAAGGGAATGTGCTGTCCAATAGAAACAGAAATGAAACCAGCCGGCCAATCGCAGTCCAGCTCGCGCTGCGTTTAAAAGCTGCGCTCACGTTGCAGCTGGGTGAGTCGCGCGCAGGATGCCGCGCGAAACGGGGACATAGGAACGAGCTCTGTTACGCGCAGCGGACGATGCTGTTGCACGCGGCTTATTTGGCGCACCTAGCGCACGTGAGCGCGAGCGTGGCGCGCGTGCCACGCAATTTCAACTACAACGCCAACGTGAACAACGCGTCCGCGCTGGACGACCTGCTGCTGGAGGTGAACGGCTCGAGCCCGTACGCGCTGGACGAAAGCGCGCTTGCGGACTGGCGGTCTCTGGCGCGCGGCAGGAAGCGCGAGGGCGCGGAGTCTCAGCACGCGGCCACGGTGA
>CM038723.1:700263-782763 GCA_021613375.1 Megaleporinus macrocephalus
CACTGCATACTGCACCACTGCATACTGCACCACTGCATACTGTAAACTGCATACTGCACTACTGCATACTGTACACTGCATACTGCACCACTGCATACTGCACTACTGCATACTGCACTACTGCATACTGTACACTGCATACTGTACACTGCATACTGTACACTGAATACTGCACTACTATATACTGCACTACTATATACTGTACAGTTATTACAACCTCCCTCTAAATTCTGTCTCTCCTCTCTCTCCATCTCCCTCTCTCCTCCCTCTCTCCTCTCTCTCCATCTCCCTCTCTCCTCCCTCTCTCCTCTCTCTCCATCTCCCTCTCTCCTCCCTCTCTCCTCTCTCTCCATCTCCCTCTCTCCTCCCTCTCTCCTCTCTCTCCATCTCCCTCTCTCCTCTCTCTCCATCTCCCTCTCTCCTCCCTCTCTCCTCTCTCTCCATCTCCCTCTCTCCTCTTTCCATTTCCCTCTCTCCTTCCTCTCTCCTCTTTCCTTCCTCTCTCCTCTCTCTGGTCTCCCTCTCTCCTCTCTCTCCATCTCCCTCTCTCCTCTCTCTCCATCTCCCTCTCTCCTCTCTCTCCATCTCCCTCTCTCCTCCCTCTCTCCTCTCTCTCCATCTCCCTCTCTCCTCTTTCCATTTCCCTCTCTCCTTCCTCTCTCCTCTTTCCTTCCTCTCTCCTCTCTCTGGTCTCCCTCTCTCCTCTCTCTCCATCTCCCTCTCTCCTCCCTCTCTCCTCTCTCTCCATCTCCCTCTCTCCTCCCTCTCTCCTCTCTCACCATCTCCCTCTCCTCCCTCTCTCCTCTCTCTCTTTTCTCCTTTGTTTCTCTCTGTCACTTTCTCTTCCTCTTTATTCACCTTAATTCCATCTTCTCTTCTCCACCTCATCACCTTCTCTTCTGCTGCCACTCACTTTCTTTCTCTCACTCTCTTCTTTTGCTTGTTTTCCTCCTCCCCTCCCAGTAAGGATATCATCCGCTCCCTGTGTGTGCCGGACTTCCCTGAGCCGTCCGAGCTGTACCGGCAGTACCTGGACCTGGTGACCTTCATCCTGCTGTACGTCCTGCCGCTCCTCATCATCACGGCGGCGTACTGGGCCGTGGCTCGCAGGCTTTGGCGCAGAAACGCCATCGGCGACGTGACGAGCGAGCAGTACTTCCTTCAGCGCAGGAAGAGGAAGCGGACCATTAAGATGCTGGTGCTGGTGGTGGCCGTGTTTGCGGTGTGCTGGTTCCCGTTAAACTGCTACGTGGTCCTGCTGTCCAGTCAGGCCATCCACTCCAACAACGCCCTCTACTTCTCCTTCCACTGGCTGGCCATGAGCTCCACCTGCTACAACCCCTTCATCTACTGCTGGCTCAACCAGGGCTTCAGGGCGGAGCTCACCTACCTGCTGAGCATGTGCAGAAACAGGCGGGGCCGGGGGAGGGGCAGCAGCTCCCAAGGGGACAACCCGGATCAGATGGCGCCCCCTCTGGATGGGGTTCACCGCGCGGCCTGGCCAGAAAGCCAGGCGTCCTCGCAGCAGTCCAATCCCAAAGAAAGCCACGCCCTCAGGTCCACCTCTCTCGGCCAATCAGGGAAGACCGATATTCTGTCGGTGGAGCCAATAGTGGCGGTCAGCTGACCATGTGTTTGACCCTCTGGCTGGACCTGGTCTGTGTGGAAGGCTGTGAAGATGAAGGTGAACCTCAGAATCTCAACCACACGTCTGTAGATAGAGCTGCTCACCACCCTGGGCACGTGTGCTCATGGCCCTCTAGTGTGTGTGTTCACTAGTGTGTGTGTGTGTGTGTGGGGGGGGGGGGGTTTACTGCCCCCTAGTGTGTGTGTGTGGATGTGGGTGTTTCACTGCCCCCAAGTGTGTGTGTGTATGTGGGTGTTTCACTGCCCCCTAGTGTGTGTGTGTGGATGTGGGTGTTTCACTGCCCCCTAGTGTGTGTGTGTGTGTGTGTGTATGTGGGTGTTTCACTGCCCCCTAGTGTGTTCACACCCTGTTCTCTGGTGATTGGGAGGCTGTGTGAGTGGTGGCAGGTTGAAGAAGTGAAATTTGTTCAGAGTGAGCAAAGGATTCTTTTTGGTATGTAACCTATGACTCGTCAGAAGGGGGCGCTGTCAGTGCTAGTGTTGTTGAAGGGGAGGAAACACCAGCAGGATGTTCATGTTCGACACGCTGGTCCGTCTGTTCCGCTCATCTCTTTAAGCGTCTCGGACGTGCAGGGACGTGTGGGCGGGATGTCTCGGACGTGCAGGGACGTGTGGACGGGACGCCTTGGTTGTGCAGGTACGTGTGGACGGGACGTCTTGGTTGTGCAGGGATGTGTGGACGGGACGTCTCGGTTGTGCAGGGACATGTGGACAGGATGTCTCGGACGTGCAGGGACGTGTGGACAGGACGTCTGAGACATGCAGGTACGTGTGGACGGGACGTCTCGGTTGTGCAGGAACGTGTGGACGGGACGTCTCGGATGTGCAGGGACGTGTGGACGGGACATCTGGTTCTGTTATTGTGGGATACTCAGTTTCTCTGGACTGAAAGTTCTCGGCTGACGTTTGCGGAGCTCCGTCTGATCTTTAGAAGCTTCTGCTAAAAACGTTCCTCTGATTCTCCTAGTGTGTTTAAGCTGCAGGGGTCCCGCCTGCTGAGACCCTCATCCCCTGACTCCTCCAGCTCCGCCTTGTTACTCCAAGGTCCAACCTCTCAGCCTCGACTCTCTCTGAAGCTCAGGACCAGCTCGTTACCGGGTGGAGAAGATCAGACTGTTAAACTTTCATGCAAGACATTTACACGAAACAGAAGGAAAAATTTATAGCAAGAATATTATTATTATTATTATTATTATTATTATTATTATTATAGTTTTGTTATTATTATTATTATTATTATTATTATTATTATTATTATTATTATTATTATTATTATAGTTTTGTTATTATTATTATTATTATTATTATAGTTTTGTTATTATTATTATTATTATTATTATTATTATTATTGTTGTTGTTTTTGTTGTTGTTATTATTATTATTATTATAGTTTTGTTATTATTATTATTATTATTATTATTATTATTATTATTATTATTGTTGTTGTTTTTGTTATTATTATTATTATTATTATTATTGCTTTTGTTATTATTATTATTGTTGTTATTATTATTATTATGTTGTTGTTGTTGTTGTTTCCACAAAAGGCTAACAAAGCAAACAAACGTTGGCACATGAAGTTCTCCAGCCTGGTTAACATTAGCTGACCAGCAGACCAGCTCTTTAAACCCACGGCTCACCAGCAGCTCTCGTCCTGTGTCGTCTGATCTGATCTGATCTGCTTTAAATCTTCACTGACACTGTGTGGAGTGAACAGAAGCGTCTCTTGTAAAGAGCAGGTCACTCTGATCAGATTCAGGAGATGAGGAGTGAGAGAGCAGGTCACTCTGATCAGACTCAGGAGGTGAGGAGTGAGAGTGCAGGCCACTCTGATCAGACTCAGTGGGTGAGGAGTGAGAGAGCAGGTCACTCTGATCAGACTCAGGAGGTGAGGAGTGAGAGAGCAGGTCACTCTGATCAGAGTGGCCTCTGATCAGAGGTCACTCTGATCAGACTCAGGAGGAGAGGAGTGAGAGAGCAGGTCACTCTGATAAAACTCAGGAGGTGAGGAGTGAGAGAGCAGGCCACTCTGATCAGACTCAGTGGGTGAGGAGTGAGAGAACAGGTCACTCTGATTAGACTCAGGAAATGAGGAGTGAGAGGCCAGGTCACTCTGATCAGACTCAGGAGATGAGTGAGAGAGCAGGTCACTCTGATCAGACTCAGGAAGTGAAGACTGAGAGAGCAGGTCACTCTGATCAGACTCAGGAGATGAGGAGTGAGAGAGCAGGTCACTCTGATCAGACTCAGGAGATGAGGTGTGAGAGAGCAGGTCACTCTGATCAGACTCAGGAGATGAGGTGTGAGAGAGCAGGTCACTCTGATCAGACTCAGGAGATGAGTGAGAGAGCAGGTCACTCTGATCAGACTCAGGAGATGAGTGAGAGAGCAGGTCACTCTGATCAGACTCAGGAGGTGAGGAGTGAGAAAACAGGTCACTCTGATAAAACTCAGGAGGTGAGGAGTGAGAGAGCAGGCCACTCTGATCAGACTCAGTGGGTGAGGAGTGAGAGAACAGGTCACTCTAATCAGACTCAGGAGGTGAGGAGTGAGAGAGCAGGTCACTCTGATCAGACTCAGGAGATTAAGAGTGAGAGAGCTGGTCACTCTGATCAGACTCAGGAGGTGAGGAGTGAGAGAGCAGGTCACTCTGATCAGACTCAGGAGGTGAGGAGTGAGAGAGCAGGCCACTCTGATCAGACTCAGTGGGTGAGGAGTAAGAGAGCAGGTCACTCTGATCAGACTCAGGATGTGAGGTGTGAGCAGGTCACTCTGATCAGACTCAGGAGGTGAGGTATGAGCAGGTCACTCTGATCAGACTCAGGAGGTGAGGAGTGAGAGAGCAGGTCACTCTGATCAGACTCAGGAGGTGAGGTGTGAGCAGGTCACTCTGATCAGACTCAGGAGGTGAGGTATGAGCAGGTCACTCTGATCAGACTCAGGAGGGGAGGAGTGAGAGAGCAGGTCACTCTGATCAGACTCAGGAGGTGAGGAGTGAGAGAGCAGGTCACACTGATCAGACTCAGGAGGTGAGGAGTGAGAGAGCAGGTCACTCTGATCAGACTCAGGAGGTGAGGAGTGAGAGAGCAGGTCACTCTGATCAGACTCAGGAGGTGAGGAGTGAGAGAGCAGGTCACTCTGATCAGACTCAGGAGGTGAGGTATGAGCAGGTCACTCTGATCAGACTCAGGAGGTGAGGAGTGAGAGAGCAGGTCACTCTGATCAGACTCAGGAAGTGAGGAGTGAGAGAGCAGGTCACAGCTTTTATTTAGCATCGTCACATGTTCAGTGATCAGCTTTTTCAGTTTCTTGCTGTTACAGTTATTAAACATGAACATTCTGACTTTAGTATTGCAGTAAAAGTTTAGCAGTTCAGTAGTTTAGCAGTTCAGTAGTTTAGCAGTTCAGTAGTTTAGCAGTTCAGCAGTTCAGTAGTTTAGCAGTTCAGTAGTTTAGCAGTTCAGCAGTTCAGTAGTTTAGCAGTTCAGTAGTTTAGCAGTTCAGTAGTTTAGCAGTTCAGTAGTTTAGCAGTTCAGTAGTTTAGCAGTTCAGCAGTTCAGTAGTTTAGCAGTTCAGTAGTTTAGCGATTCAGCAGGTCAGTAGTTCAGCAGTACAGTAGTTCAGCAGTACAGTAGTTCAGCAGTTCAGCAGTTCAGTAGTTCAGCAGTTCAGCAGTTCAGTAGTTTAGCAGTTCAGTAGTTTAGCGATTCAGCAGTTCAGCAGTTACACAGCAGAACCGGTCAGTACAGGAGGTTCAGGGACCCCGGGCGGGTGCAGTGTGGGGGGACGTAGTTGTGCTGATGTTCAGTATTCAGGATCTGCGTGACGCGCTGATACGGGACGTGGGGTTCAATATCAGGACAAACAGTCAGAACAGGAAGTCACGCAGCAGCGCTAACGGTTGTGTTTGTGATGTAAATAAACAAACAGGAATATTTAGCAGTTTGTACGGGGTCAGGGCGGGGTCAGGTCAGGGTCGGGGTCAGGGCCAGGTCAGGGTTAGGTCAGGGTCAGGGTCGGGGTCAGGGCCAGGTCGGGATCAGGGTCGGGGTCAGGGTTAGGGCCGGGTTAGGGTTGGGGTCGGGGTCAGGGTATATGTGTTAGCAATGATGTGGACGTGTGTAGTGAGCGAGTCTGATTTTTATTATAAGTCTGATTTTTGTTATTATTAGTCAGATTTTTGTTATTATTAGTCAGATTTTTGTTATTATTAGTCTGGTTATTATTATAAGTCTGATTTTTGTTATTATTAGTCTGATTTTTGTTATTATTAGTCTGGTTATTATTATTAGTCTGATTTTTGTTATTATTAGTCTGGTTATTGTTATTATTAGTCTGATTTTTGTTATTATTAGTCTGGTTATTGTTGTTATTAGTCTGATTTTTGTTTTTATTAGTCTGGTTATTGTTATTATTAGTCTGATTTTTGTTATTAATAGTCTGGTTATTGTTATTATTAGTCTGATTTTTGTTATTATTAGTCTGGTTATTGTTATTATAAGTCTGATTTTTGTTATTATTAGTCTGATTTTTGTTATTATTAGTCTGGTTATTATTATTAGTCTGATTTTTGTTATTATTAGTCTGGTTATTGTTATTATTAGTCTGATTTTTGTTATTATTAGTCTGGTTATTGTTGTTATTAGTCTGATTTTTGTTTTTATTAGTCTGGTTATTGTTATTATTAGTCTGATTTTTGTTATTAATAGTCTGGTTATTGTTATTATTAGTCTGATTTTTGTTATTATTAGTCTGGTTATTGTTATTATAAGTCTGATTTTTGTTATTATTAGTCTGATTTTTGTTATTATTAGTCTGGTTATTATTATAAGTCTGATTTTTGTTATTATTAGTCTGATTATTGTTATTATTAGTCTGATTTTTGTTATTATTAGTCTGGTTATTATTATAAGTCTGATTTTTGTTATTATTAGTCTGGTTATTGTTATTATTAGTCTGATTTTTGTTTTTATTAGTCTGGTTATTGTTATTATTAGTCTGATTTTTGTTATTAATAGTCTGGTTATTGTTATTATAAGTCTGATTTTTGTTATTATTAGTCTGATTTTTGTTATTATTAGTCTGGTTATTATTATAAGTCTGATTTTTGTTATTATTAGTCTGGTTATTGTTATTATTAGTCTGATTTTTGTCATTATTAGTCTGGTTATTGTTATTATTAGTCTGATTTTTGTCATTATTAGTCTGGCTATTATTATGTCTGATTGTTGTTATTAATAGTCTGGTTATTGTTATTATGAGTCTGGTTATTGTTATTATTAGTCTGATTATTGTTATTATTAGTCTAATTTTTGTTATTATTAGTCTGGTTATTATTGTAAGTCTGATTTTTGTTATTATTAGTCTGGTTATTGTTATTATTAGTCTGATTTTTGTCATTATTAGTCTGGCTATTATTATGTCTGATTGTTGTTATTATTAGTCTGATTATTGTTATTATTAGTCTGATTATTATTATTAGTCTGATTATTGTTATTATTAGTCTGATTATTGTTATTATTAGTCTGATTATTGTTATTATTAGTCTGATTTTTGTCATTATTAGTCTGGCTATTATTATGTCTGATTGTTGTTATTATTAGTCTGATTATTGTTATTATTAGTCTGATTATTGTTATTATTAGTCTAGTTATTGTTATGAGTCTGATTATTGTTATTATTAGTCTGATTATTGTTACTATTAGTCTGGTTATTGTTATTATTAGTCTGATTATTATTTCTAGTCTGATTATTGTGGAGTGTTTGGTTCTGCTGGTGTTCAGGTTTATGAAGGTGTTTAAGTGGGTTGTTTGGTTTTCGGTGTGTTTACAGTAAATACTAAGTACAGTCCGAGTCCTCGCCTCACGTCCAGTCCGGGGGTCAGTGTCAGGGTCAGCTGGGTCTGATAATGTGGTTTATTGATTTTTCTGTAGCCTCCACCTCCGACAGGACGCCGAGCTCTCCTGCTGCGGAACAGTTTTCTACATTTCTACTGAATTTAACTGAGAACCTTATCAGATCAAACAAACAGTCCTGAACTCAGATCAGCAGAACCATATTAAACAAACGTGTGCGGGCGAGGCGTTCGTGGTGTTGGTGGTGTGCGGGCGAGGCGAGGTGTTCATGGCGTTGGTGGTGTGCGGGCGAAGCGTTCGTGGTGTTGGTGGTGTGCGGGCGAGGCGTTCGTGGTGTTGGTGGTGTGCGGGCGAGGCGAGGTGTTCATGGCGTTGGTGGTGTGCGGGCGAAGCGTTCGTGGCGTTGGTGGTGTGCGGGCGAAGCGTTCGTGGCGTTGGTGGTGTGCGGGCGAGGCGTTCGTGGCGTTGGTGGTGTGCGGGCGAGGTGTTCGTGGCGTTGGTGGTGTGCGGGCGAGGCGAGGCGTTTGGGGCGTTGGTGGTGTGTGGGCGAGGTGTTCGTGGTGTTGGTGGTGTGCGGGCGAGGTGTTCGTGGTGTTGGTGGTGTGCGGGCGAGGTGTTCGTGGCGTTGGTGGTGTGCGGGCGAGGCGAGGTGTTCGTGGTGTTGGTGGTGTGCGGGCGAGGCGTGGTGTTCATGGCGTTGGTGGCATGCGGGCGAGGCGTTCGTGGCGTTGGTGGTGTGCGGGCGAGGTGTTCGCGGCGTTGGTGGTGTGCGGGCGAGGCGAGGTGTTCGTGGCGTTGGTGGTGTGTGGGTGAGGCGTTTGTGCCGTTGGTGGTGTGTGGGCGAGGTGTTCGTGGTGTTGGTGGTGTGCGGGCGAGGCGAGGTGTTCGTGGTGTTGGTGGTGTGTGGGCGAGGCATTCGTGGTGTGCGGGCGAGGTGTTGGTGGTGTGCGGGCGAGGTGTTTGTGGTGTTGATGGTGTACAGGTGAGGCGAGGTGTTCGTGGCGTTGGTGGTGTGTGGGTGAGTCGTTCGTGGTGTTGGTGGTGTGCGGGCAAGGCGAGGTGTTGGTGGTGTGCGGGCGAGATGAGGTGTTTGTGGTGTTGGTGGTGTGCGGGCGAGGCGAGGTGTTTGTGGTGTTGGTGGTGTGCGGGCGAGGCGTTGGTGGTGTGCGGGCGAGGTGTTTGTAGTGTTGGTGCTGTGCGGGCGAGGCGTTCGTGGCGTTGGTGGTGTGCGGGCGAGGTGTTCGTGGTGTTGGTAGTGTGCGGGGGAGGTGAGGTGTTGGTGGTGTGCGGGCGAGGCGAGGTGTTTGTGGTGTTGGTGGTGTGCGGGCGAGATGAGGTGTTTGTGGTGTTGGTGGTGTGCGGGCGAGGCGAGGTGTTTTTGGTGTTGGTGGTGTGCGGGCGAGGTGTTTGTGGTGTTGGTGGTGTGCGGGCGAGGTGTTCGTGGTGTTGGTAGTGTGCGGGGGAGGTGAGGTGTTGGTGGTGTGCGGGCGAGGCGTTCGTGGCGTTGGTGGTGTGCGGGGGAGGCGAGGTGTTGGTGGTGTTGGTGGTGTGCGGAGGAGGCGAGGTGTTTGTGGTGTTGGTGGCGTGCGGGCGAGGTCTTTGTGGTGTTGGTGGTGTGCGGGGGACGTGAGGTGTTGGTGGTGTGCGGGCGAGGCGAGGTGTTTGTGGTGTTGGTGGTGTGCGGGGTGAGGTCTTTGTGGTGTTGGTGGTGTGCGGAGGAGGCGAGGTGTTTGTGGTGTTGGTGGTGTGCGGGCGAGGTGAGGTGTTTGTGGTGTTGGTGGTGTGCGGGGGAGGCGAGGTGTTGGTGGTGGTGGTGGTGTGCGGGGGAGGCGAGGTGTTGGTGGTGGTGGTGGTGTGCGGAGGAGGCGAGGTGTTGGTGGTGTTGGTGGTGTGCAGGGGAGGCGAGGCGTTCGTGGCGTTGGTGGTGTGCGGGGGAGGTGAGGTGTTCGTGGTGTGCGGGCGAGGCGAGGTGTTCGTGGTGTTGGTGGTGTGCGGGCGAGGCGAGGTGTTCGTGGTGTTGGTGGTGTGCGGGCGAGGCGAGGTGTTGGTGGTGTGCGGGCGAGGTGTTTGTGGTGTTGGTGGTGTACAGGCGAGGCGAGGTGTTCGTGGCGTTGGTGGTGTGTGGGCGAGGCATTCGTGGTGTGCGGGCGAGGCGAGGTGTTGGTGGTGTGCGGGCGAGGTGTTTGTGGTTTTCGTGGCGTTGGTGGTGTGCGGGGGAGGCGAGGTGTTGGTGGTGTTGGTGGTGTGCGGGCGAGGCGAGGCGTTGGTGGTGTGCGGGCGAGGTGTTTGTAGTGTTGGTGCTGTGCGGGCGAAGCGTTCGTGGCGTTGGTGGTGTGCGGGCGAGGTGTTCGTGGTGTTGGTAGTGTGCGGGGGAGGTGAGGTGTTGGTGGTGTGCGGGCGAGGCGAGGTGTTTGTGGTGTTGGTGGTGTGCGGGCGAGATGAGGTGTTTGTGGTGTTGGTGGTGTGCGGGCGAGGCGAGGTGTTGGTGGTGTGCGGGCGAGGTGTTTGTGGTGTTGGTGGTGTGCGGGCGAGGTGTTCGTGGTGTTGGTAGTGTGCGGGGGAGGTGAGGTGTTGGTGGTGTGCGGGCGAGGCGTTCGTGGCGTTGGTGGTGTGCGGGGGAGGTGAGGTGTTTGTGGTGTTGGTGGTGTGCGGGGGAGGCGAGGTGTTGGTGGTGTTGGTGGTGTGCGGAGGAGGCGAGGTGTTGGTGGTGTTGGTGGTGTGCGGGCGAGGCGAGGTGTTTGTGGTGTTGGTGGCATGCGGGCGAGGTCTTTGTGGTGTTGGTGGTGTGCGGGCGAGGCGAGGTCTTCGTGGTGTTGGTGGTGTGCGGGCGAGGCGAGGTGTTCGTGGTGTTGGTGGTGTGCGGGGGAGGTGAGGTGTTGGTGGTGTTGCTGGTGTGCGGGCGAGGTGTTTGTGGTGTTGGTGGTGTGCGGGGGAGGTGAGGTGTTTGTGGTGTTGGTGGTGTGTGGGTGAGGCATTCGTGGTGTGCGGGCGAGGCGAGGTGTTGGTGGTGTGCGGGCGAGGTGTTTGTGGTGTTGGTGGTGTACAGGCGAGGCGAGGTGTTCGTGGCGTTGGTGGTGTGTGGGCGAGGCATTCGTGGTGTGCGGGCGAGGCGAGGTGTTGGTGGTGTGCGGGCGAGGTGTTTGTGGTTTTCGTGGCGTTGGTGGTGTGCGGGGGAGGCGAGGTGTTGGTGGTGTTGGTGGTGTGCGGGCGAGGCGAGGCGTTGGTGGTGTGCGGGCGAGGTGTTTGTAGTGTTGGTGCTGTGCGGGCGAGGCGTTCGTGGCGTTGGTGGTGTGCGGGCGAGGTGTTCGTGGTGTTGGTAGTGTGCGGGGGAGGTGAGGTGTTGGTGGTGTGCGGGCAAGGCGAGGTGTTTGTGGTGTTGGTGGTGTGCGGGCGAGATGAGGTGTTTGTGGTGTTGGTGGTGTGCGGGCGAGGAGAGGTGTTTGTGGTGTTGGGGGTGTGCGGGCGAGGTGTTTGTGGTGTTGGTGGTGTGCGGGCGAGGTGTTCGTGGTGTTGGTAGTGTGCGGGGGAGGTGAGGTGTTGGTGGTGTGCGGGCGAGGCGTTCGTGGCGTTGGTGGTGTGCGGGGGAGGTGAGGTGTTTGTGGTGTTGGTGGTGTGCGGGCGAGGCGAGGTGTTTGTGGTGTTGGTGGTGTGCGGGCGAGGTTTTTGTGGTGTTGGTGGTGTGCGGGGGAGGCGAGGTGTTGGTGGGGTTGGTTGTGTGCGGAGGAGGCGAGGTGTTTGTGGTGTTGGTGGTGTGCGGGGGAGGCGAGGTGTTGGTGGTGTTGGTGGTGTGCGGAGGAGGCGAGGTGTTTGTGGTGTTGGTGGTGTGCGGAGGAGGCGAGGTGTTTGTGGTGTTGGTGGTGTGCGGGCGAGGCGAGGTGTTTGTGGTGTTGGTGGCGTGCGGGCGAGGTCTTTGTGGTGTTGGTGGTGTGCGGGGGACGTGAGGTGTTGGTGGTGTGCGGGCGAGGCGAGGTGTTTGTGGTGTTGGTGGTGTGCGGGTGAGGTCTTTGTGGTGTTGGTGGTGTGCGGAGGAGGCGAGGTGTTTGTGGTGTTGGTTGTGTGCGGGCGAGGTGAGGTGTTTGTGGTGTTGGTGGTGTGCGGGCGAGGCGAGGCTTTCGTGGCGTTGGTTGTGTGCGGGGGAGGTGAGGTGTTTGTGGTGTTGGTGGTGTGCGGGGGAGGCGAGGTGTTGGTGGTGGTGGTGGTGTGCGGAGGAGGCGAGGTGTTGGTGGTGTTGGTGGTCTGCGGGCGGCGTGAGGTGTTTGTGGTGTTGGTGGTGTGCGGGCGACGTGAGGTGTTTGTGGCTTTGGTGGTGTGCGGGCGAGGCGTTCGTGGCGTTGGTTGTGTGTGGGGGAGGTGAGGTGTTTGTGGTGTTGGTGGTGTGCGGGCGAGGTGTTTGTTGTGTTGGTGGTGTGAGAGGGAGGCGAGGTGTTGGTGGTGGTGGTGTGTGGGCGAGGTGT
Organism: Megaleporinus macrocephalus; assembly: GCA_021613375.1. NCBI lineage: Eukaryota > Metazoa > Chordata > Actinopteri > Characiformes > Anostomidae > Megaleporinus > Megaleporinus macrocephalus. The sequence goes on from CM038723.1 coordinate 712,220, forward strand.
TGGTGGTGTTGGTGGTGTGCGGGGGAGGTGAGGTGTTGGTGGTGTGCGGGCGAGGGGTTCGTGGCGTTGGTGGTGTGCGGGGGAGGCGAGGTGTTGGTGGTGTGCGGGCGAGGCGAGGTGTTGGTGGTGTGCGGGCGAGGCGAGGTGTTTGTGGTGTTGGTGGTGTGCGGGCGAGGTGTTTGTGGTGTTGGTGGTGTGCGGGGGAGGCGAGATGTTGGTGGTGTGCGGGCGAGGCGAGGTGTTGGTGGTGTGCGGGCGAGGCGAGGTGTTTGTGGTGTTGGTGGTGTGCAGGCGAGGTGTTTGTGGTGTTGGTGGTGTGCGGGCGAGGTGTTTGTGGTGTTGGTGGTGTGCGGGGGAGGCGAGGTGTTGGTGGTGTTGGTGGTGTGCGGGGGACGTGAGGTGTTTGTGGTGTTGGTGGTGTGCGGAGGAGGCGAGGTGTTGGTGGTGTTGGTGGTGTGCGGGCGAGGCGAGGTGTTGGTGGTGTTGGTGGTGTGCGGAGGAGGCGAGGTGTTGGTGGTGTTGATGGTGTTGGTGGTGTGCGGGCGAGGCGACGTGTTGGTGGTGTTGGTGGTGTGCGGGCGAGGCGAGGTGTTCGTGGTGTTGGTGGTGTGCGACGAGGCGAGGTGTTGGTGGTGTTGGTGGTGTGCGGGGGAGGCGAGGTGTTGGTGGTGTTGGTGGTGTGCGGGGGAGGCGAGGTCTTGGTGGTGTTGGTGGTGTGCGGAGGAGGCGAGGTGTTGGTGGTGTTGGTGGTGTGCGGGCGAGGCGAGGTGTTGGTGGTGTTGGTGGTGTGCGGAGGAGGCGAGGTGTTGGTGGTGTTGATGGTGTTGGTGGTGTGCGGGCGAGGCGAGGTGTTGGTGGTGTTGGTGGTGTGCGGGGGACGTGAGGTGTTTGTGGTGTTGGTGGTGTGCGGAGGAGGCGAGGTGTTGGTGGTGTTGGTGGTGTGCGGGCGAGGCGAGGTGTTGGTGGTGTTGGTGGTGTGCGGAGGAGGCGAGGTGTTGGTGGTGTTGATGGTGTTGGTGGTGTGCGGGCGAGGCGAGGTGTTGGTGGTGTTGGTGGTGTGCGGGCGAGGCGAGGTGTTCGTGGTGTTGGTGGTGTGCGACGAGGCGAGGTGTTGGTGGTGTTGGTGGTGTGCGGGGGAGGCGAGGTGTTGGTGGTGTTGGTGGTGTGCGGGGGAGGCGAGGTGTTGGTGGTGTTGGTGGTGTGCGGGGGAGGCTAGGTGTTCGTGGTGTGACGGAAAACACACACTGACACTAACGACTCACCACTAACAGAAACTCCAGCTGGAAATAAAGACCGTATGGAAATTGGAATAATGGTTACTATGGATACCATTAGAGACCACCTAGGTTCCTGTAGACAACCTGTAGGTCCTATTGTAGAGCAAACAAATGCATCTGAACCGTATTAACTCAGAGTCCTTCACACTGCGATACCCACCCGTCAGGAAACCACTGTATACCAGTACTGGACACCATCAGGACCACCACAGTGTCCATTAATAACCAGTCAGAAACAATTAATCAGACATAATTAATCAGACATAATTAATCAGACATAATCAGTCAGACATAACACAACCGGCTGCTGTTACTCATTAGCTGCCTTAGCCTTTTAGCACAAACCAGATCTCTGTGTTCAGCCCTGTGTTCAGCCCTGTGTTCAGATGTCTGTGTTCAGATGTCTGTGTTCAGATCTCTGTGTTCAGATGTCTGTGTTCAGATGTCTGTGTTCAGGTCTCTGTGTTCAGATGTCTGTGTTCAGGTCTCTGTCTTCAGCTCTGTGTTCAGGTCTCTGTGTTCAGGTCTCTGTGTTCAGGTCTCTGTGTTCAGGTCTCTGTGTTCAGGTCTCTGTGTTCAGGTCTCTGTTCAGATGTCTGTGTTCAGGTCTCTGTGTTCAGATGTCTGTGTTCAGCCCTGTGTTCAGATGTCTGTGTTCAGATCTCTGTGTTCAGCTCTGTGTTCAGGTCTCTGTGTTCAGCTCTGTGTTCAGATGTCTATGTTCAGGTCTCTGTGTTCAGATGTCTGTGTTCAGCCCTGTGTTCAGATGTCTGTGTTCAGGTCTCTGTGTTCAGCTCTGTGTTCAGGTCTCTGTGTTCAGCTCTGTGTTCAGATGTCTGTGTTCAGCTCTGTGTTCAGGTCTCTGTGTTCAGCTCTGTGTTCAGATGTCTGTGTTCAGGTCTCTGTGTTCAGATCTCTGTGTTCAGCTCTGTGTTCAGGTCTGAGTGTTCAGGATGTGCTGAGTGTTTAAGCTGCTTCTGTTGAACTGAGAGCTGATAATAAACCGGTGGTCTCTCTTTCACCCAGAGGGTCCCTGACTCACTGCGTCCAGTCGTCTAGCAACAGAACAGATCTCAGGATTAGTGTCTGATCTGTTGTTTGATGTTTCAGTTTAAATGATCTGCTCAGAAGTTCAAACTGACCGAAGCTTTTAAAATCTTAATAAAGTCTTAATTAAATCTTAATAAGTTTCTCTGCTGTGTCTGCCCCGGCCGTCCAGTCAGTGGTCAGCGGGGGGTAAAATACCAGCCGGGGTAGTTGGGGGGAGGTGGGGGAGGCAGTTTGATGTTATTAATTGTTATTAATTGTTATTAATTGTTATCAATTGTTCTGATTATTTGTTTTTGTTGTTATAACTGTATGTAACTTGTGTTTGTTGTGATTTGCTAATTAAAGTGGAATCAATACTGAAACTGAAGCTTCTACTCTGAAGATTAATAGAGTGTTTATAAAATATTAATAGAGGCTTAATAGAGAATTAATAGATGGTTAATAGATGATTAATAGATGGTTAATAGATGGTTAATAGACAATTAATGCCTGCACCTGTGGAAATCCACCACCGGTTCTTTGGTCTTCCTGGCATTTAGCTGCGGGTGGTTCCTGAATCAGTTCATAATTAATAATAACTAATAATAATTAATAAAGTATTATTAGTCAGCTTATAATGACCTTGTAAACAATTAATAAGTAATACCTTTATAAACAGAACCATGTTATTTGTAACAGGTTTCTAAATGTATTTCTTTGATGTGTTGTTATTAACTAGTTATTGTTTGAGTTAAATGTTAATTAAGTGTAATATTTCAGAATCTGTGTTAATATCTACGGTGACTGAACACTATTAGAGATTATTAGAGACTAAATGCTCTCTCAGGTTTCCTCATACGGGTTATTTGTTTTGTCAAGCTGTGGGCACAGTGTGTTAGGGTGGGCTTTGTGTGGGCTGAGGGTGGGCTTTGTGTGGGCTGAGGGTGGGCTTTGTGGGCGGCCCGTATGTTGGTATGCTGGTGGTCTGCCGGGTCAGACCTGAGTCAGTGTAGTTTATTAAACGCTGCTGAAGATGAACGGACAGGACTTCCTGTGTGGACCTTGGCGTGCTGGTACCTGATTGGCTGGTTGGGTCAGTAATGAACTACCTGAGCCGTATCTCCCAGAGCTCAGTGCAGCAGCTCAGACGGTGTTGATCTCATTATTAGCTGTTTATTCTAATATCTGGTCAAATGTTGGTTTATGTTTATTATGACTGAGAGGACAGAAGACTTCAGCTCAAACGCTCTGAGGACCTTCTACAGGACCAGCAGCTCCACCTGCAGCTCACACAGGATTTTAACAGGAACAGGTCAGTAACCAGATAAAACAAATATATTAAAATAAAACGAGAGTTATTTATATATTTATATATTTATACATTTATATATCCTATAACAGCTTTACCTCACACATCTCAGCAGCAGCGCCTCCTCCAGGTTGCGTCCTGCTATTACAGTATGTAGTGAGTAAGTATAAACAGTAGATTATTGATCTAGTGATGTATGTATTTGAGAAGGTGGTCTAGTCGAGCCCCCGGTTACCCTGAGACCATCAGTTTACAGTCCTGAGATCAGTCTCGAGTTCTTTTCGTTGATTTGGTAGATCGTTCCATTTCGTGTTGTGTAATATAAACAGGGTGTCTTACCGAGGACCCTCTTCAGCTGTAGCCCAGGTTTGGAGAGGAACCTCAGGGGAACGTCCTCAGGGCCAGCAGTGCAGTTATTAAATCTACACAGCAGGACGATGGGTTGGGCTGTTCAGGGTGATGGACTGTGTCTGGAATGAGGATGAAGATCTTTAAGAAGACCACAAGTGTATCTACCAGCAGCGCAGGTGGGTGGAGCTCTGAACGCAGGAGGGGTCTGCAGGGACCCTCATGTTATTACTGTGAGCCCCTTATAGCAATACTTCTATCATTGTATGGCCCTGACTCATAACTAGATATAATAACAAAACACTTCAGCAGGTATGAGCTCCATACACAGCCATTCACAAACCTCTCACTCAGGAAGATAAACACTTCATCTGTTCTTCTCTCAGGCTCAGTAGATCAGATCAGAAGATCAGAAGATCAGATCAGAAGATCAGATAAGAGGATCAGATCAGTAGATCAGATCAGATCAGATCAGTAGGTTTCTATTTAGCAGGATATAAAAACGTGTATTATTATCACGTCACAGCTTCTCATCCAATCACATCGTTATGTTTATTCAGGGCAGTTATTGTCCAGTTACATCACAAAGACGAAGCGCAGAGACGTAGGGCAGAGACGTAGGGCAGAGACGTAGGGCAGAGACGAAGCACAGAGACAATGTGCAAAGACGAAGCGCAGAGACGAAGCACAGAGACGCAGGGCAGAGACGTAGGGCAGAGACGTAGGGCAGAGACGAAGCGCAGAGACGCAGGGCAGAGACGTAGGGCAGAGACGAAGCACAGAGACGCAGGGCAGAGACGTAGGGCAGAGACGTAGGGCAGAGACGTAGGGCAGAGACGAAGCACAGCGAGGCAGGGCAGAGACGAAGCACAGAGACGTAGGGCAGAGACGTAGGGCAGAGACGTAGGGCAGAGACGAAGCACAGCGACGCAGGGCAGAGACGAAGCGCAGAGACGCAGGGCAGAGACGTAGGGCAGAGACGTAGGGCAGAGACGTAGGGCAGAGACGAAGCACAGCGACGCAGGGCAGAGACGAAGCACAGAGACGCAGGGCAGAGACGAAGCGCAGAGACGAAGCACAGAGACGCAGGGCAGAGACGAAGCACAGAGACGCAGGGCAGAGACGCAGGGCAGAGACGCAGGGCAGAGACGAAGCACAGAGACGAAGCACAGAGACGCAGGGCAGAGACGCAGAGCGTAAACATGTTTTTCATGTGGCAGGCCGTTCTTGTGTTTGATGATCAGGTTTGTGTTCTGGGCTGCCTGTGTGTTGTCATGGTGACGGAGCTTCTCCAGACCACCTTAAATACTAACAACGTTACTGCAGCCCATCTTTATGTTTCAGATCAGTAAACGACTATTAACATCAGATAAACAAACAAACAAACACACACTGGTTTTATTTACGGAGGGTAAATACTGTACACAAACACATTAGTCTGAAGCGTACTGGTTTTTCTGATCAGTACTGAAATCAGACGGTTCTCAGTGTTCAGTACCGTATAGGAAAGTGTGTTTATGCTCTAACGCGTCACACTGGAGTTTATTAGCTTCGTTATCAGACCGATCTGATCAGACGACTCACTTTCATAAGCAGCAGTGAGATTCATAACCTCCAGAATAAAAACCTCACAGAAGAAAATAAAAACATTCTCTACCTTCATATAAACAGGTTTCACAGTGATGGAGCGTTTCTATTGGTCCATTCAGGAGAGAGACTTCAGATAATATAGACAATGTAGTGGTCAGTACAGTGGTGTAGTGGTCAGTACGGTGGTGTAGTGGTTAGTACGGTGGTGTAGTGGTTAGTACGGTGGTGTAGTGGTTAGTATGGTGGTGTAATGGTTAGTACGGTGGTGTAGTGGTTAGTATGGTGGTGTAATGGTTAGTATGGTGGTGTAGTGGTCAGTACAGTGGTGTAGTGGTTAGTATGGTGGTGTAGTGGTTAGTACGGTGGTGTAGTGGTCAGTACAGTGGTGTAGTGGTTAGTACGGTGGTGTAGTGGTTAGTATGGTGGTGTGATGGTTAGTACGGTGGTGTAGTGGTTAGTATGGTGGTGTAATGGTTAGTATGGTGGTGTAGTGGTTAGTATGGTGGTGTAGTGGTTAGTATGGTGGTGTAGTGGTTAGTATGGTGGTGTATTGGTTAGTATGGTGATGTAGTGGTTAGTACGGTGGTGTAGTGGTTAGTATGGTGGTGTAGTGGTTAGTATGGTGGTGTAATGGTTAGTACGGTGGTGTAGTGGTTAGTATGATGGTGTAGTGGTCAGTATGGTGGTGTAGTGGTTAGTACGGTGGTGTAGTGGTTAGTATGGTGATGTAGTGGTTAGTATGGTGGTGTAGTGGTTAGTATGGTGATGTAGTGGTTAGTATGGTGGTGTAGTGGTCAGTATTGTGGTGTAGTGGTTAGTATGGTGGTGTAGTGGTTAGTACAGTGGTGTAGTGGTTAGTATGGCGGTGTAGTGGTTAGTACGGTGATGTAGTGGTTAGTATTGTGGTGTAGTGGTCAGTATTGTGGTGTAGTGGTTAGTACGGTGGTGTAGTGGTTAGTACGGTGGTGTAGTGGTTAGTACGGTGGTGTAGTGGTAATACGGTGGTGTAGTGGTTAGTATGATGGTGTAGTGGTCAGTATGGTGGTGTAGTGGTTAGTATGGTGGTGTAATGGTTAGTACGGTGGTGTAGTGGTTAGTATGGTGATGTAGTGGTTAGTATGGTGGTGTAGTGGTTAGTATGGTGGTGTAATGGTTAGTACGGTGGTGTAGTGGTTAGTATGATGGTGTAGTGGTCAGTATGGTGGTGTAGTGGTTAGTACGGTGGTGTAGTGGTTAGTATGGTGATGTAGTGGTTAGTATGGTGGTGTAGTGGTTAGTATGGTGATGTAGTGGTTAGTATGGTGGTGTAGTGGTCAGTATTGTGGTGTAGTGGTTAGTATGGTGGTGTAGTGGTTAGTACAGTGGTGCAGTGGTTAGTATGGCGGTGTAGTGGTTAGTACGGTGATGTAGTGGTTAGTATTGTGGTGTAGTGGTCAGTACTGTGGTGTAGTGGTTAGTACGGTGGTGTAGTGGTTAGTACGGTGGTGTAGTGGTTAGTACGGTGGTGTAGTGGTAATACGGTGGTGTAGTGGTTAGTATGATGGTGTAGTGGTCAGTATGGTGGTGTAGTGGTTAGTACGGTGGTGTAGTGGTTAGTATGGTGATGTAGTGGTTAGTATGGTGGTGTAGTGGTTATTATGGTGATGTAGTGGTTAGTATGGTGGTGTAGTGATTAGTATGGTGATGTAGTGGTTAGTATGGTGGTGTAGTGGTTAGTACGGTGGTGTAATGGTTAGTACGGTGGTGTAGTGGTTAGTATGGTGGTGTAATGGTTAGTACGGTGGTGTAGTGGTTAGTATGGTGATGTAGTGGTTAGTATGGTGGTGTAGTGGTTAGTATGGTGGTGTAGTGGTTAGTATGGTGGTGTAGTGGTAATACGGTGGTGTAGTGGTTAGTATGATGGTGTAGTGGTCAGTATGGTGGTGTAGTGGTTAGTACGGTGGTGTTGTGGTTAGTATGGTGATGTAGTGGTTAGTATGGTGGTGTAGTGGTTAGTATGGTGGTGTAGTGGTTAGTATGGTGGTGTAGTGGTTAGTACAGTGGTGTAGTGGTTAGTATGGCGGTGTAGTGGTTAGTACGGTGATGTAGTGGTTAGTATTGTGGTGTAGTGGTCAGTATTGTGGTGTAGTGGTTAGTACGGTGGTGTAGTGGTTAGTACGGTGGTGTAGTGGTTAGTACGGTGGTGTAGTGGTAATACGGTGGTGTAGTGGTTAGTATGATGGTGTAGTGGTCAGTATGGTGGTGTAGTGGTTAGTATGGTGGTGTAATGGTTAGTACGGTGGTGTAGTGGTTAGTATGGTGATGTAGTGGTTAGTATGGTGGTGTAGTGGTTAGTATGGTGGTGTAATGGTTAGTACGGTGGTGTAGTGGTTAGTATGATGGTGTAGTGGTCAGTATGGTGGTGTAGTGGTTAGTACGGTGGTGTAGTGGTTAGTATGGTGATGTAGTGGTTAGTATGGTGGTGTAGTGGTTAGTATGGTGATGTAGTGGTTAGTATGGTGGTGTAGTGGTTAGTACAGTGGTGTAGTGGTTAGTATGGCGGTGTAGTGGTTAGTACGGTGATGTAGTGGTTAGTATTGTGGTGTAGTGGTAATACGGTGGTGTAGTGGTTAGTATGATGGTGTAGTGGTCAGTATTGTGGTGTAGTGGTTAGTACGGTGGTGTAGTGGTTAGTACGGTGGTGTAGTGGTTAGTACGGTGGTGTAGTGGTAATACGGTGGTGTAGTGGTTAGTATGATGGTGTAGTGGTCAGTATTGTGGTGTAGTGGTTAGTACGGTGGTGTAGTGGTAATACGGTGGTGTAGTGGTTAGTACGGTGGTGTAGTGGTCAGTACGGTGGTGTAGTGGTCAGTCTGGTTGTGTAGTGGTTAGTACGGTGCTGTAGTGGTTAGTACGGTGGTGTAGTGGTTAGTATGGTGGTGTAGTGGTTAGTACGGTGGTGTAGTGGTTAGTACGGTGGTGTGGTAGTTAGTATGGTGGTGTGGTAGTTAGTATGGTGGTGTAGTGGTTAGTACGGTGGTGTAGTGGTTAGTACGGTGGTGTAGTGGTTAGTACGGTAGTGTAGTGGTCAGTATGGTGGTGTAGTGGTTAGTACGGTGGTGTAGTGGTTAGTATGGTGGTGTAGTGGTTAGTACGGTGGTGTAGTGGTTAGTACGGTGGTGTAGTGGTTAGTACGGTGGTGTAGTGGTTAGTATGGTGGTGTAGTGGTCAGTATGGTGGTGTAGTGGTTAGTATGGTGGTGTAGTGGTTAGTATGGTGGTATAGTGGTTAGTATGGTGGTGTAGTGGTTAGTACGGTGGTGTAGTGGTTAGTACGGTGGTGTAGTGGTTAGTACGGTAGTGTAGTGGTCAGTATGGTGGTGTAGTGGTTAGTACGGTGGTGTAGTGGTTAGTATGGTGGTGTAGTGGTTAGTACGGTGGTGTAGTGGTTAGTACGGTGGTGTAGTGGTTAGTACGGTGGTGTAGTGGTCAGTACGGTGGTGCAGTGATTAGTGATGCTGTTTCTATTGGGTGAGAGTTTGCTGAAGAATGGACCAATAGAAATGCTCTGAATTGATTGTGGTTGTATTCTCTTACATTGATACTGAAGAGCGTTGCTGGTGTCTCCTGTAGAGATACTACGTTGGAGGTTCTTGTGTTGAGATGTTTGGAGATGTTGAAGTTGAGCTCAGAGTGCAGTTCAGGTAAACAGTATTAGAACCAGAACTATTTTTAGCCCAGCCTCCCGAGCGGTATGTGGTATATGACTCAGCTCGGCTGCTTCAGAACTTACTGAAGATGCTCGGCGGTGCAGAAGAACCTGAATCACACAGTAAAACCAGCCAGAACTCTACACAGCCCAGTCACCTGACCTCAATCGTCCAATCAAGCATCATCATGCGCATCATCTGTACGTGAGTACACATGGACGCTGGTCAGATGTGTCTCTGGTCATCATCTCAGATGTTCTTCCTGTTCCTCTCATGTTCTCTGAGATTGCAGGTGTTAAAAGCTCGACTCATCATCAGACTCTCAGCGAGCATTTACTCTCTCCTGATCAAAAGCCTCTGATTAGAGACGAGTGTTTGATCAGGAACAAGCACACAGCCTGTAGAAGAGGGAGAGAGAGAGAGCGGGAGAGAGTGAGCAGGATAGGGAGAAAGAGAGAGAACAGGAGAGAGTGAGCAGGATAGGGAGAAAGAGAGAGAGCAGGAGAGACTGAGAGAGAGAGCAGGAGAGAGAGAGCAGGAGAAAGTGAGAGAGAGAGAGAGATTGGGAGAGAAAGAGAGAGAGCAGGAGAGAGGGAGAGAGAGAGAGCAGGAGAGAGAGAGAGAGAGCAGGAGAGAGGGAGAGAGAGAGAGAGCGGGAGAGAGGGAGAGAGAGAGAGAGAGAGAGCAGGAGAAAGTAAGAGAGAGAGAGAGCGGGAGAGAGAGTGAGCAGGATAGAGAGAGAGAGAGAGACAGTGGGAGAGAGAGTGAGCAGGATAGAGAGAGAGAGACAGTGGGAGAGAGAGTGAGCAGGATAGAGAGAGAGAGACAGCGTGAGAGAGAGTGAGCAGGATAGAGAGAGAGAGAGACAGCAGGAGAGAGAGTGAGCAGGAGAGAGAGAGAGAGACAGCGGGAGAGAGAGTGAGTAGGATAGAGAGAGAGAGAGTGAGTGGGAGAGAGAGAAAGAGAGGGAGGCAGAGAGAGAGTTCTTTCTATTTAGAAGCAGACCTGTGTTCTGGTCACTGACTGTGGGTTAGAGTTAGGGTTAGAGTTAGGGTTAGAGTTAGATTAGAGTTAGGGTTAGAGTTAGGGTTAGGGTAAGGGTTATATTAGGGTTAGGGTTAGAGTTAGATTAGAGTTAGGGTTAGATTAGGGTTAGAGTTAGAGTTAGGGTTAGGGTTAGGGTTAGGGTTAGAGTTAGAGTTAGATTAGAGTTAGGGTTAGAGTTAGGGTTAGATTAGAGTTAGGGTTAGAGTTAGATTAGAGTTAGAGTTAGAGTTAGGGTTAGGGTTAGGGTTAGAGTTAGATTAGAGTTAGGGTTAGAGTTAGGGTTAGAGTTAGATTAGAGTTAGGGTTAGAGTTAGGGTTAGAGTTAGATTAGAGTTAGGGTTAGAGTTAGGGTTAGAGTTAGATTAGAGTTAGGGTTAGAGTTAGGGTTAGAGTTAGATTAGAGTTAGGGTTAGAGTTAGGGTTAGGGTTAGATTAGGGTTAGGGTTAGAGTTAGATTAGAGTTAGGGTTGGGCTTTTAGGGTTAGGGTTAGAGTTATGGTTAGGGTTAGAGTTAGAATTAGATTAGAGTTAGGGTTAGATTTAGGGTTAGGGTTAGATTAGGGTTAGGGTTAGAGTTATGGTTAGGGTTAGAGTTAGATTAGAGTTAGGGTTGGGCTTTTAGGGTTAGGGTTAGAGTTATGGTTAGGGTTAGAGTTAGAATTAGATTAGAGTTAGGGTTAGATTTAGGGTTAGGGTTAGGGTTAGAGTTAGGGTTATGGTTAGAGTTAGGGTTAGGGTTAGGGTTAGATTAGGGTTAGAGTTAGGTTAGGGTTAGGGTTAGGGTTAATGTTAGATTAGAGTTAGGGTTAGAGTTAGGGTTAGGGTTAGATTAGGGTTAGGGTTAGAGTTAGATTAGAGTTAGGGTTGGGCTTTTAGGGTTAGGGTTAGAGTTATGGTTAGGGTTAGAGTTAGAATTAGATTAGAGTTAGGGTTAGATGTAGGGTTAGAGTTCGGGTTAGGGTTAGGGTTAGGGTTAGGGTTAGGGTTAGAGTTAGGGTTAGGGTTAGGGTTAGGGTTAGAGTTAGATTAGGGTTAGGGTTAGAGTTAGACTAGGGTTAGGGTTGGGCTTTTAGGGTTAGGGTTAGAGTTATGGTTAGGGTTAGAGTTAGAATTAGATTAGAGTTAGGGTTAGATTTAGGGTTAGGATTAGATTAGAGTTATGGTTAGGGTTAGAGTTATGGTTTGGGTTAGAGTTAGGGTTAGATTTAGAGTTAGGGTTAGGGTTAGATTTAGGGTTAGGGTTAGAGTTAGATTAGAGTTAGGGTTGGGCTTTTAGGGTTAGGGTTAGAGTTATGGTTAGGGTTAGAGTTAGAATTAGATTAGAGTTAGGGTTAGATGTAGGGTTAGGGTTAGGGTTAGAGTTAGGGTTAGGGTTAGAGTTAGGGTTAGAGTTAGGGTTAGGGTTAGGGTTAGGGTTAGAGTTAGATTAGGGTTAGGGTTAGAGTTAGACTAGGGTTAGGGTTGGGCTTTTAGGGTTAGGGTTAGAGTTATGGTTAGGGTTAGAGTTAGAATTAGATTAGAGTTAGGGTTAGATTTAGGGTTAGGATTAGATTAGAGTTATGGTTAGGGTTAAAGTTATGGTTTGGGTTAGAGTTAGGGTTAGATTTAGAGTTAGAGTTAGGGTTAGGGTTAGGGTTAGGGTTAGATTAGAGTTAGGGTTAGGTTTAGGTTTAGGGTTAGGGTTAGCGTTAGATTAGAGTTAGGGTTAGATTTAGGGTTAGGGTTAGAGTTAGGGTTAGAATTAGGGTTGGGGTTAGAGTTAGGGTTAGGTTTGGTGTTAGGGTTAGGGTTAGGGTTAGGGTTAGATTTAGGGTTAGGGTTAGAGTTAGGGTTAGGGTTAGGTTTAGGGTTATGGTTAGAGTTAGGGTTAGAATTAGGGTTGGGGTTAGGTTTGGTGTTAGGGTTAGGGTTAGATTTGAGTTAGGGTTAGATTTAGGGTTATGGTTAGAGTTAGGGTTAGAATTAGGGTTAGGCTGGGTGTTAGGGTTAGCGTTAGGGTTAGAGTTAGGGTTATGTTTGGTGTTAGGGTTAGGTTTGGTGTTAAGGTTAGGGTTAGGGTTAGATTAGAGTTAGGGTTAGATTTAGGATTAGGCTTTAGGGTTTAGGGTTAGGTTTGGTGTTAGGGTTAGGGTTAGATTAGAGTTAGGGTTAGATTTAGGGTTATGGTTAGAGTTAGGGTTAGGTTTAGGGTTATGGTTAGAGTTAGGGTTAGAATTAGGGTTAGGGTTGGGCTTAGGGTTAGTGTTAGGTTTGGTGTTAGGGTTAGGGTTAGGTTTGGTGTTAGGGTTAGGGTTAGTGTTAGATAAGAGTTAGGGTTAGATTTAGGGTTATGGTTAGAGTTAGGGTTAGAATTAGGTTTAGGGTTGGGGTTAGGGTTAGTGTTAGGGTTAGAGTTAGGGTTAGGTTTGGTGTTAGGGTTAGGGTTAGGGTTAGGTTTGGTGTTAAGGTTAGAGTTAGAGTTAGATTAGAGTTAGGGTTAGATTTAGGGTTAGGGTTAGAGTTAGGGTTAGGTTTGGTGTTAGGGTTAGGGTTAGAGTTAGATTAGAGTTAGGGTTAGATTTAGGGTTAGGGTTAGAGTTAGGGTTAGGTTTGGTGTTAGGGTTAGGGTTAGGGTTAGATTAGAGTTAGGGTTAGATTTAGGGTTATGGTTAGAGTTAGGTTTAGAATTAGGGTTAGGGTTGGGGTTAGGTTTAGCGTTAGGGTTAGAGTTAGGGTTATGTTTGGTGTTAGGATTAGGGTTAGGTTTGTTCACTGAGCTAGAATCATCACTTCAGATTAACACCGTGGTGTCCAAGTCCGGCCCACGGGAGCCAAATGCATCCCGCAGACAAAAATGATTATCCCACGTCATCACTCGTAAGAATACATTATTAGCGGCCCGTCTGTACTTCGCAATTGTTCCTTCTGCCTGACGGGGGCAGCAGTGCATGCATGTATAGTACGTTTAATGACTGTGTCAGCAAGCGAAGTTATATTTTCACATTTTAATAACAGTGTATATACCATTTATGAATAATGCTTTTGGAAAGAGAGACCAGCCCTTAGGTATTTTGATATTGTCCAATCAGACACCCCTGGATTAACACTTAATTAATTAACCCTCAGTTTCAGAATTCAGTTTTTATCAGAGCATCAGTTTCCTGTTTTGGGATTTTTGGGATTGTCCCGAGAAGCTTCTCCAAAGTGGAACCGGTCACTAACACAGGAGGATGTTTATGGACGGCCCATGGAGAGGTCAGTTAGGGTCTGGATAAAAGTCCAGAATGTCTTCTCTGTTTTTGTCTCTGTAATTGGACGCTGTGGCCACCGAACCAGGACAACCATCCAATTACCTTTCAGGAGGCTGGAGTGGCTCTAATGAAGCGGCGGTGCGTCTCGGGTTGCCGGGGAGCCTGTTTGTATGCGAGTGTGTTCGTTTGACCCTTTTTGTTTCGAGCTTGTGGAGAAAAGGCAGAAGAGCAGCAGCAGAGAGACAGCAGGCCGTGGATCTTCTCCGGCCAATGAGCTGCTTCTGAAGCGCACTGAGATTTCCGGGAGGAGACGCTTAATCACAACCAGCTCGGCCTTCACTGCAGCGTCCATGGTCCTGCATTCAAACCCCATTATGATCACCGCATGAGAGTGAAGAACAGAACTCATCTGCTGAACAGTGATCAGACAAAGACCTTTATCACCATGGGAACACTGCCTGAGAGACAGATCCAGGCAGATGCTGGAGGAGAAACGAGAGGGAAATGAAAACATGGGCTATTTTTGAGATGAATAATTACACAGTTTAGCACATTCAGCTGTTTTGAGGCTCATTTGTTTAAAATTCCTCCACCTCTTCACTCCTGTCCCTCCTGCCCAGTTTTCTACTGAGTCAGTACTGGACTGGACTGGACCCAGTGGTCACTGCAGGACCGGTAAAGCAGGTACGCAAGTGTTTAGTATCCACACAACCTCGGACGCACTACATCACCCACCTGTCCAACTTCCTCTAACACAGGACCACCACTCTACACGCTGCTGCTCAGTTAAACTCCACTCAGACTTTATTTCAGATCCTTTATCCTGAAACTGAACTCAGACGCCATCGAGCTGGAACTCAGAGATCAGGAGTTTATCAGTTCTACCTCAGAAGAAGAATCAGTTGCTCTAACGTCTGTAGCAGCAGCTTCAACAGCAGCACTACACACAAAGCCCACGCTCCACTTACCAACATTTCTTCTCATGGCATACACGGTGAGCTGCGGTCACACATATAAAAACATATCACGATTCTGGAGGTCTGAACTTTAGCTAACAACGTGCACATTAAGAAAGTTCAGCCATATGGGATATAAATCAAAGATGAGCTCTAATATCTGAACTTCTTAGAGGTAAAATGTTTAAAATCTTAGAGGTAAAATGTTTAAAAACAGAATAAAAACAAACTTACAATAAACAAACCAAACAATCACCATTCCACACCAAACCCAGACCATTATCCCCCCTCCACCAAACTTTATTGTAGCATTAACCTCACCTTCACTGAAACTGAGGGTCCAAGCCCAAACCATGAAACCCCCCGAGACCATTATCCCCCCTCCACCAAACCTTATTGTTTGCACTAAATCACATACATAGAACATACAGAGTTCAGTAGCAAAGAAATCAGGTATTTGTGTGTGAGAGTAGTTGATGGAATATGTCATCCCTGCCTGAGTCCATCACCACTTGTCCTACTCCTCCCAGGTGATTATTGGCTCCAGGTGAACAGATGCTGTCCAGGATAATGAGGATGACTGATGATGGGACAGGCTGTCCAGCGGCAGTGATGGGGCGAGAGGCTTAGCGGAGGAAAGTATGATTTCAGGGCTTTTCTCTCCTCTGGGTTGTGTTTCAACAACAAACTGTCTTTAGAAATTCCAGTCAGGACTAATCACAGCACTGGGACTGCAATACACTTATCAATAACATTCGATTAAATACAGACTAACCATGAAATTCTCACAGACAGATTAAGAACTGGGCTCAGGAACTGTTTCTAAACTGGTTTAGTTCATACCTGCATGGAGGAACTACTTTGTAGAAATAGAGAATATCGTTTCTGAGAGTGTTCTCCAGGGTTCGATTCTCAGGACGCTCTTATTTAATATATTAAAACCTCCTCCTGACCAAATCCTACAAGACCAGATCTTACCACAGCTGTCCAGATATGATTCAGATCTAATTGGCCCTCTGTCCAAACAATTATGGTCCCCTTGACTCCCCGTGCCTAGAGCTCACTAACTGGATGGGACTAAACTTTCTGAAGAAAATAAAACAGAGAGAAATATAAATGAGAGGTTCAGACCAGCTGCCTGGTACGAGACTAAGAGCTCACAAGCTCCAGGACCCCTTACAGGCTGGAACCAGGACACGTTCCTGAATTCCAGGATTACTGTTTTGTCTGTGATGCTGAAGACCGGGTCGTTCTCTTCCTCATCTGTAATAAAGTTTAACACCAGTTGTTCAGATGAGGATTTGGATCAGGTTTTTATGAACAGGCATCTGTGGTGGCCAGTCCAGGACATGCCACTGGTTTCATAAGGATTCAAATGGATTGTTTTCAGTTTCCAGATGAAACTGTTTGGGCTCATTAGTACTTAAAACCAGTTATATGTCTAACTACAATGACCAGTTGGAACCTGACCAGTTGGAACCAGTATGACTGTTGGGTTTCTGCTGGTATTTTCCTCCTGGGTGACGTTGGCAGTTTCAGATAAGACACTGTTTATCAGAAACACCAGAACGCAGCAGACTCGACACTACAAAGAGACTCACCGTTGGCGGTTAGGAGGAACGATGGCGTGATGTCTTAATCCTCTAGAACTGCGTGACGAATCCCCCAAATCTGGAGGACACACGCTTTTCTCCCACTGCGGTTCTGAGAAATCAGATTTAGATCAGACGAGCTCACAGACACGGCAGGTCTCCTTGTCCTGCTCGGGACAAAGATCCTGACGGACCAGTGCAGTCCTGCTGTTTACATTACACAACCTCAGAACAGAGACTCGTAATGAAGAAACACTCATGAGGTGAACTTCTAGATGTTATTCAACATGCTGAAGGTCATGTTTCAGGCTTTCCCAAAGTGGGGGTCATGATGACATTCTGGGGGGCCGCCAGCTACTTTGGAGAAGGCTGTGTGATCTCCAGAGGCTGTTAATTGAGACGGACAGCCAACAGACCTAAATGAAAAATCATCTAGGGTTGGGGTTAAAATGAATGAACATCATCTGAGATGCATCATATCTGTTTGCGCTGGTGCATCTGGAGGCATCTCAGCATTGAAGCTTGGTGTCTCTTGGTTACCAGTGTCGTGGTGTGAGCTTTTATATAGTTTTCATTTCTATGGTGTAAGAACGTGGTTCCTGAAAGGGGAAGTATTGGGCTGCTGTGTTTAAATTCACGGCTCTTGTGGGCTTTTAAACTGTTCAGCCGAGTTTAGGATCACAAGAGTTCAGTCTCTGGATCTGCTCAGGCTGAGCTGCTGAAAAGCTGCAGATATTATGTTCTTCTAATGTCACACGTAAACACACGTTTCTCTGAATGTGGAGGAGTCAGAGGTGACAGCAGCGACCTTTCATAGCGACTTCACTGAGTCATTAAGAAAGCGTAGTAGTCCACAGGTTTCATAACCACTGAAGAAGCTGTTCAGAGACCAGAGCACCGATTACACACGACACATAACTGATAACGGGCTGCTGGCCTTCATTTATAAATACTTCACGCTCACTTCAGACCTCTATAGACCACCAGAGTGAACATACAGCAGCAGAATCAGCTCGTCAGCTCTATAAAACACAATCATCATCATCATTCCATATTCCATCATCTCACCCAGAAACTAGTGATTCACATCACACTCCAGACCTGAGTCTACTGGCCGCCTTGAGACCCCAAATCAATCCCGATTCCAGAAAAACCCAAAAGGTTCTACCAGTTCCATTAGAGCGTTGCTTTTTTTACTTAATTCGTTCTGCTATTTCAACCTCCTCCACTCTACCTGTGTAGGGCACTTACTCACAGTCTGAGGTCTCCCAGCCCCTGAAATGTTTTCCAGAAGTCTCACAGCAAGAGGTTGAAGGCATCGTCAGGAGGATGAAACCTTCCACCTGTGCCCTGGATCTCTTTCCTACATCTCTGGTGAAAGCAAACATCTCTGCCATAAGTCCTCTGATTACTACTGTAATAAATCATTCTCTCCAGGCTGGGCTTGTTCCATCTTCCCTAAAGGCAGCCATAATCAGACCACGTCTCAAAAAACCTACTACTGATCCTGAAGTCTTTGCAAATTATAGGCCCATCTCTAATCTTCCCTTCCTCTCTAAAGTCCTGGAAAAGGTAGTCGCCGCCCATCTTCAGGACCATCTGAAATGCAATAACCTGTATGAGAAATTTCAGTCTGGTTTCTGCTCACAGTACAGAAACAGCTTTGGTTAAGGTCACAAATGACCTTCTGATGGCAGCAGACACTGGCTCACCTTCACTCCTCATCCTCCTGGATTTGTCTGCTGCATTTCACACTGTTGACCACGGCATACTCCTCAACCAGCTTCATCATACCGTTGGACTTACAGACACTGCCATAAATTGGTTTCAGTCTTATCTGACTGACAGGACGGAGTACTTAACCTTTGTTAAGGCAAAATCTCAGACACACACTATGAACTGCGGAGTCCCCCAGGGGTCAGTTCTGGGCCCCATCCTCTTTAATATACATGCTTCCTCTTGGCCATGTCATTAGTCGCCATGGAATTTCATTCCACTGATTACTAATGATGTGCAACTTTACCTTAAAATTGACACATGCTCTGCTGCAGCCTCTTCATCGTCAATATCATCATCACAACTTGCCGCCTGTTTAGAAGATATACAGGTGTGGATGGAACACAACTTCCTCCAATTGAATAGTGCCAAAACGGAGGCAATCATGATTGGCACCCCACATCAGACTCAGTCAACCTCCATGACCAGTATTACATTCTCCGGCCACAACGTTTCACTCTCCTCATCAGTCTCCAATCTTGGTGTAAGGTTTGACCCTCAGCTCACTTTTGAGGCCCAGATAAAGCACCTCTGCAAGATCTCCTTTCACCATCTCAGAAACATCGCCAAACTCCGCCCTACTCTGACTGCATCTGATGCTGAAAAACTGGTTCATGCTTTCATCTCCTCCAGACTTGACTACTGTAATGCACTCCTCATTGGGAGTCCTGGCGAGAGTCTTCAGAGGCTACAGTACATTCAGAACAGCGCTGCTAGGATTCTGATGAGAGTGTGTAAACATGAGCACATCACACCCGTCCTCTGTGCTCTTCACTGGCTTCCCATCTCTGCCAGGATCGAATACAAGATCTCCCTTCTCACCCACCAGTGCATCTACGGCAATGCCCCCGCCTGTCTGAAAGAACTCCTCACCCCACTGACTTCATCACGAGCCCTTCGTTCTATGAAAGCAAATCGCCTCCTCCCCCCTAGAACTAAACTCAGCACCATGGAGGATCAGACCTTCTGTTCTGCTGCTCCTCGCTTATGGAATGCTCTACCCGACCATCTGAGGGCACTACAGTCGAGTGAGAGTTTCAAGAAAGGATTTAAAACTTTTCTATTTAGCAGAACTTACAATATCTGATCTGATCTTCCTATTATAGTAGTTCTTTATTTTATAGAGATATTTCTACTGTGTAGCACTTTGAGATTTGCTTCAAATGTAAAGTGTGTTACAAATAAAATGTATTATTATTATTATTTATTAGTTCCACCAGTTCTATCAGTTCCACCAGTTCTATCAGTTCCACTAGTTCTACCAGTTCTACCAGTATCGCCAGTTCTACCAGTCGGTAATGACGGCACCGCTGGTCTAAAACTAGTACTGTTTGTGACTCTCATGATGATGTTTTGCAAGATCTCAAATTCTACTGTTGTTTTGGGAAGAACGCTAGTATAATAGTCCTAAAATTAAATATTTATATATATTTAAATATAAATATTAACAAACAAAAACCCCTCACAGGCAGGTGAAGTGAACACGCTAGGCTTCTGGACTGAGTGAGGGGTTCAGTGAGCTCCTGGTCTGGGAAATGTTCTTCAGGTTAAATCAAACTGACGGACGCTCAGAGTTCTGACAGGCCTGTCAAAAACAGTGTAGGACCTGCAGAGAGTCTGGCTGCTCGAGTTCCTCAGTGGTTCTCTTCTGCCACCGGAACAGAAGCTCTTCTCTTATTCCTCTCTGAGTCCACGTCTTCTCCGCCGCTGCAGTTCTCTTTCTTCTCGACTCTGTCATTGATTGCAGCAGCACATTATTTTAAAAGTGTGAGTGAGGACTGGACGCTGTCAGTTCAGTAGATCTGTTATGTAAGTATTGATGAAACATTCTTTCTGAGCGCTAATCTCACCGAGCTCACCGCCGCGCTCTACTTACAGCGCCGAAAATTACAGCCCTGTACCAACAACACGCCACCTCAGAGTCAGGCCCGTTATTCAGTTCAGAAATCAGTCCCTCTGCACGCTAGCAGTGATCAGGTTCTGTCAATCACAGGCTGACCTCACGCCCCTGGTCACAGTAAACATGACTCACCGTTTCCGGCTCTGAAGCGTCAGCTGAGTGACAACTTATTACCATACGACTGTGAATCAGCAGACCACGAATAATAACTCTCCTCTTCAGCCCCGCCCACCCACCACCCAGCTACACTGTCCTCCCCGACACTGTCCTCCCCGACACTGTACGGAAACTCATAACTGGATAGAACATCTACTATGATGTCTGATTCACGCTGAATTAGATGTTTAGACTGTCCAAGTCTTCAGCAGAGTTTATTGTAAAAGGCTGAATTCTGGAGATTACACAGTTAACCACTCTGAATGATGACCTGCTAGTAACTATGGCAACTATAATATACCTGTTTATGTGTAACTTGGTGACAAAATAAAACGCTTTCAGGTTTATATATAGATTTAATTATTTATATATATATATACATAGATTTCTAGATTAAAATATATAGATTTATAGGTTTATAGCACTAATCATTAAAAAGTATTCCTCATTTCCACATACAAAGAATTTTATAAGTAGTCACCACAGCTCTCACCTCTGACCAGTGAGTTACTGAGACTGGGAGGTCAATAACAGTCCAGTCCACCTTAAACTCTCTAACTACATCTCACCTGTTCAACACACACACAGCACCGACTCCACTCAACAGAACCTCCTCGACTTCCTTTTCAGCTTCTGTTTTACTCTCATCTCTTCTTTATTATCTATATCACATACCTGGTTTATTGAGTAGCTCACAGTAAGCAGCCTACAGCACTACCACAGCATTTTAGTAAAGTGTTATTGTATATTATAGTAATGTGTTATTGTATATTATAGTAAAGTGTTATTGTATATTTTAGTAAAGTGTTATTGTATATTTTAGTAATGTGTTATTGTATATTATAGTAAAGTGTTATTGTATATTTTAGTAAAGTGTTATTGTATATTTTAGTAAAGTGTTATTGTATATTTTAGTAATGTGTTATTGTATATTATAGTAATGTGTTATTGTATATTATAGTAAAGTGTTATTGTATATTTTAGTAATGTGTTATTGTATATTTTAGTAATGTGTTATTGTATATTATAGTAATGTGTTATTGTATATTTTAGTAAAGTGTTATTGTATATTTTAGTAATGTGTTATTGTATATTATAGTAATGTGTTATTGTATATTTTAGTAAAGTGTTATTGTATATTTTAGTAATGTGTTATTGTATATTATAGTAATGTGTTATTGTATATTTTAGTAAAGTGTTATTGTATATTTTAGTAAAGTGTTATTGTATATTTTAGTAAAGTGTTATTGTATATTTTAGTAAAGTGTTATTGTATATTTTAGTAATGTGTTATTGTATATTATAGTAAAGTGTTATTGTATATTTTAGTAAAGTGTTATTGTATATTTTAGTAAAGTGTTATTGTATATTATAGTAAAGTGTTATTGTATATTTTAGTAAAGTGTTATTGTATATTTTAGTAATGTGTTATTGTATATTATAGTAATGTGTTATTGTATATTATAGTAAAGTGTTATTGTATATTTTAGTAAAGTGTTATTGTATATTTTAGTAAAGTGTTATTGTATATTTTAGTAAAGTGTTATTGTATATTTTAGTAAAGTGTTATTGTATATTATAGTAATGTGTTATTGTATATTATAGTAAAGTGTTATTGTATATTTTAGTAAAGTGTTATTGTATATTTTAGTAAAGTGTTATTGTATATTTTAGTAAAGTGTTATTGTATATTTTAGTAATGTGTTATTGTATATTATAGTAAAGTGTTATTGTATATTTTAGTAAAGTGTTATTGTATATTTTAGTAAAGTGTTATTGTATATTATAGTAATGTGTTATTGTATATTATAGTAAAGTGTTATTGTATATTATAGTAAAGTGTTATTGTATATTTTAGTAAAGTGTTATTGTATATTTTAGTAAAGTGTTATTGTATATTATAGTAAAGTGTTATTGTATATTATAGTAATGTGTTATTGTATATTATAGTAAAGTGTTATTGTATATTTTAGTAAAGTGTTATTGTATATTATAGTAATGTGTTATTGTATATTATAGTAAAGTGTTATTGTATATTTTAGTAAAGTGTTATTGTATATTTTAGTAATGTGTTATTGTATATTATAGTAATGTGTTATTGTATATTTTAGTAAAGTGTTATTGTATATTATAGTAAAGTGTTATTGTATATTTTAGTAAAGTGTTATTGTATATTTTAGTAATGTGTTATTGTATATTATAGTAAAGTGTTATTGTATATTTTAGTAATGTGTTATTGTATATTATAGTAAAGTGTTATTGTATATTTTAGTAAAGTGTTATTGTATATTATAGTAATGTGTTATTGTATATTATAGTAAAGTGTTATTGTATATTATAGTAATGTGTTATTGTATATTATAGTAAAGTGTAATTGTATATTATAGTAATGTGTTATTGTATATTATAGTAAAGTGTTATTGTATATTTTAGTAAAGTGTTATTGTATATTTTAGTAATGTGTTATTGTATATTATAGTAAAGTGTTATTGTATATTTTAGTAAAGTGTTATTGTATATTTTAGTAAAGTGTTATTGTATATTATAGTAAAGTGTTATTGTATATTTTAGTAAAGTGTTATTGTATATTTTAGTAAAGTGTTATTGTATATTATAGTAAAGTGTTATTGTATATTTTAGTAAAGTGTTATTGTATATTTTAGTAAAGTGTTATTGTATACTATAGTAAGGTGTTATTGTATACTATAGTAAGGTGTTATTGTATACTATAGTAAAGTGTTATTGTATACTATAGTAAGGTGTTATTGTATACTATAGTAAGGTGTTATTGTATACTATAGTAAAGTGTTATTGTATACTATAGTAAAGTGTTATTGTATATTATAGTAAAGTGTTATTGTATACTATAGTAAGGTGTTATTGTATATTATAGTAAAGTGTTATTGTATATTATAGTAAAGTGTTATTGTATACTATAGTAAGGTGTTATTGTATACTATAGTAAGGTGTTATTGTATACTATAGTAAAGTGTTATTGTATACTATAGTAAGGTGTTATTGTATACTATAGTAAGGTGTTATTGTATACTATAGTAAAGTGTTATTGTATACTATAGTAAGGTGTTATTGTATACTATAGTAAGGTGTTATTGTATACTATAGTAAGGTGTTATTGTATATTATAGTAAGGTGTTATTGTATATTATAGTAAAGTGTTATTGTATACTATAGTAAGGTGTTATTGTATATTATAGTAAAGTGTTATTGTATACTATAGTAAGGTGTTATTGTATATTTTAGTAAAGTGTTATTGTATATTTTAGTAAAGTGTTATTGTATATTTTAGTAAAGTGTTATTGTATATTATAGTAAAGTGTTATTGTATATTTTAGTAAAGTGTTATTGTATATTATAGTAAAGTGTTATTGTATATTTTAGTAAAGTGTTATTGTATATTATAGTAAAGTGTTATTGTATATTATAGTAAAGTGTTATTGTATACTATAGTAAGGTGTTATTGTATATTATAGTAAGGTGTTATTGTATATTTTAGTAAAGTGTTATTGTATATTATAGTAAAGTGTTATTGTATATTATAGTAAAGTGTTATTGTATACTATAGTAAGGTGTTATTGTATATTATAGTAAAGTGTTATTGTATATTATAGTAAAGTGTTATTGTATACTATAGTAATGTGTTATTGTATATTATAGTAAAGTGTTATTGTATATTATAGTAAAGTGTTATTGTATACTATAGTAAGGTGTTATTGTATATTTTAGTAAAGTGTTATTGTATATTTTAGTAAAGTGTTATTGTATATTTTAGTAAAGTGTTATTGTATATTTTAGTAAAGTGTTATTGTATATTATAGTAAAGTGTTATTGTATATTATAGTAAAGTGTTATTGTATACTATAGTAAGGTGTTATTGTATATTATAGTAAAGTGTTATTGTATATTATAGTAAAGTGTTATTGTATACTATAGTAAGGTGTTATTGTATATTATAGTAAGGTGTTATTGTATACTACAGTAAAGTGTGCTTGTATATTATAGTAATATGTTATTGTATATTATAGTAAATTGTTATTGTATACTACAGTAATGTGTGCTTGTGTATTTATACCCCTGGATTTGCTCCCAGTGTTTACTGGAGTAGTGGGATTAAAGTTTACTAGAGTAGTGTGATTAAAGTTTACTAGAGTAGTGTGATTAAAGTAAACAGCCTGTTTGTTGTTTTCTTAGTGTTTGGTTTATTTATTGTTCTCTCTGTTTTCACCTGTACGTGTATGCACCTGCTCTGCTGCGTGGTCAGGGTTTGTGGAGTACTGTTGAGTAATGAGCTGTGTTATGAATGTACGTTCTCAGATCTGCTTTTCTGCTGGGGGGTGAGATTGCTTCATTTGAACTCGGGGGGCGCCGTAGGGCTCCTGTATCAATCGTGCTGGTGGAGCGTGATGGAAGCTTAGCTCTTATTTCAGGCGAACATTGTAGAATATGCAGCGTCTCCAGCCCAGAGCAGCAGACACCAGCGCGGCAGTAGAGCTGGTGATGTTGAGTCTTAGCTCTCGTATGAGTCATCAGATTAGCCTGTTCTGAGATCAGACTGTTCTGAAGTTGTGTAAATTGGCCGGTGATGAGAAATGCAGGCCTGGGTGGTTCAGGTGAGAGAACCTGCTTATCTCAGAGTCATGTTGGATCCCGGCGGCCTGTGAAGTTGATTGGAATCGTTTCGAGAGCGTGGACTGCAGCGGGATTCCCCCGGACAGGCCGAGTCTGGGTTCTGAGCTAGCGTACTGAAACGGTGATGCGCTGACATGGGTTGCCAGATTGCAGCTTCACAAAGGTTTAACAAAGCACTGACATTTAACTGTACAATGACAAAGCAGCCTTCAATATTGTTCCTACTGATGAAGTGATTAGAGGGAGTTATTGTCTGGTGTGCAGAGTATTATCGCCCGGCTGTTTCATTAGGAGGAATATTAGTTGTTTAAAGTCAGACATTGATGTTGTGCGTGCTCCTGCTGCTGTTTACTCTCTGAATAAATAGCAAAATTGTGTTTTCTCTGTTAGAAATCATGAGTATTGCAGTCTAGACTAAGAGGATTGCATATTTTCTCCGTTTTCCTGCTTTAATCAACCTCGTTCATCTGATACACTTAATATCCAGCCAGTAATAATGTAAATGTAATATACTTTAAACCCATATTTAATTAATTATTTATTCATCAGAGAGCTTAATTTCTTCACATAGCGCTCATTAGCCGTGACTTCTATATTTCTTACTTAGTGTTCTTCACATTTTCATAAACATACACAATTTTCACTGTTGATATTTTTTTTTATGTATTTATGAGGACACCTGACTGCCACTCCTGTATGGGATCATATTCCATAACTACTGCTGGAGGAACGTAACTGTGTAACATGTCTTTGTGATTATTAACATCACCTTCACTGGAACTGAGTGTCCGAGTCCAAACCCTGAACCCCCCCCAGACCATTATCCCCCCTCCACCAAACTTTACTGTAGCATTAACATCACCTTCACTGGAACTGAGGGTCCGAGTCCAAACCCTGACCCCCCCCAGACCATTATCCCCCTCCACCAAACTTTACTATAGCATTAACATCCCTTTCATTGGAACTGAGGGTCAGAGTCCAAACCCTGAACCCCCCTCCTCAGACCATTATCCCCCCTTCACCAAACTTTACTGTAGTATTAACATCACCTTCACTGGAACTGAGGGTCCGAGTCCAAACCCTGACCCCCCCCCCCCCCAGACCATTCTCCCCCCTACACCAAACTTTACTGTATCATTAATATCACCTTCACTGGAACTGAGGGTTTGAGACCAATCCCTGAACCCCTCCACCTAGACCATTATCCCCCCTCCACCAAACTGCACTGTAGCATTAACATCCCTTTCACTGGAACTGAGGGTCAGAGTCCAAACCCTGAACCCCCCCCCAGACCATTATTCCCCCTTCACCAAACCTTACTGCATTAAAATCACCTTCCCAGTGAAGGTAAGGGTCCGAGTATTCTGTATACAGAAGTTATTAAAGAATAAAAAGAACCTCACAGCCAGGCAGAGAACCAGGCAGGAACCTGTGTGATGTTGAATCTAGTCCTGGTTTAGAGGAGCACGTCCTCTTTTCCTCCTCATATCAGTTGATTTGGGAACTGAATCACTCTTTTTTGGAACGTTCCAGAACAGGTCCGGGTAAGTTTGTACTGAATTTGTAGACTTTATTGCTTCATTTCGTTTCTTATTGCTAGAGTTTATTGGTGTTTGTGCCGCCCGGTCTGTGGTGGTCTCACGCGTTCCTGCACTTATTTATTTATTTTCCTCAGAAGTGCTTCATCGTACGCAGCCAGGTGGGAAAATCTCTCCGGCTCCGTTTGTAATCATACTCTGTTCTTTTTTCTGAATGCGCTTCCATTAGACCAGCTCCCCACGGAGGCTTCATTTACATCTGAACTGAGCGGCACGGCAGGATCTCCAATCACTCCCTACATCCCTCCAGTATGGTTTTATATATAGAACCCACAGCCTTTGATCTCTTTCATTATCAGGAGCTTATACACACCTGATTATTACCTATCACCTTTCCAATAATCTCAGTGGTGCGTCTCATCTGTAAGCCCAGCGCCGTCAGTGTGTTTATATTCCTTACTTCCAAAAACAGGTCAAAACAACCTCCAGCATTCCCATCTCCGTGGTCAGTGTGGGTCCTGGAGAGGTCAGGGAATGGGGACGGGATTTTCTCCGGGAGAGTGGAGAAGTATGGAATGTAGAAATGGCTGAATTGGAAAATCGGAGCTGATAATGATGCTATTGACGGGCTGATGGGCCCAGTGCAGTAATCTCCCCAGAGTCGCTAATCCCAACACAGGCCTGCTGCATTAGCATAGCCTGCATTTCCTGCGTCCCACTTCCTGTGTTTATATGAGCTTATTCACCAAAACAATCATAATTTATTCTTATACGACCGTAAGACTATTTCTGTTACTGTCATTAAGACTGATGCACTATATGATCAAAAGTAAGTAGACGTCCCGCCTAATTATTTACATATATGGCGATTAGCAGACGCTCTTATCCAGAGCGACTTACAGAAGTGCTGTGTGTTCAGTCAGAGTATGTACCTTTATCTAGTACAGACAGGTTTAAATCTAAACTGCTCTTAAACTCAAACACTGCTATAAACTAGAGCCAGTACTGATACCTAGACAGAAGATAACTAGATCTAAGATTAGACACAGAGCAACACCTAGCAGGACTGGAACACCTACAGAGAAGAGAATAAACACAGTACATACAGTATCAGTGCAGGACTTATCCAGAGTTCCTAGAAGATACAGTGGAATTACAGTGCTTCAGAAGATCAGTGTTTATAAGTGCTTCACACAGAGACGGTGGTCTTCAGTCTGTGTAACCCTAACCCTAACCCTAAACCACACCTGAAACTAGTACTAGCAGTCAGCTCTAGAACCAGTTAAACAACCTGGTAGCAAACAGTCTAAGCCAAAAGTGAACACACTAGCTGGGCCGTTTCTCTCCGGGGTGTTCTAGTCTGAGGGGTGGGGTTCAGGGTTTGGGCTCGGAGCCTCAGTTCCAGTGAAGTTGATGTTGATGCTACAGTAAAGTTTGGTGGAGGGGGGATAATGGTCTGTTGGGGTTTCAGGGTTTGGACTCAGACCCTCAGAACACTCATTTGTTTTTGGACAGTCAGAATTTCTTAAAGCTGAATAATTTCTTACTGGATTGTTTTTCCATCAATCTTCAGTTAAATGTAGTCTCATATATTCAAATATCCAAAACGTGCAGTGGAAATATTCAGGAACCTCGAATTACACACGTGTTCTATTGCAGGCATCACGAGTTCAGGTTCAGATTGTAGAGTCACTTATTTAACTACGACCCACTGATCCAGAGTCAGATCCTGAAAGTCAGACAGAACGAGTTGGTGGATCCTCGTTCACAAGCCAGGCTGGAGCAGCACAACACAACACCACACCGAGAACTGTCGGACGTTTAGTGATGATTTCTAATGTACAGCAGTGTAGCTATCACATCTCCAACAGCTCCATACTCATCTGTTATTGGAGGGTTGGCTGCCAATCAGAACTCGATATGAGAAGGATATAAGAAGGATATAAGAAGGATATGAGAAGGATGTGAGAAGGATGTGAGAAGGATGTGAGAAGGAAATGAGAAGGATATGAGAAGGATATGAGAAGGATGTGAGAAGGATATGAGAAGGATATAAGAAGGATATAAGAAGGATATGAGAAGGATATAAGAAGGATATGAGAAGGATATAAGAAGGATATAAGAAGGATATGAGAAGGATGTGAGAAGGAAATGAGAAGGATATGAGAAGGAAATGAGAAGGATATGAGAAGGATATGAGAAGGATATAAGAAGGATGTGAGAAGGATATGAGAAGGATATGAGAAGGATGTGAGAAGGAAATGAGAAGGATATGAGAAGGATATGAGAAGGATATAAGAAGGATATGAGAAGGATATGAGAAGGATGCGAGAAGGATATGAGAAGGAAATGAGAAGGATATAAGAAGGATGCGAGAAGGATGCGAGAAGGATGTGAGAAGGATATGAGAAGGAAATGAGAAGGATATGAGAAGGATATGAGAAGGATGTGAGAAGGATGTGAGAAGGAAATGAGAAGGATATGAGAAGGATATGAGAAGGATATGAGAAGGATATGAGAAGGATGTGAGAAGGATGTGAGAAGGAAATGAGAAGGATATGAGAAGGATGCGAGAAGGATGTGAGAAGGATATGAGAAGGAAATGAGAAGGATATGAGAAGGATATGAGAAGGATGTGAGAAGGATGTGAGAAGGAAATGAGAAGGATATGAGAAGGAAATGAAAAGGATATGAGAAGGAAATGAGAAGGATATGAGAAAGAAATTACGCTTATAGATTTATATCCTCACGTGATGAAGAGCTGCTGTCAGTGATGTTAGATCTGAAGCACTGAAGACCTGCATCTGGACCAGCGGGACAGTAGATGTTAGACCTTGTGGACAGCAGCTCTGAGGTTCTGAGGAACAGCAGTGTAAGAGTGGTGAGAGTTCAGAGCAGGTTCTGTGGGAGGTGTGAAAATCACTGAAGGGTCTCGTAAGTATTGGTTTCCAATAGAAAGACCAGGATCTGCATAGCGATGACCTTATCCAGAACGTTCCCTAGAAAGGTTGGCCGCTGGACTGTAATGATCATAAACTGCTGTATCCTGGCGACGTCTCTGAAGGACACGTGTTCAGCAGCTCAGACCGGGGGTGGAGTGGGGGTGGAGCTGTGAGAGTCGTGTGTGTTAAAGGAGAAACAGGAAGGGACGTTAGACTGAGGGGGGAGGAGAAAGCTGGGGAGGAGGTTTATTGATGAGTTCGGAGAGAGAGCAGGTGAAGGTAAAGCTGTGCTCAGATGGTCCACAGAGCTCCGGGCAGATGCAAAACTGGGTCAGATGAACTCATTAGTGGTTGTTGACAGACATTTAGAATTCCTGCTCTGTAGTAGGAAGTGTGGACAGGAGATCGGATCCATCAGCAGGATTAATTATCTGTTATTTTAATTGATTAGGAAAGGGGAGTGGACGCTGGTGCCCCCCCCCCCCCCCAATCAATTAAAATACCTAATCAGCCGAAGGCTATCTGCTCCTCTGTGTGTAATAACTATCACCTGTTTCTGTTAATGACTGTTACAGCACGGACTTTAGACCTATCAGAGAACAGTCTGTGGAGTGGGGGGCTGTGAGGGGTGTGGAGTGGGGGGCTGTGAGGGGTGTGGAGCGGGGGGGCTGTGAGGGGTGTGGAGGCTGACCACAGCGAGTGATCAGTCTGCAGACGTACGGGAGCGTCCGCAAAGCAGGAGTTAAACACTCTTTCCAGATCTACAGCACCAGGTCCACCAGGTCCACCAGGTCCACCAGGTCTACCATCTCCACCATCCACCAGCATCACAGAGACACTACCTTCCTTTGATCTAATGTATTACTATCACCTGTACAGCCTGCAGTCTCTGAATCTACATCTACCAGGTGGACCAGTGAGTAGTAGGAGTGTCTGATAGAGTGGACAGTGAGTGGACACAGAGTGAGGTCAGCTGATAATGATACAGTGAGGAGAGTGTGAAGGTGCCAGATCCTCTGGTAATTTTGAGAATTCCTCTTTTTCCCGAGACATTGTCTTCTCAGTGGGTTGTGCGACTCTCAGCCATTCACTCCCACGCAGTGGACAGCGACAACCATCCAGCGCTCATCACGCCGGAGAACAAGGACAGAAAACAGACCTTCAGCAAAGAAAGCACAGCTTAGAAACTTCTGTCTTCTTTAAATTGATGAAGGCCGAGAGAGAACTTCACACGCCCACGCAGGCCTGTGGACTGAACGCCGTCAGGAACAGTGAGAAGGTTTTAAAGCTGCACTCGAGTTAAAGAGTTTTATTGAAGATGAAAGATCTGCAGAGACGCTGGGAGAAGACTGAAGCCTCGTCTGAGGATTTCAGCGTGAACGCGGTTCTAAAGAAACTTTTAATGGGTTTTCAGTCTTTACATTATTTGGAGGTTCTTTAAAAGTTTTATACGAGGGTATGCGACCATACGGCTAAAATAAAACGTATACAGTAAATTCTGAGTAGAGAAGCATCAATACCAGCAATCCTGCTTCACCTTCAACATCCTTATAAACTCAGAAGACACGTGTAGCTTCACTGGTGGGTTTCACAGTAAATACAATGTGTAGATTAGTGTTGTAGACATGGAGACCCCTGGTTACCATCACCACCACTGTAAACACCATCACCACCACTGTAAACATCATCACCACCACCACTGTAAACACCATCACCACCACTGTAAACATCACCACCACCACTGTAAACATCATCACCACCACTGTAAACACCATCACCATCACTGTAAACATCATCACCACCCCTGTAAACATCACCACCACCACTGTAAACATCATCACCACCCCTGTAAACATCACCACCACCACTGTAAACATCACCACCACCACTGTAAACATCATCACCACCACTGTAAACACCATCACCACCACTGTAAACACCATCACCACCACTGTAAACACCACAATATATATATAATATACAAAATATTTCTTTACTGAGAGAGTCCAGGGAAGGTCCATAACTCTAACCAAGAGTGTAGATGTGCTCGTTGGTGGGAACCTATGAATGTGAAATGTCATCATCAGCATTAATGAAAGTAGAAACTAGAGATCAGAGCTACAGACGACAGCCTGCTGTACGCTGTGCGCCAAAGCCGGCGTTACCGTTAACGTTACTATGATTCAGTTCGTTACTGAACTAGTCTTTAATGACGTACACATTTATTTAAAAAATAGCTTTTTCAGACGTTTACAGATCGGGGTCTTTTTTTCGGAGGGGATGAAATTATTGGTGGGGACTCAATTCAGTCCATGCTAATTCTACACCCTTGACCCAAACCATAGACCACCTTTCAGCAGATCTGACCACACTGCCAAAACAGAGTTCCACAAAACACGCCTAAGAGTTTAATGTGGAACAAACCGAGTGGGAGAATTTCAAATCCAGTCTAAAGCTTCATAAAAGCCGAGCTCGAGGTTGACGGTGTCCTCTCCAGCACTGTGGCCCTGCTGTCAGCACCGGGAGCCACAGCTGTAGAAGACACAGCGGCTGTATGTGGGCTCTGCTGATCAGAGAAAGACCTGAACGCTCTGAGAACAGTTTAGCTCTGATTGTATTTAATCTCAACAGTATGAACGTCTTTGTTCACAGCTTTACCAGCAAACGGCCACAGAACCAGCCGGCCTGAAGCGGTCGTCTCCATCTGTTCTGCTCGACGACCGTCTCCATCAGATGGCCGAGACCAGTACACTAAGCTTCTCCCTTCTGTGGCCGTGAGTGGATTTTGTGCATCAAGCGTCTCTCTGATCAAATAAATAAATCAAATCAAAGAGTTTAATATTCCATACGCACTACCATCAACTTCTCACCTACACTGCAGAAATCATATTTACACACCAGTCCAGGAGTGTCTCTCAGTCCAGGAGTGTCTCTCAGTCCAGGAGTGTCTCAGTCCAGGAGTGACTCTCAGTCCAGGAGTGAGCCAGAGCTCCTACCTAGAAGATAAAGAGTTCATCTGTGTGAACAATATGATTAATTTCAATAATCCAGTAGATCAGTGCTCCACACAGAAGATCTTCAGTTTGAACTTCAGACAGCCAGTGGAAGTTCATTCCACCATCTGAGCTCCAGGGCAGAGAAGAGTCTGACGCTGGTCTTCCAGCATCTTGAAGGATGGTGGGTTGAGCTGAGCTGTTTGTGAAGTTCGAAGGTCTCCAGGTACAGATCAGCTCTTGACCACGACCACAAAGAGGTCCAGTCTTGGCTTTGTAGCTAAGATCAGCCACTTTCAGGTGGAGCAGGTGTGCTGGGAGCAGGTAGAGCAGCATTGGCCCCACCAGCACAAAACCTATTTTCATTACTGCCCCCTGTCCTGCTGCCCCCCGTCCTGCTGCTCCTCGCTCTGCTGCTCAGAGACGTCCTCGTCCTCGTCCTCCTTTTCAAGCCTCTCGTTGGATTCAGGGCTTGGTATCGTTAGCTGAACTGATCTTAATGATCCCTGATCAGTGTCTGTAGCTGGAGTTACTGGCTGACTCAGAGAGGAAGTGTGAGAGTGAAAACAGGGTTATTATCTCTACTGGTTCTCCAGAGTGTGTGTGTGTGTGTGTGTGTGTGTGTGTGTGTGTGTGTGTGTGTGTGTGTGAGTGAGTGTGTGTGTGTGTGTGTGTGTGTGTGAGTGAGTGTGTGAATGTGTGTGTGTGTGTGTGTGTGTGTGTGTGTGTGTGTAAGTGTGTGAGTGTGTAAATGTGTGTCAGAGTAACATGTGTTTCTGCTTCAGCAGCAGATCTTGAGGACACCTGAACATCAGAGCTTCGTGAGCTTTAACAGCCTCCACTCTTCTGGAAGGAGCTTCTACAGGATTTTGTAGTGTCTGTGAGAACTTGTGTTTGATCTGAAGAGCTTTTGTGAGCTCAGGCGCTGAAGGTCTGGCTCACCGTTCACATTCCAGTTCATTCCACAAGTGTTGAGCTCAGCACTCTGGAGTTCCTCCAAACCAAACTCCTCAGCCAGGTCTTCATGGAGCTGCTACTGGACAGGAACATGATCATGCTGGAGCAGGAAAGAGTTAAACTGCTGTGCAGTAGGAAGTATGTAACTGTGTACACTGTCTTTGTGTGCTGTAGCAGTAACATCACCTTCAATGGAACTGAGGGCCCAAGCCCAAACCCTAAAACCCACCCGACCATTATACCCCCTCCACCAAACTTTACTGTTGCATTAACATTACATTAAAGTGATCAACTCTGACCATTACAGCGATCAACTCTGATCATTACAGTGATCCACTCTGACCAGTACAGTCATCTACTCTGACCATTAGAGCGATCAACTCTGACCATTACAGTGATCAACTCTGACCAGTACAGTCATCTACTCTGACCATTACAGCAATCAACTCTGACCATTACAGTCATCAACCCTGACCATTACAGTGATCAACTCTGACTATTACAGTGATCAACTCTGACCAGTACAGTCATCTACTCTTACCATTACAGCGATCAACTCTGACCATTACAGTGATCAACTCTGACCATTACAGTCATCAACTCTGACTATTAGTCATCAACTCTGACCATTACAGTGATCAACTCTGACCATTACAGTGATCAACTCTGACCATTACAGTGATCAACTCTGACCATTACAGTCATCAACTCTGACTATTAGTCATCAACTCTGACCATTACAGTGATCAACTCTGACCATTACAGTGATCAACTCTGACCATTACAGTCATCAACTCTGACTATTAGTCATCAACTCTGACCATTACAGTGATCAACTCTGACCATTACAGTGATCAACTCTGACCATTACAGTCATCAACTCTGACTATTACAGTGATCAACTCTGACCATTACAGCCATCAACTCTGACCATTACAGTCATCTACTCTGACCATTACAGCGATCAACTCTGACCATTACAGTCATCAACTCTGACCATTACAATGATCAACTCTGACTATTACAGTGATCAACTCTGACCAGTACAGTCATCTACTCTTACCATTACAGCGATCAACTCTGACCATTACAGTCATCAACTCTGACCATTACAGTGATCTACTCTGACTATTACAGTGATTAACTCTGACCATTACAGTGATCTACTCTGACTATTACAGTGATCAACTCTGACCATTACAGTCATCAACTCTGACCATTACAGCCATCAACTCTGACCATTACAGTGATCAACTCTGACTATTACAGTCATCAACTCTGACCATTACAGTCATCAACTCTGACCATTACAGTGATCAACTCTGACCATTACAGTGATCAACTCTGACCATTACAGCCATCAACTCTGACCATTACAGTGATCAACTCTGACCATTACAGTGATCAACTCTGACCATTACAGTGATCAACTCTGACCATTACAGTCATCAACTCTGACTATTACAGTGATCTACTCTGACTATTACAGTCATCAACTCTGACCATTACAGTCATCTACTCTGACCATTACAGCGATCAACTCTGACCATTACAGTCATCAACTCTGACCATTACAGTGATCTACTCTGACCATTACAGTCATCAACTCTGACTATTACAGTGATTGACTCTGACCATTACAGTCATCAACTCTGACCATTACAGTCATCAACTCTGACTATTAGTCATCAACTCTGACTATTACAGTGATCAACTCTGACCATTACAGCGATCAACTCTGACCATTACAGTCATCTACTCTGACCATTACAGCGATCAACTCTGACCATTACAGTCATCAACTCTGACCATTACAGTGATCAACTCTGACCATTACAGCCATCAACTTTGACCATTACAGTGATCAACTCTGACCATTACAGTGATCAACTCTGACCATTACAGTCATCAACTCTGACCATTACAGTGATTGACTCTGACCATTACAGTGATCAACTCTGACCATTACAGTGATCTACTCTGACTATTACAGTCATCAACTCTGACCATTACAGTCATCTACTCTGACCATTACAGCGATCAAAACTTGTGTTTTGTTTGTGTGTGGGTGTTTGTGTTTTATTTGTGTGGGTGTTTGTGTTTTGTTTATGTTTTGCTTGTGTGGGTGTTTGTGTTTTGTTTGTGTTTTGTTTGTGTGTTGTTTGTGTGTGGGTGTTTGTGTTTGTTTGTGTTTTGTTTGTGTGTGGGTGTTTGTGTTTTGTTTGTGTTTTGTTTGTGTGTGGGTGTTTGTGTTTTGTTTGTGTTTTGTTTGTGTGTGGGTGTTTGTGTTTTGTGTGTGTTTTATTTGTGTGGGTGTTTGTGTTTTGTTTGTGTTTTGTTTGTGTTTTATTTGTGTTTTGTTTGTGTTTTGTGTTTTGTTTGTGTTTTATTTGTGTGGGTGTTTGTGTTTTGTTTGTGTTTTGTTTGTGTGAGGGTGTTTGTGTTTTGTTTGTGTGTGCGTGTTTGTGTTTTGTTTGTGTTTTGTTTGTGTGTGGGTGTTTGTGTTTTGTTTGTGTTTTATTTGTGTGGGTGTTCGTGTTTTGTTTGTGTTTTATTTGTGTTTTGTTTGTGTTTTATTTGTGTTTTGTTTGTGTTTTATTTGTGTTTTGTTTGTGTTTTGTTTGTGTTTTGTTTGTGTGTGGGTGTTTGTGTTTTATTTGTGTGGGTGTTTGTGTTTTGTTTGTGTGTTGGTGTTTGTGTTTTGTTTGTGTTTTATTTCTGTGGGTGTTTGTGTTTTGTTTGTGTTTTGTTTGTGTGTGGGTGTTTGTGTTTTGTTTGTGTTTTGTTTGTGTGTGGGTGTTTGTGTTTTGTTTGTGTTTTGTTTGTGTTTTGTTTGTGTGTGGGTGTTTGTGTTTTGTTTGTGTTTTATTTGTGTGGGTGTTTGTGTTTTGTTTGTGTTTTATTTGTGTTTTGTTTGTGTTTTGTTTGTGTTTTATTTGTGTTTTGTTTGTGTTTTATTTGTGTTTTGTTTGTGTTTTGTTTGTGTGTGGGTGTTTGTGTTTTGTTTGTGTGTGGGTGTTTGTGTTTTGTTTGTGTTTTATTTGTGTGGGTGTTTGTGTTTTGTTTGTGTTTTGTTTGTGTGTGGGTGTTTGTGTTTTGTTTGTGTGTGGGTGTTTGTGTTTTGTTTGTGTTTTGTTTGTGTGTGGATGTTTGTGTTTTGTTTGTGTGTGGGTGTTTGTGGTTTGTTTGTTTGTGAGTGTTTGTGTTTTATTTGTGTGGGTGTTTGTGTTTTATTTGTGTGGGTGTTTGTGTTTTGTTTGTGTTTTGTTTGTGTGCAGGTGTTTGTGTTTTGTTTGTGTGTGGGCGTTTGTGTTTTGTTTGTGTTTTGTTTGTGTGTGGGTGTTTGTGTTTTGTTTGTGTTTTATTTGTGTGGGTGTTTGTGTGTGGGTGTTTGTGTTTTGTTTGTGTTTTGTTTGTGTTTTGTTTGTGTGCGGGTGTTTGTGTTTTGTTTGTGTTTTGTTTGTGTTTTGTTTGTGTGTGGGTGTTTGTGTTTTGTTTGTGTTTTATTTGTGTGGGTGTTTGTGTTTTGTTTGTGTGTGGGTGTTTGTGTTTTGTTTGTGTTTTGTTTGTGTTTTGTTTGTGTTTTGTTTGTGTGTGAGTGTTTGTGTTTTGTTTGTGTTTTATTTGTGTGGGTGTTTGTGTTTTGTTTGTGTTTTATTTGTGTTTTGTTTGTGTTTTATTTGTGTGGGTGTTTGTGTT
This sequence comes from Megaleporinus macrocephalus, assembly GCA_021613375.1. Classification (NCBI taxonomy): domain Eukaryota; kingdom Metazoa; phylum Chordata; class Actinopteri; order Characiformes; family Anostomidae; genus Megaleporinus; species Megaleporinus macrocephalus. The sequence continues at coordinate 748,894 of CM038723.1, forward strand.
TTGTTTGTATTTTGTTTGTGTTTTGTTTGTGTGTGGGTGTTTGTGTTTTGTTTGTGTTTTGTTTGTGTTTTATTTGTGTTTTATTTGTGTTTTGTTTGTGTTTTATTTGTGTGGGTGTTTGTGTTTTGTTTGTGTGTGGGTGTTTGTGTTTTATTTGTGTGGGTGTTTGTGTTTTGTTTGTGTGTGGGTGTTTGTGTTTTATTTGTGTGGGTGTTTGTGTTTTGTTTGTGTGTGGGTGTTTGTGTTTTGTTTGTGTTTTATTTGTGTGGGTCTTTGTGTTTTATTTGTGTTTTGTTTGTGTTTTGTTTGTGTTTTGTTTGTGTTTTATTTGTGTTTTATTTGTGCTTTATTTGTGTTTTGTTTGTGTTTTGTTTGTGTTTTGTTTGTGTGTGGGTGTTTGTGATTTGTTTGTGTTTTATTTGTGTTTTGTTTGTGTTTTATTTGTGTGGGTGTTTGTGTTTTGTTTGTATTTTGTTTGTGTTTTGTTTGTGTGTGGGTGTTTGTGTTTTGTTTGTGTTTTATTTGTGTGGGTGTTTGTGTTTTGTTTGTGTGTGGGTGTTTGTGTTTTGTTTGTGTTTTATTTGTGTTTTGTTTGTGTTTTGTTTGTGGAGCTCCACGTATGACTCGCTCTCGCTCGGCGGCGGGCTTTCAGAGCAGATACATAACAAAGCCAGTTAGCCATTTACCTGTTAGCATTAGCATTATTAGCGGAGGCTGTTTATCCGTCACTGTTTATTTAATTACTGTTTATTTCGACTGGCAGCTGATTAATTACACACCCAGAAACATTTGATGGCCTCTAATCAGTAGCGGGAGTGGAATGTGGGAGGTGTTCATTAACAGCGCCACCCGCTGAGAGAGGCTCGTAATAACTTTTCCTCTTTCTGCACATTTAATTTACTTTGTTTTTATTTGTGTGTTAATTTTTCCTCGTTAATGCGTCTCCTGCTCTTTGTTCTGTCGTCCTGACAAAACATTAACAGACGCTTTGCTTTAGTAGGACATTTGCAGAAAGTGGTTGATATTTGCTGTTAATTTGCTGCGTTTGATTGTATTGGGTCTGCTGAGCTGGGAGCGGCGTGGTGTGACGGTGTTGGGAGATTACTGTGAGGTGTATATTCCTCCCTGTTCAGTAGCAGAACCCCACAGTATTATATTATTATTATTATTATTATTATTATTATTATTATTTTAATTGTTGTTGTTGTTGTTGTTTATATGTGACACAGTGAATTCTGTTTAGTCTGTTGAAGCGTGTTGATCTCAGAGGAAGTGAACATTGCGACGTGTTTCAGGTTTTATTAAATGTGATACGATATTTCGTCCTACTGAGATCCAATAATCAGGAACATTATTCAAGTTGAACAAATGCAGTAAAATCAGTTTATATTTGCTAAATATTAAAATTCCTGTCTGTGCAAAAACAACAATCATACACAGAGCTGTACAAACACATTATTATATATTAAACTATTTATTTACTCAGTACACACTTTATTATTAAATATTAAACAGTATTAATAGAGTAAGTAGTACTTTTACACTTTATTAATAAATATTAATCAGTATTAATAGAGTAAGTAGTGCTTTTACACTTTATTATTAAATATTAATCAGTATTAATAGAGTAAGTAGTGCTTTTACACTTTATTATTAAATATTAATCAGTATTAATAGAGTAAGTAGTGCTTTTACACTTTATTATTAAATATTAATCAGTATTAATAGAGTAAGTAGTACTTTTACACTTTATTAATAAATATTAATCAGTATTAATAGAGTAAGTAGTGCTTTTACACATTATTATTAAATATTAAACAGTATTAATAGAGTAAGTAGAGCTTTTACACTTTATTATTAAATATTAAACAGTATTAATAGAATAAGTAGCGCTTTTACACTTTATTATTAAATATTAAACAGTATTAATAGAGTAAGTAGTACTTTTACACTTTATTATTAAATATTAATCAGTATTAATAGAGTAAGTAGTGCTTTTACACTTTATTATTAAACATTAAACAGTATTAATAAAATAAGTAGTACTTTTACACTTTATTATTAAATATTAAACAGTATTAATAGAGTTAGTAGAGCTTTTACACTTTATTGTTAAATATTAATCAGTATTAATAGAGTAAGCAGTGTTATTACACGATTATTAAATATTAATCAGTATTAATAGAGTAAGTAGTGCTTTTACACTTTATTATTAAATATTAATCAGTATTAATAGAGTAAGTAGTGTTATTACACGATTATTAAATATTAATCAGTATTAATAGAGTAAGTTGAGCTTTTACACTTTATTATTAAATATTAATCAGTATTAATATAGTAAGTAGTGCTTTTACACTTTATTATTAAATATTAATCAGTATTAATAGAGTAAGCAGTGCTTTTACACTTTATTATTAAATATTAATCAGTATTGATAGAGGAAGTAGTGCTTTTATACTTTATTATTAAATATTAATCAGTATTAATAGAGTAAGTAGTGCTTTTACACTTTATTATTAAATATTAATCAGTATTAATAGAGTAAGTAGTGCTTTTATACTTTATTATTAAATATTAATCAGTATTAATAGAGTAAGCAGTGCTTTTACACTTTATTATTAAATATTAATCAGTATTAATAGAGTAAGTAGAGCTTTTACACTTTATTATTAAATATTAATCAGTATTAATAGAGTAAGTAGTGCTTTTACACTTTATTATTAAATATTAATCAGTATTAATAGAGTAAGTAGTGCTTTTATACTTTATTATTAAATATTAATCAGTATTAATAGAGTAAGCAGTGCTTTTACACTTTATTATTAAATATTAATCAGTATTAATAGAGTAAGTAGTGTTATTACACTATTATTAAATATTAATCAGTATTAATAGAGTAAGTAGTACTTTTACACTTTATTATTAAATATTAATCAGTATTAATAGAGTAAGTAGAGCTTTTACACTTTATTATTAAATATTAATCAGTATTAATAGAGTAAGTAGTGTTATTACACTATTATTAAATATTAATCAGTATTAATAAAGTAAGCAGTGCTTTTACACTTTATTATTAAATATTAATCAGTATTAATAGAGTAAGTAGTGCTTTTACACTTTATTATTAAATATTAATCAGTACTAATAGAGTAAGTAGTGTTTTCCATACGTCAGTGTGTTTATTTAACTCTTTCCAAGCTTCTCCTAAACAACCCAGTATTATTATCAGTTCTGATCTAATACCTGCTTTGACTGCTCAGTACTTCATTAAGATAAATCAAGATTTGCTGCTGAAGGAAGTGAACACATTCATACAATGTCTGGGGCGTCCAGGAGAAATCTGGAACCTAACTTTGTTCTTCAAACTTGATCAAGATCTGATCTACTTCTCTCACAATAACATATTCATGTTACTTTGTATTGTGTTTATGATCATTATCATCTGTTCTAATCAGATCTGCTGTTTTTACTGGTAATCAGACACTTACTGATCAGATAAAGACTGATTATCTATCAGATCAGACTCTAATCAGTGGTGTATGTGTGTATATTATGAAGTGAGTGTAATATTAATGGTGATGCTGAATATATATATATATATATATATATATATATATATATATATATATATATATATATATATATATATATATATATATATATATTGATATTATATTATGTATATAGAGTAAACTTTTTAAACAGTCTCTGGAATGAAGCAGCCGAGCGGTCTCGGAGCGCTGATGAGAACTTCACACTCGGGAACACCGTGTGGACTCTGGCTTCATTCACGACTGCTTTCTGTTTTATATGTTAATGTTTTACAATCAAACACACGTTTACATCTAGAGCTCTTTAAACTCTTCAGAAGCTCTGACTGAAACTCTGACTGAAACTCTGACTGAAACTCTGACCGAAGCTCTGACTGAAACTCTGACTGAAACTCTGACTGAAACTCTGACTGAAGCTCTGACTGTAGCTCTGACTGAAACTCTGACTGAAGCTGTGACTGAAGCTGTGACTGAAGCTGTGACTGAAACTCTGACTGAAGCTCTGACTGAAGCGCTGACTGGAACGCTGACTGAAGCTCTGACTGGAACGCTGACTGAAGCTGTGACTGAAACTCTAACTGAAACTCTGACTGAAACTCTGACTGAAACTCTGACTGAAGCTGTGACTGAAGCTGTGACTGAAACTCTGACTGAAGCTGTGACCGAAGCTCTGACTGAAGCTCTGACCGAAGCTCTGACCGAAACTCTGACCGAAACTCTGACTGAAGCTCTGACTGAAACTCTGACTGTAGCTCTGACTGAAGCTGTGACTGAAGCTCTGACTGAAGCTCTGACTGAAACTCTGACTGTAGCTCTGACTGAAGCTGTGACTGAAGCTCTGACTGAAGCTGTGACTAAAGCTGTGACTGAAACTCTGACTGAAGCTGTGACTGAAGCTGTGACTGAAACTCTGACTGAAGCTGTGACCGAAGCTCTGACTGAAGCTCTGACTGAAGCTCTGACTGAAGCTCTGACTAAAGCTGTGACTGAAACTCTGACTGAAGCTGTGACTGAAGCTGTGACTGAAACTCTGACTGAAACTCTGACTGAAACTCTGACTGAAGCTCTGACTGAAGCTCTGACTGAAGCTCTGACTGAAGCTCTCACTGAAGCTCCGGTTTATAACACGTACCATCTGGCACTGTGCCAGTGGCGGCATATATGAGTGAGTGAGTGAGTGAACAGGCTGTTGGGTCCAATCACTGCGTCCACATTGATCGGGCTGTTAAGAGGGTGAGCAGTAGAATCTTCTGGACTGAGAAGTATCTAGAAGATACTTTAAAGATGGTCTTTAACCACTAAGTGCTTAAAAGTGATTCCTGCTCAGAAACAGTCGAACACAGAGTGCCACTGAGCAAGAAGATGACACCTGTGTTCTGATGATATCACTCCATCTGCTAAGAGCTGTGTGGAACAGGGGGCACCATTTAAAGGAGCAGTTCATAGAAAAATCAATCCCCCCCCCCCCCCCACAGACACCAGATGCAGCCCGTCAGACGGAACCTGCACAATACAAAGTAAGATGAATATGTTATTGTGAGAGAAGTAGATCAGATCTTGATCCAGTTTGAAGAACAAAGTTAGGTTCCAGATTTCTCCTGGACGCCCCAGACATTGTATGAATGTGTTCAGTTCCTTCAGCAGCAAATCTTGATTTAGCTTAATGAAGTACTGAGCAGTCAAAGCAGGTATTAGATGAGTCGGTGAGTGAGGTTCTCCTGGTCAGGACTTGGTGAGTGAGCTTCTCCTGTTCAGGAGTTGATGAGTGAGGTTCTCTTGATCAGGAGTTTGTGAGTGAGGTTCTCCTGTTCAGGAGTTGATGAGTGAGGTTCTCTTGATCAGGAGTTCGTGAGTGAGGTTCTCCTGTTCAGGAGTTGGTGAGTGAGGTTCTCTTTATCATGAGTTGGTGAGTGAGGTTCTCCTTTTCAGGAGTTGGTGAGTGAGGTTCTCCTGCTCAAGAGCTGGTGAGTGAGGTTCTCCTGTTCAGGAGTCAGTGAGTGAGGTTCTCCTGTTCAAGAGTCGGTGAGTGAGTTTCTCCTGGCCAGAAGCTGGTGAGTGAGGTTCTCCTGGTCAGGAGTCGGTGAGTGAGGTGATGCTGTTCAGGAGTTGATGAGTGAGGTTCTCTTGATCAGGAGTCGGTGAGTGAGGTTCTCCTGGTCAGGAGTCGGTGAGTGAGGTTCTCCTGGTCAGGAGTCGTGAGTGAGGTTCTCCTGGTCAGGAGTCAGTGAGTGAGGTTCTCCTGTTCAGGAGTCGGTGAGGGAGTTTCTCCTGGTCAGGAGCTGGTGAGTGAAGTTCTCCTGGTCAGGAGCTGGTGAGTGAAGTTCTCCTGGTCAGGAGTTGGTGAATGAGGTTCTCCTGGTCAGGAGTCAGTGAGTGAGGTTCTAGATAAGATGGTAAGACTCTCATTGGCTGACTATGGAGCGGTACTGACTGGGCAGAACAGACGCGGGTCCCGGTTCTGGTTATCATGGCGCTGCTGTGTGCTGGTCAGTAATGACTGCCATGGATCACACCATGGAGAAACCATGGCTGCATCAGAAACCCTGAAGCTGTTTCCCACCAGTGCTCCTCCTGGTGTTTCCCACCAGTGCTCCTCCTGGAGTTTCCCACCAGTGCTCCTCCTGGTGTTTCCCACCAGTGCTCCTCCTGGTGTTTCCCACCAGTGCTCCTCCTGGTGTTTCCCACGAGTGCTCCTCCTGGTGTTTCCCACGAGTGCTCCTCCTGGAGTTTCCCACCAGTGCTCCTCCTGGAGTTTCCCACCAGTGCTCCTCCTGGTGTTTCCCACCAGTGCACTAAGAGCGTCATTAACTCGTCTGTACCTTCAGTTCAGCTCATTTCTGTAAAAGTTGTTTTTCTCCGGTTCCTGCTCTCTCTCTCGGCTCCTCAGCTCCTGTTCCTCCAGGGTGAGAGAGAAGCAGAAGGAGGGGGAAACAGTAGTAGCAGGAAAAGTTTCTGGATGCAGCCCAACTACATAGGCGTGAGGTTCATACAGAGCAGGAGGAGACGGCCGCTGAGGCCCAAACACCAACGCGGGTCAGAATGAGAAGACTTCACTTTCTCAGTCCAGCCTCGTTATGTAAGTGTGATGTGTTTAGAGATTCTGTCAGTAATTAATTAATTAAGCTTTTAACAATAACTGTTCTTCACTCACTTCTACTCTGATCTACACGACCGCTCTCATACAAACCCAACACCGGAGCGTACACTCACACAAACCCTGACCCACCTTCACACTCTGAGAGTCTGCAGAGAAGAACGAGCCAGATGAAGATAATGAGGTGAACTTTCAAACTCAGCTCAGAGGAACAGACCACTCTGAGCTTCACACACTCTCCATTATAAAGATTATAAAGGTGTATCTGTCCCCCCATTAAACCTGAAGACCACTCTGTCCCCCTGAGCTACACACACACTGTCTGCTGAGCGACTGTACACACAGTATCTTCTGAGCGTGTAGAACAGAGAACGTTCTCCAGGTGACTCCAGGTGACGCTGTATTTGGAGACACTGGCTGAAGAATGTAGGAGTGCAACACAACGTCTTCCAGAACCATATACACACAACCAACATACACACTAGACAGCGCAACACAACCAGACAATACAATACAACAATACAACAGTACAACAGTACAACAATACAACAGTACAACAGTACAACAATACAACCGTACAATAGTACAATGGTACAGCAATACAACAAACCAACAGAACAACAATACAACAGTACAACAATACAATAATACAACAGTACAATGGTACAACAATACAACATTACAACAATACAACAATACACCAATACAACAGTACAATGGTACAAAAATACAACAGTACAACAATGCAACAATACAAAAACACAAAGATACAACAATACAACAATTCTAACCCTATTTCTCATGGGACTCTCGTGTGGGAGCCGTAACACTGTAACACTGTAAGACTGTAGCACTGTAATGATGTAGCACTATAACACTGTAGCACTGCAGCACTGTAGAACTGTAACACTGTAGCACTGTAGCACTGTAACACTAACACTGTAGCACTGAAACACTGTAGTACCGTAACACTGTAGCACTGTAACACTGTAACACTGTAGCACTGTAACACTGTAACAATGTAGTACTGTAACACTGTAGAACTGTAACACTGTAGCATGTTAACGCTGTAGCACTGCAACACTGTAACAGTGTAACACTGTAACACTAGTACTGTAACGTTGTAACACTGTAACACTATAGTACTGCAACACTTTAGTACTGTAACACTGTAGTACTGTAACACTGCAGTACTGTAACACTGTAGTACTGTAACACTGTAACACTAGTACTGTAACACTGTAACACTGTAGTACTGTAACACTATAACACTGTAGCACTAGCACTGTAACACTAGCAGAATCAGAATCAGAAATACTTTACTGATCCCAGGGGGAAATTGCAGTTTTTAACAATGTAGCACTGTAACACTGTAGCACCGTAACACTGTAGCACTGTAACACTTACACTGTAGCACTGTAACACTGTAGCACTAACACTGTAGCACTGTAGAACTGTAACACTGTAACACTGAAACACTGAAACACTGAAACAATGAAACACTGTAACACTGTAACACTTACACTAACACTAACACTTTAACACTAACACTGTAACACTTTAACACTGTAACACTAACACTTTAACGCTGTAACACTAACACATTAACACTGTAGCGCTGTAACAATGTAACACTAACACTGTAACACTTTAACACTGTAACACTAACACTTTAACATTTTAACACTTTAACACTGTAACACTAAAATTTTAACATTTTAACACTTTAACACTAACACTGTAGCTCTGTAGGATTGTAACACTGTAACACTAACACTGTAGCTCTGTAGGACTGTAACACTGCAACACTGTAAGACTGTAACACTGTAACACTAACACTGTAGCACTGTAGCTCTGTAGGACTGTAACAATGTAGCTCTGTAGGACTGTAACACTGTAACATTGTAGCACTGTAGGACTGTAACACGGTAGCTCTGTAGGACTGTAACACTGTAACACTAACACTGTAGCTCTGTAGGACTGTAACACTGCAACACTGTAACACTGTAACACTAACACTGTAACACTGTAGCTCTGTAACACTGTAACACTAACGCTGTAGCTCTGTAGGACTGTAACACTGTAACACTGTAGCTCTGTAGGACTGTAACACTATAACACTGTAGCTCTGTAGGACTGTAACACTGTAACACTAACACTGTAATACTGTAGCACTGTAGCTCTGTAGGACTGTAACACTGTAACACTCTAGCTCTGTAGGACTGTAACACTGTAGCACTGTAGGACTGTAACACTGTAACACTAACACTGTAGCACTGTAGCTCTGTAGGACTGTAACAATGTAGCTCTGTAGGACTGTAACACTGTAACACTGTAGCACTGTAGGACTGTAACACGGTAGCTCTGTAGGACTGTAACACTGTAACACTAACACTGTAGCTCTGTAGGACTGTAACACTGCAACACTGTAACACTGTAACACTAACACTGTAACACTGTAGCTCTCTAGCACTGTAACACTGTAGCACTGTAGGACTGTAACACTGTAGCACCGTAGGACTGTAACACTGTAACACTGTAAAACTGTAGCACGTTAACGCTGTAGCACTGCAACACTGTACCAGTGTAACACTGTAACACTAGTACTGTAACGTTGTAACACTGTAACACTATAGTACTGCAACAATTTAGTACTGTAACACTAGTACTGTAACACTGCAGTACTGTAACACTGCAGTACTGTAACACTGTAGTACTGTAACACTGTAACACTAGTACTGTAACACTGTAACACTGTAGTACTGTAACACTGTAGTACTGTAACACTGTAACACTGTAGCCCTAGCACTGTAACACAGTAACACTAGCAGAATCAGAATCGGAAATACTTTACTGATCCCAGGGGGAAATTGCAGTTTTTAACAATGTAGCACTGTAACACTGTAGCACTGTAGCACTGTAACACTTACACTGAAGCACTGTAACACTGTAGCACTAACACTGTAGCACTGTAGAACTGTAACACTGTAACACTTACACTAACACTAACACTGTAACACTAACACTGTAACACTTTAACACTAACACTTTAATGCTGTAACACTAACACATTAACACTGTAACACTGTAACACCTTAACACTGTAACACTGTAACACTTTAACACTTTAACATTTTAACACTTTAACACTGTAACACTAATATTTTAACATTTTAACACTTTAACACTTTAACACTGTAACACTGTAACACTGTAACACTGTAACATTAACACTGTAGGACTTTAACACTGTATAACTAACACTAACACTGTAACACTGTAGCACTAACACTGTAGCTCTGTAGGACTGTAACACTGTAACACTAACACTGTAGCTCTGTGGGACTGTAGGACTGTAACACTGTAACACTAACACTGTAACACTGTAGCTCTGTAGGACTGTAACACTGTAACACTCTAGCTCTGTTGGACTGCAACAATGTAGCACTGTAGGACTGTAACACTGTAACACTAACACTGTAACACTGTAGCACTGTAGCTCTGTAGGACTGTAACACTGTAGCTCTGTAGGACTGTAACACTGTAGCTCTGTAGGACTGTAACACTAACACTGTAGCTCTGTAGGACTGCAACACTGTAGCTCTGTAACACTGCAACACTGTAGGACTGTAACACTGTAACACTAACACTGTAACACCGTAGCACTGTAGCACTGTAGCTCTGTAGGACTGTAACACTGTAACACTGTAGCTCTGTAACACTGCAACACTGTAGGACTGTAACACTGTAGCACTGTAGTACTGTAGCTCTGTAGGACTGTAACACTGTAGGACTGTAACACTGTAACACTGTAGCACCGTAGGACTGTAACACTGTAACACTGTAACACTGTAGCACCGTAGGACTGTAACACTGTAACACTGTAGCACCGTAGGACTGTAACACTGTAGCTCTGTCGGACTGTAACACTGTAGCACCGTAGGACTGTAACACTGTAGCTCTGTAGGACTGTAGCTCTGTAGGACTGTAACACTGTAACACTCTAGCTCTGTAGGACTGTAACACTGTAGCACCGTAGGACTGTAACACTAACACTGTAACACTGTAGCACCGTAGGACTGTAACACTGTAGCTCTGTAGGACTGTAACACTGTAGCACTGTAGCTCTGTTGGACTGTAACACTGTAGCTCTGTAACACTGTAGCTCTGTAGGACTGTAACACTGTAGCTCTGTAGGACTGTAACACTGTAGCTCTGTAGGACTGTAACACTGTAGCTCTGTAACACTGTAGCTCTGTAGGACTGTAACACTGTAGCTCTGTAGGACTGTAACACTGTAGCTCTGTAGGACTGTAACACTGTAGCTCTGCAGGACTGTAACACTGTAGCTCTGTAGGACTGTAACAGACCTGCTACGTGAGCTCTCTGTCTGGATGTGACTCTCAGTTTGAACACAGTTTAAACAACTTTATTAGCTTCAGTAATTATCACAACAACTCAGCAACACCCCTGATTGCTCCAATAGTTATAAACATGGCTTTTGATTGGTTAATCATGGCTATTCTTTCACCAGTCAGCACTCCGGGATATTCACTCCTTTGTGTTTGACGTCCTTTGATGTGACGTTTAAATTGAACAGACGTAGAGAGTATCAGTGAAACAGAGCTGGTGACCTGAACTTCCTCCACAGTCTCTTCCTGGTGCCACTTTAATGTAAACATATTTCAGTGTTTCAGTGGACACTGTGGTCAGGAGGGCAGCACAGGGCAGCACAGGGTAACACAGGGCAGCAGAGGGCAGCAGAGGGCAGCAGAGGGTAACACAGGGCAGCAGAGGGCAGCAGAGGGTAACACGGGGCAGCAGAGGGCAGCAGAGGGTAACACAGGGCAGCAGAGGGCAGCAGAGGGCAGACTGTAGAAAGCAGCGTCAACATGAAAGCAAAGCCAGAGGCTGGACATTTCAGTGGTCCTGGCCTGGATGGGTTTGTCTTCTGAGAATCACTCAGTCTGAGAAGAAACAAAACAAGAGAAGCTTCACGCGTCAGAGCTCTGAGGTACAGTGGAGGACAGTCCCTGTTCCTGCTCCGGGTCAGTGGCTTCAGACACAGCGCTGAGGGCTGTTAGCTGATTAGCTGGTATAGAGGCTCAGTGTGCTGGATCATTAACCTGACATGACCTGACGTGTCCAGCGCTGGAGCTGGAAGCTCTTCAGGTGAAGGTTTGAACAGATGAAAGTGTGACCTTCAAGGCAGCAGCGTTATCAGAAAATAGTGTAGCCTCGCGCAGCTCCTCCTCTCCTCTCAGAAGAGCTCCTTCAGTCCACCGGCGTCAGGGAGGTCACTTCCAGCCGGCGGACTCATATGATGGACACTCTGCTACCACTCCTGCAGCCCGTCGCAGGAGGACACGCAGCACAGACAATCACAGCCCTCCGTCACCAGAGGGCACCTGTTTCCCATGAGCCTCTTCTAACGTCAATTTGCATAACAAAGCTCCTGACAGACCCCCCCCACACACACCCCCCCCACACACAGACACACAGTGTATAAGCTGAGACTGCGTGTGAACCTAAAGCTTTCATATCAGATAATCTAATCTCACCACCGCCCAGAGTCCCTCTACTGCACAACAACAGAGCTCCTCACCACAGGTAACACAACCCAGAGTGAGAGAGAGAGAGAGAGTGCAATTATGTGTGTATGTGTGTGATTGTGTGTGTGTGATTGATTGTGTGTGTGTCTGTGATTCTGTGTGTGTGTGTGATTCTGTGTGTGTGTGTGTGTGTGTGATTCTGTGTGTGTGTGATTGTGTGTGTGCGTGTGTAATTGTGTGTGTGTGATTCTGTGTGTTTGTATGATTCTGTGTGTGTGATTCTGTGATTGTGTAAGTGTGTGTGTGTGTGATTCTGTGTGTGTGTGTGTGATTGATTGTGTGTGTGCTTGTGTGTGTGTGACTATTTATGTATGTGTGATTGTGTGTGTGATTGTATGTGATTGTGTGTGATTGTGTGTGATTCTGTGTGTTTGTGTGTGATTCTGTGTGTCTGTTTGTGTGATTCTGTGTGTGTGATTCTGTGATTGTGTGTGTGTGACTGTATTTATGTATGTGTGATTGTGTGTGTGACTCTATGTGTGTGTGTGTGTGTGTGTGATTGTGTGTTTGTATGTTTGTGTATATGAGTGTATGTGTGTGAGTGTGTTTGAATGTATATGAGTGTGTATGTGTGTGTGTATGATTCTGTGTGTGTGTGATTGTGCGTGTGTGTGTATGTGTGATTGTGTGTGTGTATGTATGTGTGTTTGTGTGTGTGATTGTGATTGTGTATGTATGTGTGTGTGATTGTGTGTGTGATTCTGTGTGTGTGTGTGTGATTGTGCGTGTGTAACTGTATGTGTATGTATGTGTGTTTGTGTGTGTGTGTGTGATTCTGTGTGTGTGTGATTCTGTGTGTGATTGTGATTGTGTATGTATGTGTGTGTGATTGTGTGTGTGTGGTTGTGTGTGTGTGATTGTGTGTCTGAGTGTGTGTGTGTGTGTGTTTCTGTGTGTGTGTGTGTGTGTGTGTGTGATTCTGTGATTGTGTGTTTGTGTGTGATTGTGTGTGTGTGACTGTATGTATGTATGTGTGATTGTGTGTTTGTATGTGACTGTGTGTGTGTGTGTGTGATTGTTTGTGTGATTGTGTGTGTGACTGTGTGTGTGTGATTCTGTGTGTGTGTGTGTTTGTGTGTGATTTTGTGTGTGTAACTGTATGTGTGTATGTGTGATTGTGTGTGTATGTATGTGTATATGTGTGTGTGTGATTGTGTATGTGTGACTGTATGTACATATGTGTGATTGTGTGTGTGTGTGTCACTGTAAGTGTGTGTGTGATTGTGTGTGTGTGTAACTCTATGTGTGTGTGTGTGTGTATGTATGTGTATATGAGTGTATGTGTGTGTGATTGTGTGTGTGACTGTATGTGTGTATGATTCTGTGTGTATGTGTGTGTGTGTGATTATGTGTGTGTGTGCGTTTGTGTGTGTGTATGTGTATGTATGTATGTGTGTGTGTGTGATTGTGTGTGTGTATATGTGTATGTATGTATGTATGTGTGTGTGTGTGTGATTGTGTAATTGTGTGTGTGTGTGTGTGTGATTGTGTGTGTGTGTGATTGTGTGTGTGACTATGTGTGTGTGACTCTATGTGTGTGTGTGATTGTGTGATTGTGTGTGTGTGTGTGTGTGATTGTGTGTGTAACTGTATGTATGTATGTGTGATTGTGTGTGTGTTTGTGTGTGTGTGATTGTGTGTGTGACTATGTGTGTGTGTGTGTGATTGTGTATGTATGTGTATATGAGTGTATGTGTGTGTGATTGTGTGTGTATATGAATGTGTATGTGTGATTCTGTGTGTGTGTGTGTGATTTTGCGTGTGTAACTGTATGTGTGTATGTGTGATTGTGTGTGTGTATGTATGTGTATATGTGTGTGTGATTGTGTATGTGTGACTGTATGTACGTATGTGTGATTGTGTGTGTGTGTGTCACTGTGTGTGTGTAATTGTGTGTGTGACTCTGTGTGTGTGTGAGTGTGTGTATGTATGTGTATATGAGTGTATGTGTGTGTGATTGTGTGTGTGACTGTATGTGTGTGTGATTCTGTGTGTATGTGTGTGTGTGTGTGATTGTTTGTGTGTGATTGTTTGTGTGTGATTGTGTGTGTGTGATTGTGTGTGATAGTGTGTGTGTGTGTGTGTGTGATTGTGTGTGTGCATTTGTGTGTGTGTGTGTATGTGTATGTATGTATGTATGTATGTGTGTGTGACTGTGTGTGTGTGTGTGTGTGATTCTGTGTGTGTGTGTGTGATTGTGCGTGTGTAACTGTATGTGTATGTATGTGTGTTTGTGTGTGTGTGTGTGATTCTGTGTGTGTGTGATTCTGTGTGTGATTGTGATTGTGTATGTATGTGTGTGTGATTGTGTGTGTGTGGTTGTGTGTGTGTGATTGTGTGTCTGATTGTGTGTGTGTGTGTGTGTTTCTGTGTGTGTGTGTGTGTGTGTGTGTGATTCTGTGATTGTGTGTTTGTGTGTGATTGTGTGTGTGTGACTGTATGTATGTATGTGTGATTGTGTGTTTGTATGTGACTGTGTGTGTGTGTGTGTGTGATTGTTTGTGTGATTGTGTGTGTGACTGTGTGTGTGTGATTCTGTGTGTGTGTGTGTTTGTGTGTGATTTTGTGTGTGTAACTGTATGTGTGTATGTGTGATTGTGTGTGTATGTATGTGTATATGTGTGTGTGTGTGATTGTGTATGTGTGACTGTATGTACATATGTGTGATTGTGTGTGTGTGTCACTGTAAGTGTGTGTGTGATTGTGTGTGTGTGTAACTCTATGTGTGTGTGTGTGTGTGTGTATGTATGTGTATATGAGTGTATGTGTGTGTGATTGTGTGTGTGACGGTATGTGTGTATGATTCTGTGTGTATGTGTGTGTGTGTGATTATGTGTGTGTGTGCGTTTGTGTGTGTGTATGTGTATGTATGTGTGTGTGTGTGATTGTGTGTGTGTATATGTGTATGTATGTATGTATGTGTGTGTGTGTGTGTGATTGTGTAATTGTGTGTGTGTGTGTGTGTGATTGTGTGTGTGTGACTATGTGTGTGTGACTCTATGTGTGTGTGTGATTGTGTGATTGTGTGTGTGTGTGTGTGATTGTGTGTGTAACTGTATGTATGTATGTGTGATTGTGTGTGTGTTTGTGTGTGTGTGATTGTGTGTGTGACTATGTGTGTGTGTGTGTGATTGTGTATGTATGTGTATATGAGTGTATGTGTGTGTGATTGTGTGTGTATATGAATGTGTATGTGTGATTCTGTGTGTGTGTGTGTGATTTTGCGTGTGTAACTGTATGTGTGTATGTGTGATTGTGTGTGTGTATGTATGTGTATATGTGTGTGTGATTGTGTATGTGTGACTGTATGTACGTATGTGTGATTGTGTGTGTGTGTGTCACTGTGTGTGTGTAATTGTGTGTGTGACTCTGTGTGTGTGTGTGTGTGTGTGTATGTATGTGTATATGAGTGTATGTGTGTGTGATTGTGTGTGTGACTGTATGTGTGTGTGATTCTGTGTGTATGTGTGTGTGTGTGTGATTATGTGTGTGTGATTGTGTGTGTGATTGTTTGTGTGTGATTGTGTGTGTGTGATTGTGTGTGATAGTGTGTGTGTGTGTGTGTGATTGTGTGTGTGCATTTGTGTGTGTGTGTGTATGTGTATGTATGTATGTATGTATGTATGTGTGTGTGACTGTGTGTGTGTGTGTGTGATTATGTGTGTGTGATTGTGTGTGTGTGTGTGATTGTGTGTGTGATTGTGTGTGTGTGTGTGTGTGTGTGATTGTGTGTATGTATGTGTATATGAGTGTATGTGTGTGTGTGATTGTGTGTGTGACTGTATGTGTGTGTGATTCTGTGTATGATTCTGTGTATGTGTGTATGTGTGCGTGTGTGTGTGATTGTGTGTGATTGTGCGTGTGTGTGATTGTGTGTGTGTGTGACTGTGTGTGTGTGTGTGTGTGTGTGATTGTGTGTGATTATGTGTGTGTGTGTGTGTGATTGTGCGTGTGTGTGTGACTGTGTGTGTGTGTGTGTGTGTGATTGTGTGTGATTATGTGTGTGTGTGTGATTGTGTGTGTGTGACTGTGTGTGTGTGTGTGACTGTGTGTGTGTGTGTGTGTGATTGTGTGTGATTATGTGTGTGTGTGTGTGTGATTGTGCGTGTGTGTGTGACTGTGTGTGTGTGTGTGTGTGATTGTGTGTGATTATGTGTGTGTGTGTGATTGTGTGTGTGTGACTGTGTGTGTGTGATTGTGTGTGTGTGTGTGTGTGTGTGTGTGTGATTGTGTGTGATTATGTGTGTGTGTGTGATTGTGTGTGTGTGACTGTGTGTGTGTGATTGTGTGTGTGTGTGTGTGATTGTGTGTGTGTGACTCTGTGTGATTGTGTGCGTGTGTGATTGTGTGTGTGTGTGTGTGTGTGTGTGATTGTGTGTGTGTGTGTGATTGTGTGTGTGTGATTGTGTGTGTGTGTGTGTGATTGTGTGTGTGTGTATGTGTGTGTGTGTGATTGTGTGTGTGTGATTGTGTGTGTGTGTGATTGTGTGTGTGTGTGATTGTGTGTGTGTGATTGTGTGTGTGTGTGTGTGTGTGTGACTGTTTGTGATTGTGTGCGTGTGTGATTGTGTGTGTGTGTGTGTGTGTGTGATTGTGTGTGTGTGTGTCTGTGTGTGTGTGTGTGACTGTTTGTGATTGTGTGCGTGTGTGATTGTGTGTGTGTGTGTGTGTGTGATTGTGTGTGTGTGTGATTGTGTGTGTGTGTGTGTGTGTGTGTGATTGTGTGTGTGTGATTGTGTGTGTGTGTGTGTGTGTGTGTGACTGTGTGTGTGTGTGTGTGTGATTGTGTGCGTGTGTGATTGTATGTGTGTGTGTGTGTGTGTGTGTTTGTTAATATTTAGATAAACAGATTTTGTTTTTCTGATGAAGAAACTTTATTTTCTGATTTTGTCGACCAATCAGATCGTCTGATTGTCTGATCTCCGGCTCTGTGATTGGACTGTGTTTACTGTGATACTCGTTGTGCAGTAGTTGTGTTGATGTATACTTTGCTCACACTCAGAAATCTGAGTATGTAAATGAGGGGTCTCTGCACTGGTTGACCTCCGGGTTCATTTCTCTCCCGCCGCTCTGTCTCCGTTCTGTCTCCGCTCTGTCTCTGTTCTGTCTCCGCTCTGTCTCCGCTCTGTCTCCGTTCTGTCACCCTGCTTAGATGGTATTAACTCACTCACAGCTTAATCCAGACAGGTACCCTGCAGCTCTCAGCCCACTGATCCCACCAGGTTCTCGCTGAAGATCCGCCCACGCTCAGCTACGCTGCGTCTCAGGTCATTAGGATTTATTCTCTGGATGTTCTCCTCACTCTTATCTCACATAAACCCTCAACATTCGCTCTTCTAAAGATAGATCAGACAGACGACCTGAGGACAGCCTCACTATTTGGTCACTATTTGGTCACTATACACAGCGCTCATCTGGTGGTTCATTCTGCAGTGACACTGACGTGGTGGTGGTGTGTTAGTGTGTGTGTGTGTGGTGCTGGTGTGAGTGGATCAGACACAGCAGTGCTGCTGCTAGAGTGTTTAAACACTGTGTCCACTCACTGCCCACTCTACTGTCTTGTTGGTCCACCAGCTAGTTGTAAGGTCAGAGAAGACAGCTCATAGTTACGTACAGCTGTTTGATGCTTGTGGAGCTGGATGTTCTTCTCCCTCTATTACAGATGAAAGCTCTCAGTGCTGTTTGTCTGGGGGGTCAGTGCTGGTGGGTCGACCAGGTTTCACTGCTGGGACTCCTGTTTATGTGACTTATCTTCTTTGATGTTCCCCTGATGTAAGTAGATAATGTAATATCTAACACCCTCATATATATATTTATATATTTATATATGTATATATGTATATATTTATGTATGTATATATGTATATATTTATGTATGTATATATGTATATATTTATGTATGTATATATGTATATATTTATATATGTATATATTTATATATTTATATATTTATATATGTATATATTTATATTTGTATTTATTTATATATTTATATATTTATATATGTATATATTTATGTATGTATATATGTATATATGCTCGGCTGTTGTGTGTATATAAAGTTTGTGTTTTGTAGATTATTTCTTGGTAATAAATCTTATACGGTTGGAAAGTCTGTTTATCTCTGTTAATGGAGTCAGTTTTGTAAGGAACATGTGTCTGTGGGATGAGCAGAGCTGAGTAGAACTGAGTTGAGTAGAGCTGAGTAGAGCTGAGTAGAGCTGAGTAGAGCTGAGTAGAGTAGAGTTGAGTAGAGCTGAGTAGAGTTGAGTAGAGTAGAGCTGAGTAGAGTTGAGTAGAGTAGAGCTGAGTAGAGTAGAGCTGAGTAGAGCTGAGTAGAGCTGAGTAGAGTAGCGCTGAGTAGAGCTGAGTAGAGTAGAGCTGAGTAGAGTAGAGATGAGTAGAGCTGAGTAGAGCTGAGTAGAGCTGAGTAGAGTAGCGCTGAGTAGAGTAGAGCTGAGTAGAGTTGAGTAGAGTAGAGCTGAGTAGAGCTGAGTAGAGTAGAGTAGAGCTGAGTAGAGTAGCGCTGAGTAGAGTAGAGTAGAGTAGAGCTGAGTAGAGTTGAGTAGAGTAGAGTAGAGCTGAGTAGAGCTGAGTAGAGTAGAGCTGAGTAGAGCTGAGTAGAGTAGAGCTGAGTAGAGTAGCGCTGAGTAGAGTAGAGCTGAGTAGAGCTGAGTAGAGTAGAGCTGAGTAGAGTAGAGTTGAGTAGAGTAGAGCTGAGTAGAGTAGAGCTGAGTAGAGTAGAGCTGAGTAGAGCTGAGTAGAGTAGAGTAGAGCTGACTAGAGCTGAGTAGAGTAGAGTTGAGTAGAGTTGAGTAGAGTAGAGCTGAGTAGAGTTGAGTAGAGTAGAGCTGAGTAGAGTTGAGTAGAGTAGAGCTGAGTAGAGTAGAGTAGAGCTGAGTAGAGTAGAGTAGAGCTGAGTAGAGTAGCGCTGAGTAGAGTAGAGTAGAGTATGTGGGTTGAGCCCATAAAACATTTGCCAAATCCTCTCTGCCAGTGCCAAACAGCTTATTCTGCCATTGACTGGTTTGTTGCTTGGTGATTGGTGTTTGGTAATTGGTGCTTGGTGATTGGTGTTTGGTAATTGGTGTTTGGCCGTTGGTGTTTGGTAATTGGTGTTTGGTCACTGGTGTTTGGTGTTTGGTGATTGGTGTTTGGTCGTTGGTGTTTGGTAATTGGTGATTGGTGTTTGGTCATTGGTGTTTGGTGATTGGTGTTTGGTGTTTGGTCATTGGTGTTTGGTGTTTGGGGATTGGTGATTGGTGTTTGGTCATTGGTGTTTGTTTGGTGTTTGGTGGTTGGTGTTTGGTAATTGGTGATTGGTGTTTGGTGATTGGTGGTTGGTCGTTGGTGTTTGGTCATTTGTGTTGGTGTTTGTGTTTGTCATTGGTGTTTGGTGTTTGGTGATTGGTGTTTGGTGATTGATTGGTGTTTGGTCATTGGTGTTTGGTGATTGGTGTTTGGTGATTGGTGTTTGTGTTTGGTCATTGGTGATTGGTGTTTGGTGTTTGGTCATTGGTGTTTGTTTGGTGATTGGTGTTTGGTGATTGGTGTTTGGTCATTGGTGTTTGGTGTTTGGTCATTTGTGTTTGGTGTTTGGTCATTGGTGTTTGGTGATTGGTGATTGGTGTTTGGTGTTTGGTCATTGGTGTTTGGTGTTTGGTGATTGGTGATTGGTGATTGGTGTTTAGTGTTTAGTCATTGGTGTTTGTTTGGTGTTTGGTGTTTGGTGATTGGTGTTTGGTGATTGGTGTTTAGTGATTGGTGTTTAATGTTTGGTCATTGGTGTTTGGTGATTGGTGATTGGTGTTTGGTTTTTGGTGTTTGGTGTTCGGATGATTGAAGTTGGAAGAAACAAGAGATATCAGCAATTTAACAATGTATTCATTTAACAAACAGGAGCCTCGGCAGCGTGGTGGAGGAACCATACACAGCCAGAGCAGCCGGGCACCTCCTCCTCATGCTGGTCACACTCTGCTGCGGGGGGCATCCCTGTGTTGGTCACTCAGGCACGAACAGCACGGCCAAGCTGATCCCTCAAGTGTTCAACGGGGTTAAGGTCAGGACTGCTGGCAGACCATTCCATCCTCTCCACTCCCAAATTCTGGAGGTGGTCTCTGACTCCTGCTCTGTGGGGGCGAGCGCTGTCGTCTTGGAGGATAGAGCTCAGTCCCAGGCTGGAGATGTGGGATGGAATGACAGGGTGAGGAATTCATCTTCTTGGGGTCTTCTTGGGACGGCCTGTCTCTGACGTCCCCCGTTTTATGGAACTTGGCCTGACGGTACTCGGGCTCACTCCAGATTATTGCTGCAACGTGGTTTTGCTGAACACCAGCTTATCGGTGCTCCATCACACAGCCCTGTCCAGATCAGTGAGACGTGTCATGCTGATTCTTGGAGCAGACCCCTACTGACCACTGTGGCAGGACCCCTGCTCACAGCTGCCAATCAAACTCAAAACAAGTATCAACCACAACAGCAGAATAAACTGTTCAGCATTAGCTACTCTACTCTACTCAGCTCTATTCAACTCTACTCAACTCTACTCTACTCAACTCTACTCTACTCTATTCAGCTCTATTAAACTCTACTCAACTCTACTCAGCTCTATTAAATTCTACTCAGCTCTATTCAACTCTACTCAACTCTACTCAGCTCTATTAAACTCTGCTCAGCTCTACTCAACTCTACTCAACTCTACTCAGCTCTATTAAACTCTACTTAGCTCTACTCAACTCTACTCAACTCTACTCAACTCTATTCAACTCTACTAAACTCTACTCAGCTCTATTCAACTCTACTCAACTCTACTCAACTCTACTCAGTTGTACTCAGCTCTACTCAACTCTATTAAACTCTACTCAGCTCTATTAAACTCTACTCAGCTCTACTCAGCTCTACTCAACTCTGATTAGCTCTACTCAGCTCTTCTCAGCTCTACTCTGCTTTATTAAACTCTATTCAGCTCTAGTCAGCTCTACTCAACTCTACTTACCTCTACTCAGCTCTACTTAGCTCTATTCAACTCTACTCAGCTCTACTCAGCTCTACTCAGTTCTACTCAACTCTTCTCAGCTCTATTAAACTCTACTCAGCTCTATTCAACTCTACTCAACTCTACTCAGCTCTATTCAACTCTACTCAACTCTACTCAGTTCTACTCAGCTCTACTCAGCTCTATTAAACTCTACTCAGCTCTATTAAACTCTACTCAACTCTACTCAGCTCTACTTATATCTACTCAGCTCTTCTCAGCTCTACTCTGCTCTATTAAACTCTACTCAGCTCTAGTCAGCTCTACTCAACTCTACTCAGCTCTACTCAGCTCTACTGCTCATCCCACTATTACTCATCCTTACAAACCTCACTCCATTTAAATCCGTATAAAATGTATCACCAAGAAACACAACAAAGAAATAATCTACCAAACTCACATTTCCTGTTTGTGCTAAGTTTATATATATATATATATATATATATATATATATATATATATATATATATATATATATATATATATATATATATATGTATGTATTTGTATATGTATGTATTTTGGTCCAAACAGTTCAATTCAGTAAAGTTCAGTTCAGTTCAGTTCAGTAGAGTTCAGTTCAGTTCAGTAGAGTTCAGTTCAGTTCAGTACAGTAGAGTTCAGTTCAGTAGAGTTTAGATCATTTCAATAGAGTTCAGTTCAGTAGAGTTCAGTAGAGTTTAGTTCAGTTCAGTAGAGTTCAGTAGAGTTTAGTTCAGTTCAGTAGAGTTTAGTTCAGTTCAGTAGAGTTCAGTAGAGTTAAGTTCAGTTCAGTAGAGTTTTGCTAGTATTTAACCCAGCACGGTTCCTCCACGCCACTCAGAACCAGTTTTCAGAGCGGAGGTGAAAGTCACTCCGCCAGACGAGGTGCTGAGAATAATAAGAACTGCTGCTGTTTGTTGTTCTGCTGTTATTAATTATCCTAATCAGAAGTTACGAGCCGCTGTTTGAAGTGTCAGGCTCTCTCTCAGTCACACGGACTCCGGCTTTGTGTGGAAGACGCTGAATGAATACAGAGCGTGTTTATCTGAAGCAGTGAGGAGAAGAAAGAGTGTCCCTGCCGATTAGCACACACCTGAACACAGGTGTCTAATCACTCTGACTCCTTTATATCAGACTCATTAGTGCACAGAGTCCAGCTGGCCCCGAAGAGTTGCAGTTTATTCATATATATTCAGCCTAAAGATATTCAGCCTAAAGATATTCAGCCTAAAGATATTCAGTCTAAAGATATTCAGCCTAAAGGACCACACAGCACCATACATAACCGTACAGCACCATACATCACCATACAGCACCACACATCACCATACATCACCATACTGTACCATACAACACCAAACATCACCATACAGTACCATACAGCACCATACATCACTAGACAGCACCATACAGCACCATACATTACCACCCAGCACCATACAGCACCATACAGCACCATACATCATCATACAGCTCCATACATCACCATACATCACTACACAGCACCATACAGCACCATACATCACCATACAGTACCATACAGCACAATACATCACTAGACAGCACCATACAGCACCATACATTACCACCCAGCACCATACAGCACCATACAGCACCATACAGCACCACACATCACCATAAAGTACCATACAGCACCACACATCACCATACAGTACCATACAGCACCATACATCATCATACAGCTCCATACATCACCATACATCACTACACAGCACCATACAGCACCATACATTACCACCCAGCACCATACAGCACAATACATTACCACCCAGCACCATACATCACCATACAGCACCACACATCACCATACATCACCATACAGTACCATACAGCACCATACATCATCATGCAGCTCCATACATCACCATACAGCTCCATACATCACCATACATGACCATACAGCACCATACATCACCACACAGCACCATACATCACCATACAGCTCCATACATCACCATACATGACCATACAGCACCATACATCACCATACATGACCAC
This sequence comes from Megaleporinus macrocephalus, assembly GCA_021613375.1. NCBI lineage: Eukaryota > Metazoa > Chordata > Actinopteri > Characiformes > Anostomidae > Megaleporinus > Megaleporinus macrocephalus. The sequence continues at coordinate 772,186 of CM038723.1, forward strand.
ACAGCACCATACATCACCACACAGCACCATACAGCTCCATACATCACCATACATGACCATACCGCACCATACATCACCACACAGCACCATACATCACCATACAGCACCATACATCACCATACAGCTCCATACATCACCATATATCACCATACAGCACTATATATCACCCTACAGCTCCATACATCACCATACATCACCATGCAGCTCCATACATCACCATACAGCACCATACATCACCATACAGCACCATAGAGGACCATACAAAACCATACAGAACCATAGAGGACCATACATCACCATACAGCACCATATATCACCATACAGCACCATACATCACCATACATCACCATACAGCGCCATACATCACCATACAGGACCATGCAGCACCATACATCACCATACATCACCATACAGCACCATACATCACCATACAGGACCATGCAGCACCATACATCACCATACAGCACCATACATCACCATACAGCGCCATACAGCACCATACAGGACCATACAGAACCATACATCACCATACAGGACCATACAGCACCATACAGCTCCATACAGGACCATACATCACCATACATCACCAAACATCACCATGCATCACCACACATCACCATACAGCACCATACATCACCATACAGGACCATACATCACCATACATCAACATACAGGACCATACATCACCATACACCACCATACAGGACCACACAGCACCATACATCACCATACATCACCATACAAGATCATAAAGCACCATACATCACCATACAGGACCATACAGCACCATACATCACCATACATCACCATTCAGGACCATACAGCACCATACATCACCATACAGCACCACACATCACCATACATCACCATACAGGACCATACATAACCATACATCACCATACAGCACCATACAGGACCATACAGCACCATACATCACCATACAGCACCACACATCACCATACATCACCATACAGGACCATACATAACCATACATCACCATACAGGACCATACATCACCATACATCATCATGCAGCTCCATACATCACCATACAGCTCCATACATCACCATACATGACCATACAGCACCACACATCACCATACATCACCATACAGTACCATACAGCACCATACATCATCATGCAGCTCCATACATCACCACCCAGCACCATACATCACCATACAGCACCACACATCAACATACATCACCATACAGTACCATACAGCACCATACATCATCATGCAGCTCCATACATCACCATACAGCTCCATACATCACCATACATGACCATACAGCACCACACATCACCATACATCACCATACAGTACCATACAGCACCATACATCATCATGCAGCTCCATACATCACCATACAGCTCCATACATCACCATACATGACCATACAGCACCATACATCACCACACAGCACCATACATCACCATACAGCTCCATACATCACCATACATGACCATACAGCACCATACATCACCATACATGACCACACAGCACCATACATCACCACACAGCACCATACATCACCATACATCACCATACATGACCATACCGCACCATACATCACCACACAGCACCATACATCACCATACAGCACCATACATCTCCATACAGCTCCATACATCACCATATATCACCATACAGCACTATATATCACCCTACAGCTCCATACATCACCATACATCACCATGCAGCTCCATACATCACCATACAGCACCATACATCACCATACAGCACCATAGAGGACCATACAAAACCATACAGCACCATACAGCACCATATATCACCATACAGCACCATACATCACCATACATCACCATACAGCGCCATACATCACCATACAGGACCATGCAGCACCATACAGCACCATACATCATCATGCAGCTCCATACATCACCATACAGCTCCATACATCACCATACATGACCATACAGCACCATACAGCACCACACATCACCATACATCACCATACAGTACCATGCAGCTCCATACATCACCATACAGCTCCATACATCACCATACATGACCATACAGCACCATACATCACCACACAGCACCATACATCACCATACAGCTCCATACATCACCATACATGACCATACAGCACCATACATCACCATACATGACCACACAGCACCATACATCACCACACAGCACCATACATCACCATACAGCTCCATACATCACCATACATGACCATACCGCACCATACATCACCACACAGCACCATACATCACCATACAGCACCATACATCTCCATACAGCTCCATACATCACCATATATCACCATACAGCACTATATATCACCCTACAGCTCCATACATCACCATACATCACCATGCAGCTCCATACATCACCATACAGCACCATACATCACCATACAGCACCATAGAGGACCATACAAAACCATACAGCACCATAGAGGACCATACATCACCATACAGCACCATATATCACCATACAGCACCATACATCACCATACATCACCATACAGCGCCATACATCACCATACAGGACCATGCAGCACCATACAGCACCATACAGCACCATACATCACCATACAGGACCATGCAGCACCATACATCACCATACAGCACCATACATCACCATACAGCACCATACAGCACCGTACAGGACCATACAGCACCATACATCACCATACAGGACCATACAGCACCATACAGCTCCATACAGGACCATACATCACCATACATCACCAAACATCACCATGCATCACCACACATCACCATACAGCACCATACATCACCATACAGGACCATACATCACCATACATCAACATACAGGACCATACATCACCATACACCACCATACAGGACCACACAGCACCATACATCACCATACATCACCATACAGGATCATACATCACCATACATGACCATACATCACCATACATCACCATACAGCACCATACATCACCATACAGCTCCATACATCACCATACATCACCATACAGCACTATATATCACCCTACAGCACCATAAAGGACCATACATCACCATGCATCACCATTCAGGACCATACAGCACCATACATCACCATACAGCACCACACATCACCATACATCACCATACAGGACCATACATAACCATACATCACCATACATAACCATACATCACCATACAGGACCATACATCACCATACATCACCATACATCACCATACAGCTCCATACATCACCATACATGACCATACAGCACCATACATCACCATACAGCACCATACATCACCATACAGCACCATACATCACCATACATCACCATACATCACCATGCATCACCACACATCACCGTACAGCACCATACAGCACCACACATCACCATACAGGACCATACATCACCATACAGCACCATACATCACCATACATCACCATACAGGACCATACATCACCATACAGCACCATACATCACCATACAGCACCACACATCACCATACATCACCATACATCACCATACAGGACCATACATCACTATACAGCACCATACATCACCATACATCACCATACAGTACCATACATTACCACCCAGCACCATACAGCACAATACATTACCACCCAGCTCCATACATCACCATACAGCACCACACATCACCATACATCACCATACAGTACCATACAGCACCATACATCATCATGCAGCTCCATACATCACCATACAGCTCCATACATCACCATACATGACCATACAGCACCATACATCACCACACAGCACCATACATCACCATACAGCTCCATACATCACCATACAGCACCATACAGCTCCATACATCACCATACATGACCATACAGCACCATACATCACCATACAGCACCATACATCACCATACAGCTCCATACATCACCATACATCACCATACAGCACTATATATGTCACCCTACAGCACCATAGAGGACCATACATCACCATACATCACCATTCAGGACCATACAGCACCATACATCACCATACAGCACCACACATCACCATACATCACCATACATAACCATACATCACCATACAGGACCATGCAGCACCATACATCACCATACAGCACCATACATCACCATACAGCACCATACAGCACCGTACAGGACCATACAGCACCATACATCACCATACAGGACCATACAGCACCATACAGCTCCATACAGGACCATACATCACCATACATCACCAAACATCACCATGCATCACCACACATCACCATACAGCACCATACATCACCATACAGGACCATACATCACCATACATCAACATACAGGACCATACATCACCATACACCACCATACAGGACCACACAGCACCATACATCACCATACATCACCATACAGGATCATACATCACCATACATCACCATACATCACCATACAGCACCATACATCACCATACAGCTCCATACATCACCATACATCACCATACAGCACTATATATCACCCTACAGCACCATAAAGGACCATACATCACCATACATCACCATTCAGGACCATACAGCACCATACATCACCATACAGCACCACACATCACCATACATCACCATACAGGACCATACATAACCATACATCACCATACATAACCATACATCACCATACAGGACCATACATCACCATACATCACCATACAGCTCCATACATCACCATACATGACCATACAGCACCATACATCACCATACATCACCATACATCACCATACAGCACCATACATCACCATACATCACCATGCATCACCACACATCACCGTACAGCACCATACAGCACCACACATCACCATACAGGACCATACATCACCATACAGCACCATACATCACCATACATCACCATACAGGACCATACATCACCATACAGCACCATACATCACCATACAGCACCACACATCACCATACATCACCATACATCACCATACAGGACCATACATCACTATACAGCACCATACATCACCATACATCACCATACAGTACCATACATTACCACCCAGCACCATACAGCACAATACATTACCACCCAGCTCCATACATCACCATACAGCACCACACATCACCATACATCACCATACAGTACCATACAGCACCATACATCATCATGCAGCTCCGTACATCACCATACAGCTCCATACATCACCATACATGACCATACAGCACCATACATCACCACACAGCACCATACATCACCATACAGCTCCATACATCACCATACAGCACCATACAGCTCCATACATCACCATACATGACCATACAGCACCATACATCACCATACATCACCATACAGCTCCATACATCACCATACATCACCATACAGCACTATATATGTCACCCTACAGCACCATAGAGGACCATACATCACCATACATCACCATTCAGGACCATACAGCACCATACATCACCATACAGCACCACACATCACCATACATCACCATACATAACCATACATCACCATATAGGACCATACATCACCATACATCACCATACAGCACCATACATCACCATACAGCTCCATACATCACCATACATCACCATACAGCACCATACATCACCATACAGCACCATACATCACCATACAGCACCATACATCACCATACATCACCATGCATCACCACACATCACCGTACAGCACCATACAGCACCACACATCACCATACATCACCATACAGGACCATACATCACCATACAGCACCATACATCACCATACATCACCATACAGCACCAAACATCACCATACAGCACCAAACATCACCATACATCACCATAAATCACCATACAGGACCATACATCACTATACAGCACCATACATCACCATACAGTACCATACAGCACCATACATTACCACCCAGCACCATACAGCACAATACATTACCACCCAGCACCATACATAACCATACAGCACCACACATCACCATACAGTCCCATACAGCACCATACATCATCATGCAGCTCCGTACATCACCATACAGCTCCATACATCACCATACATGACCATACAGCACCATACATCACCACACAGCACCATACATCACCATACAGCTCCATACATCACCATACATGACCATACAGCACCATACATGACCATACAGCACCATACATCACCATACAGCACCATACATCACCATACAGCTCCATACATCACCATACATCACCATACAGCACTATATATCACCCTACAGCACCATAGAGGACCATACATCATCATACATCACCATTCAGGACCATACAGCACCATACATCACCATAAATAACCATACATCACCATACAAGACCATACATCACCATACATCACCATACAGCACCATACAAGTCAAGTCAAGTCAAGTCAAGTGGGTTTTTATTGTCATTTCAACTACATACAGAGTACACAGTGAAACGAAACAACGTTCCTCCAGGACCATGGTGCAACATAGACAGTGCATACAGACACAAGTGCAACACAAACAAACAAGTACGGACAGACAACACAACACAACACAGTACAGACAGAGAATAATAAATAATTGCTGGTTGTGTGCAAATTGTGCAATGTGTAATAAATAGAGTCCAGTGAGGTAGTAAAGTTATTAGTGCAATGCTTTGTGCAAAAAATGCTTCCCTTTTTTTATCTGGGGTAAATGGTTGGAGAAGATATCAGTTCAGACGTTGAGTTGTGTTGAGAAGTCTGAAGTCTTGGGGGAAGAAGCTGTTGCAGAGTCTGGTCGTGTTGGACCGGACGCTGCGGTACCTTCTTCCTGATGGCAGGAGGGAGAACAGTCTGTGTGAAGGGTGGGTGGGGTCATCCACAATGCTGGTTGCTTTGCGGATGCAGCGGGTGGTGTAAATGTCCAAGACGGAGGGGAGAGAGACTCCGATGATCCTCTCAGCTGTCCTCACAATGCGTTGGAGGGACTTGCGGTCAGAGGCTGTGCAGGTCCCAAACCAAGCAGTGATGCAGCTGCTTAGGATGCTCTCTATGGTTCCCCTATAGAAGAGGGTGAGGATGGGTGGAGGGAGACGGGCCTTTCTCAGCTTCCGGAGGAAGTAGAGACGCTGCTGGGCTTTCTTGGCTGTAGAGCTGGTGTTCAGGGACCAGGTGAGGTTCTCCGCTAGGTGGACACCAAGGAACTTGGTGCTCTTAACGATCTCCACAGAGGAGCCGTTGATGTTAAGCGGAGAGTGGTCCGGTCTTGATTTCCTGAAGTCAACAACCATTTCCTTGGTCTTCTCTACATTCCAGTGAAGGTTGTTGACTGTACACCAGTCTGTCAGCTGCTGTACCTCCTCCCTGTATGCTGACTCGTCGCCTTTGCTGATGAGACCCAGCACAGTTGTATCATCGGCGAACTTTATGATGCTGTTAGAACTGTGTTTCGCAACACAGTCATGAGTCAGCAGGGTGAACAACAGAGGACTCAGTACACTGCCCTGGGGTGCCCCAGTGTTCATGGTGATGGTGCTGGAGCTGCTGTTCCTGAACCGGACTAACTGGGGCCTCCCTGTCAGGAAGTCCAGGATCCAGTTGCACAGGGGGGTGTTGAGGCCCAGCAGGCTTAACTTCCTGGTGAGATTCTGCGGGATGATGGTGTTGAATGCTGAACTGAAGTCTATGAACAGCATTCTGACGTAGGTGTCCTTCTTCTCCAGGTGGGTAAGGGAGAGGTGAAGGGTGGTGGTGATGGCATCGTCCGTGGAGCGGTTGGGACGATATGCAAATTGCAAGGGGTCCAATGAAGAGGGCAGTTGGGTTTTGATGTTCCTCATGACTAGCCTCTCGAAGCACTTCATGATGATGGGCGTGAGAGCTACGGGACGGTAGTCATTGAGGCAGGACACCGTGGACTTCTTCGGCACGGGGATGATGGTGGTGGTCTTGAGGCACGTTGGGACAGTGGAGCTGCGCAGGGAGACGTTGAAGATGTCCGTGAGAACATCTGTCAACTGGTCTGCACACTCTCTGAGCACTCTGCCAGGGATGTTGTCTGGTCCTGCAGCTTTCCGTGGGTTGACTCTGCGCAGAGTTTTCCTCACGTCCACTGCAGTCAGGCACAGCGCCTGCTCGTCTGGCTTGGGTGTGATCTTGCTCACCAACGTGTTGTTCTGTGCCTCAAACCGTGCATAAAAGTCGTTAAGGGCATCGGGGAGGAAGGCATCACTGTCACAGGACGGTGGCATTGTCCTGTAGTGTGTGATTTCCTGGATGCCCTGCCACATGCGCCGCGTGTCACCCGTGTCCTGGAATGAGTTGTGGATCCTCTGGGCGTGAGCGCGCTTTGCCTCTCGGATGGCTCGTGACAATTTGGCTCTTGCTTTCCTTAGGGCCGCCTTGTCACCCACTCTGAAGGCCGAGTCGCGGGTCCTCAGTAGCGCACGCACCTCAGGAGTCATCCACGGCTTCTGGTTTGGGCGTGTGGTGATGGTCTTGGAGACAGTGACATCATCAATACACTTGCTGATGTAGCCAGTGACTGATGCTGTGTACTCCTCCAAGTTAACAGAGTCGCCTTCAGTCGCAGCCTCTCTGAACACGTCCCATGCAGTTCACTCAATCAGTCCTGAAGGGCAGAGATGCTCCTGCCGGCCAGGTTTTCACCTGCTTCTGAACTGGTCTGGAGCGTCTGATGAGGGGTGTGTAAGCTGGAGTCAGATACACAGACATGTGGTCCGAGAACGCGAGGTGGGGGCGGGGCTCCGCCCGGTACGCGCTGGGTATGTTTGTGTAAACAAGGTCCAACGCGTTCGCTCCTCTCGTGGCAAAGTCCACATGCTGATGGAATTTAGGGAGGACTGACTGGAGATTAGCGTGGTTAAAATCTCCGGCGACAGTGAACAGTGCGTCTGGGTGTCTGGTCTGCAGATCACTGACGCCCCCGTGCAGCTCCCACAGTGCCTCTTTAGCATTAGCGCTAGCGCTAGGCGGTGTGTACACGGCGGCTATCAGCACGGCGGAGAATTCCCGTACTAAATAAAAAGGTCTGCACTGGACTATGATGAACTCCACCAGCGGAGAGCAGTGCTTGGCGACAGTCACAGCGTTGTTGCACATTCTGTGTTGATGTAAACACACACGCCTCCACCGCGGGTCTTCCCGGACAGAGCCGCGCTCCTATCCGCTCTGAACGAGGCTAGCCCGTCTAGCTGAATGGCGCTGTCTGGAATACTGTCGCTGAGCCACGATTCCACAAAGACTAGAGCACAGCAGTCTCTGAACTCTCGCTGGGTCGCTCGCTGGAGTCGAATGCAGTCCAGTTTATTATCGAGGGAGCAGACGTTTGCGAGGAATAGCGATGGTATAGCCGGGCGGCTAGGGCTAGCCTTTAGCCTCGCGCGAACCCCGGCTCTCTTACCGCGCTTCCGCTTTCGCTCGCACCGCTTGCGATGACACTTCCGCCGGGCTCCGCCATCAGGAAACGCCGCGGACTGCAGGCCTGGGTCTTGTAGCAGGCTGAGCTCTTGTAGCGTCTGCAGAACTTCGTCCGAAAGAAGCACCATACATCACCATACATGACCATACAGCACCATACAGCACCATACATCACCATACAGCACCATACATCACCATACAGCACCATACATCACCATACATCACCACGCATCACCACGCATCACCACGCATCACCGTACAGCACCATACAGCACCACACATCACCATACATCACCATACAGGACCATACATCACCATACAGCACCATACATCACCATACATCACCATACAGGACCATACATCACCATACATCACCATACATCACCATACAGCACCACACATCACTATACATCACCATACATCCCCATACAGGACCATACATCACCATACATCACCATACATCACCATACATCACTATACAGCACCACACATCACCATACATCACCATACAGCACCATACAGGACCATACATCACCATACATCACCATACAGGACCATACATCACCATACATCACCATACATCACCATACATCCCCATACAGGACCATACATCACCATACATCACCATACATCACCATACAGCACCACACATCACCATACATCACCATACAGGACCATACAGGACCATACATCACCATACAGCACCATACATCACCATACAGCTCAACATCCTCCCTGCAGCGGCTGTGTAACCGAATACAGGCGTGAAATTATTCCTTACTGTCAGAGACGCATGATTGGCTGATTCTACTGTACCTGGAACCAAAACTCTGATTGGCTGATTTCCACTGGGAGCTTTTGTTTCCAGTCGAGACTAAACAGTGAACTTAGTGCTCGTAGAGTTTAACTGGATTAAATACACATGAATAGAATATCACAGCTATACTCCTCCATCCACACAGGAACCAATCAGAAACCCGTCAGGAACCCATCAGGAACCCGTCAGAAACCCGTCAGAAACCCGTCAGGAACCCATCAGGAACCCATCAGGAACCCGTCAGAAACCCGTCAGAAACCCGTCAGGAACCCATCAGGAACCCATCAGGAACCCGTCAGGAACCCGTCAGGAACCCGTCATGATTCCCTTTGGTCTCCAGGTGTTTTTATTTAATACACTGAAACACACACAGTGGCAGTGCAGCGTCTGAGGGAGGAGGCTGTCCACACCGTGCTGCTGTGATCAGACTGTCAGACTC
>CM038723.1:785263-787763 GCA_021613375.1 Megaleporinus macrocephalus
AGGAGGAGATTACGATTACAGGTGAGTTATTTTTGTGCTGCGCTACCAGTAAAACTCCCAGCTGCAGTCAGAACTGGGTTTAGATTGGGTTTAGTTTTGGTTTAGATTGGGTTTAAATTGGGTTTAGATTGGGTCCAGATTGGGTTTAGATTGGGTCCAGATTGGGTTTAGATTTAGTTTAGATTGGGTTTAGATTGGGTTTAGATTGGGTTTAGATTAGGTTCAGATTGGGTTTAGATTGGGTTTAGATTAGGTTCAGATTGGATTTAGATTGGGTTTAGATTGGGTTTAGATTTGGTTTAGATTGGGTTTAGATTGGGTTTAGATTAGGTTCAGATTGGGTTTAGATTGGGTTTAGATTTGGTTTAGATTGGGTTTAGATTGGGTTTATATTGGGTTTAGTTTGGGTTTAGATTGGGTTTAGATTTGGTTTAGATTGGGTTCAGATTGGGTTTAGATTGGGTTTAGATTAGGTTCAGATTGGGTTCAGATTGGGTTTAGATTGGGTTTAGATTGGATGTTCTGGAGCTGAGAGTGAGGGGGTGGAGCTGGTTCAGGCTGCAGGGTGGTGAGAGGTTCTGAAGGTCTGATGTGGGCTCTGTTCTCTGATCAGCTGTTTGCTCTGAATCTTCTAACATAATTAACACGCAGAACATTGCGGACCCTCTTTCAGCAACACGGACAGAACTGACCCCTCACACCGACAGGCGGACGCCGTGTTCCCACTTCAGCAGATTCAGAGAATTTAAATGAAGCTGTTAGACTGCAGGTATTCCAGGGAATTCTTGGGGATCATCTCCGACACTGGGTTCACCCTGAAGAGCACTGTAGGTAGAATCCTCTGCGTGGTTGATAGTTAGGATGTAAACAGAGTCCTTCAGAGCAGCTGGAGGTGAAACGCTTTGTTCTAGTGACGCCCAGTCAGAATGGTTTTACTGGGAAGCAGAAGCTTCGAAGTGTTTGAAATGTTTGAAGAGTTTGATGGTGTTTAAAGTGTTTGATGGTTTTTGATAGTGTTTGAAATGTTTGAAGAGTTTGATGGTGTTTAAAGTGTTTGATGGTTTTTGATAGTGTTTGAAATGTTTGAAGAGTTTGATGGTGTTTAAAGTGTTTGATGGTTTTTGATAGTGTTTGAAATGTTTGAAGAGTTTGATGGTGTTTAAAGTGTTTGATGGTTTTTGATAGTGTTTGAAATGTTTGAAGAGTTTGATGGTGTTTAAAGTGTTTGATGGTTTTTGATAGTGTTTGATTGTGTTTGAAATGTTTGATGGTTTTTGATAGTGTTTGAAATGTTTGAAGTGTTTGATGGTGTTTAAAGTGTTTGATGGTTTTTGATAGTGTTTGATAGTGTTTGAAATGTTTGATGGTTTTTGATAGTGTTTGAAATGTTTGAAGTGTTTGATGGTATTTAAAGTGTTTGATGGTTTTTGATAGTGTTTGATTGTGTTTGAAATGTTTGATGGTTTTTGATAGTGTTTGAAATGTTTGAAGTGTTTGATGGTGTTTAAAGTGTTTGATGGTTTTTAATAGTGTTTGATGGTGTCTGAAGTGTTTGATGGTGTCTGAAGTGTTTGATGGTTTTTGATAGTGTTTGATGGTGTTTGATAGTGTTTGAAGTGTTTGAAGTGTTTCATAGTGTTTGATGGTGTTTGATAGTGTTTGATGGTGTTTGAAGTGTTTGATAGTGTTTGATAGTGTTTGATGGTGTTTGATGGTTTTTGATAGTGTTTGATAGTGTTTGAAATGTTTGATGGTTTTTGATAGTGTTTGAAATGTTTGAAGTGTTTGATGGTGTTTAAAGTGTTTGATGGTTTTTGATAGTGTTTGATTGTGTTTGAAATGTTTGATGGTTTTTGATAGTGTTTGAAATGTTTGAAGTGTTTGATGGTGTTTAAAGTGTTTGATGGTTTTTAATAGTGTTTGAAAAGTTTGAAGTGTTTGATGGTGTCTGAAGTGTTTGATGGTTTTTGATAGTGTTTGATGGTGTTTGATAGTGTTTGAAGTGTTTCATAGTGTTTGATGGTGTTTGATAGTGTTTGATGGTGTTTGAAGTGTTTGATAGTGTTTGATAGTGTTTGATAGTGTTTGATGGTGTTTGATGGTGTTTGATGGTGTTTTGTACGGGACATGTGTAGTTCCTAACACTTACCATCTTCTGAACATACGCTGCCTGGCCAAAGGAACGGTCTCCACCTGGATTTAACTCAGCAAACAGGTAAGAGCCCCCTATTGGATAATTACTGTGTGGGTGATAACATTTCATCTGGCAACAAGCTATTAGACTCTAACTGATACAGTGAGCAGCTTCTCACCTCCTAAACAACCATGTGGTAAGACACATCCTGCGGGCGCGGAGATGTTCATCTGTTTCAGAAGAGTTTAATTATTGGCATCAATCAGAGAAAACATCTAAGCAGACTGCTGAACTGTGGAAGGACGGTGGAGAAGCATCATCCTCCAGAAGGAACTTGGTCAATCCTCAATGAAGGTGATCAGCGAT